>OX453274.1:22062584-22315084 GCA_949710005.1 Ricordea florida | reverse complement strand
GTTAGCCGTAAAAAAATGTTAACCATTAGCCGTGAAACAGCCACAAATATTAACCGTTAGCCGTAAAAGTCATCACCCCATTGAGACCTTCCTTTGGAAGTGCAAGCGTCAGCACGCACTTCGAAGTTATTCCTTACTCCGTATGTCACAAGAAGGGAAGCATGGTAACAGTCGAGAGAACAACAGGTGGAAGAATAGTCACCAGAAACACAAAGGACTTCAAAATGTGTCAACCCGAACAATTAGAGCCAACACAACCAGATGATGGACACGATAACATAGCCACTAATGTGACATCTCAGGAACTGGACACTACACTCAACACAACAGGATGTTGATGACTGCACACTTCAAGCAGCACGTTCTTTATCACCACAAGCACCGTTAGCAAGAAAAGAGACACTTTCACCCTTGAGACTCCCAGATATCCAACAAGAGAAAGACGCAAACCAACTCGATTTCAAGATTTTATATGTACATAAGAACCCTTATAAATGAAAACCCCAATAGGGACACAGGAGCTAAAATAAGGCCGTAATTTTTCTTTTATTTTCACTATTTCTTTAGACTTATTATCTCTCCTTCCGTGACCAGAGACGTTTCTTTTGCTTTCACTGTTGAAATAATAGCAACCCAAAAGGGGGAGAGATGTAATGTTCTCACCCAGTACCACTTGTCAATGAGAATGTTAGTCATTTCGGTAAGATTTCCTCACAGGTCCCTACTTCACTATGCATGCTGTAGGCGTACGGTTTCGTTCTTAGAAATGTTTGCACGCGCACTTCCCAAGACAATTCAACTACAGCATGCATAATGAGTAGGGACCTGTGAGGAAATCTTACCGCACGCTGTCGCTAATAGGGTCATGCAACTCTCTCCAACAAGCTTAACATCTAAGGACTATTAAATTTGCGCCCTTTCAAGGCGAAGTGTGTTATTCTTCAAGTGTATCACAAATGCAAAGATGGTCTATTGACCATGAACAAGTCATGGATGAATGAAGCCATAGCTAATTCATAATAAACCGTTGTTGAAAAACCTCGGTGACAGTTGATAAGTATCGTTGAAACCCATTGTCGTGAAAACATACCACCACCGTCAGCTTGTTCATTGTGTTGGCAAGGAAACAATTCCTTATTGAGGACTTGGACAAGGGCCAAATGAACAATCGAGCCCTAGAGACTAGCGCTAATAGACCACTTTACAGTTGTGTGCTTAGTACCCTGGCCTTTTGAATAGAAGCGAGGCTGTAGGTGACCTTGTTTTGTTACAAACCTTCCTGTTCTTCATATCTAAATAATATGATTTGCACATGAAAGGTGGGGAGGTTTGTAACTAAGCAAGGTCACCTCCAGCCTCGCTTCTATTCAAAGGCTAGGTTCCTAAGGTAAATCAAAGGCTCCTTCGAGCTACCTCATGGTATGTGGTAATTATTCCATGAAGTGCTGTCCTTTCCCCAGACCATGAAGTGTTCATTCCGAATAGTTCGTTTTGTGCACTCTTGCTACGACTGATCGATTACTCGTCGTCCAACTTGGAGACATCGTCACTCTTAAGACTTTAAAACCCATTTCTTTGCCCTCGAGCATTCTTGAACACATTTCCTGTTCGTTCGCGAGATCTTCAACAGTGTATTTTGATCAAAGATGGAGCGAAAGGAACGAAAACCCGCCTTGACAATCTTTGCGTCGGCCACAACACAACAGACGCCATTTTGTAAACATGTGCTGCCGCTTTGTCTCACCCCCTCCCCCCACATATGTGAACATAAAACAATTGCACGACTTTGTGGACGAAACCAAACCTAGTAGGGGAGATAGGGGGGAACCTGTTTAATTTACATTTAATGCGGATTTAATGCATAAATTAATGTCTAACGGGAATGGAGTGACAAATCCAACCATTACTATACCTCATGGTATGATATACATACCATGAGGTAAAAATGTAAAATGGCCTATTACAATCTACATTAAAAATGTAATGATAATGATAATAACAATTTTGGTCAAATTGTGACGAGATGTTTTGGCTAGTTCTACTTAAAATGGCTTTGAAACTGGTGGGAATTTAATTTCAAAACTGAGAGTCGCTTACTAACTATCTATTCGCTTCTTTTGCTACAGGTTCCAAGCCCAATAAGAGGGATTTTGTGCGGTAACAGGGCAACTTACACGAAGGCATACCACTGTAAAGTAGAAGAAATATTTTTAGAAACAATTAGGAGAAACTTCATTAGGCATTCTAGAAATCGAAAATGCAGTATATGGAGATTGATAAAATAATTTCAAAATTTAAACATTGTAAGATAAAAAAAGATGAAAATTATTGCTTACCGCTTCCCATTCAGTTACTCTTCAACGCTTTTCTCGCTGCAATAATGTACTGTATTCGTTTTCTTTTCTCTTCTTTTGATTTCTATTTGTTCACCTTTTACTGTAAATAATACGACTTGTACAGACCATAACTTGAACGTATAGTAATAAACTGGCTAATTTGTTGTTGTTAATACTGGCCTGGTGAATAAATACGGTTGTTGAAGTTGTTGTAAAATGTTGTAGGCTTACTGGGCAATGGCTGTATTTCTTAACACCGCAATTTTACCGCGGTTTGCCCCAGAGCGACAGGGACGGCGGAGCCGGGGGGGCTGGGGGGGCTTTAGCCCCCCCACTTTTGAGGAGCATGACATTTTATTTTGTTTAAGCTACAACTTTATACAAGCCTCGTCGGAACCTTTTTGCGTTTACGTATTTTTAACATTTTCTCAGCGTGTGCTTCCTTCCCACAGACGGGAAGCTTGTGTCCAAAAACCGCAGGTTAGCGTTGGAGATCGGAAGGCTGAGAAATAACCTCCAAAATATTGCTGTAAGCATTAAAAGTACCTTTCATTTTACGCTTTATCCAGGCTAATTATTTCAAGAAGTATGTCGTGGAGAATGTTGTAAATACGATTTCAGAGACTCTAGATTTCAAACTTTTCTGGCGGAGGATGCCCCCAGACCCCCCTACCAACTCGCGCCTCCGGCGCTCGTTTTCAGCCCCCCCACTTCAAAATACGCTCCGCCGTCCCTGAGCGAGGATTTCATACTCAGTGCTAAATTCCGCAAAAGTATCACCAAAGGACAAGAACTTGTTTTGGTGTGAGATCGGCGTTTCACACTACTGTAACTACATGCACATGCGCATGCGTAACTAAGATCAAGCTTATCCCTTAAGAAGTCATCATGAAATGTGATCGAAATGGTGACGATTTCAAGGTTGCGCACAGATTTCGCGTTTAGAATTGCCCACGATTTTGGCATTTTCAACGTCCAATCTGCTTCTTTTAAATTTTCCCCCATAAATATGACGACTGATACCCAGTTTTTTTCTCGGTACCAGTTGTAAGTTTGGAAACGTCCCAGTAGTTTGAGGCAAACAAATGTGGTTTGTCCTTCACATCTAACGCCATGTTAGCCATTAATCTGTGTGTTAGACTAGGCGATGCTTTAGTGATCAGGACCGCCTCCATGATGGGATTTATGGAGTTCGGTGATTAACACTGAATTTGTGATCCAACTGGTTCGGAGTTGCTAGGAAACACTTGAAATTCGTTATACCGAATACTTCTTTCAAACGGAAATTTAAGGTAAAGGGACCAATTTCCCGACAAAAAAGTTTCAGTTATATTTGACGGCTCACAAAAAACCTTTTCTCGTTTTGCTTGTCGATTGTCAAGAGAAATGGAAGACGAATTTATTATTGAAGAATCGAGGAAGATCGCGTGTTCTCAGACTGCGTAGTCTGCGAATTTGCCTGAAAACTTTAACTATGGAAATTTCCTCAATAAGCATTATTTATTTCTCCAATTTCACAACAATGTTCACACATCCGAGTCAAACAATAGCTTTAGAAAGATATGACTTTCAGGAATACAATGCCTTTCATTTCGCATTGTACGACCTTGAAAAACAAAAGTAGTTTGCCGAATTCCATTCATTGTACTACACAATGCCAGTTCTGTTGACAATAAGCAGTTTTGGTTCGGTAGAACGATACGACACATGGAGGCAGTTTCAAACATCATTAATTTTAATGCTTTTGCTTCTGGCTCGTTTAACATGTTCGTGAGTCAGTGAATATGTTGGCAGGTCCCTTGCGACACGTACCTAAGTCGCCTTTTCAGCTTTAATTGGAGTGGTCGCTTCACCACTCACTTGCAACATATTTATTCAATAACACCAGACGCAAAAATGGACGGCTGTGGATGCTTTTGCGGCCGGCGATTGTTTGGAGTTTTGGTTGTGATGTTTAGCGTCGCTCTTTCAATAGGTAGGAAAACACTTTCGAAGCAGACTCGGTCGAACTGAATGTAATTTCTTGAATCATCCACTGATCTAGCAAGATAACGTATTTGTATATATATACACATTGCGAGCTTTATTGCAGATCTTAATGTACCTCTTTCGACCCGAAGGTCTACTAGAATTCTAATTGTATCCGTTAGATATTTGCCGGTCTTGGTGTAAAACGACAGCCAGGGCAAAGTTTCGTGATATATCTCCCTCAAGTTATTCACCGATTGTATTTTGCTTGGTCTAGCTTGTTCAACGGATGCTTTGTACTTGCAGAATGTTCCATCACCTTTACCGTAAAGCCTGACAACCCAACAAAAGTCCTTATTAACACGCCTGCTGTATATTTGAGATGGAACTATTCCATCAGTCCTGGCGACACTCTAAAAGAGGTGGATTTTATAAGGACGAAGGACGGAATAATTACAAACATAGGGTTCATAGACAGCGATGGACCCGCGCTCTATGAATCTGCAAAAGGCGATTACGAACTCAGTGACACGGAGCCCGCTACATTGGTGATCATAGATGTTGCCACAGAGGAACATGAAGCAACTTTTTCGTGCAGCGTAAAAACCCGGACACCGGCTGTTAATGCAAGCACAATCACCATGGATATTCTTGGTAAGTAAACATGAATAATATAACGAGGGCGATTTTTTTTTGTGGCAGTCTTACTCAATGACTATATATAATCTGCCATATCTATTATCTGTTTATGATTTCGAACTACAGTAGGAGACTCGTATAGCATTCATCTAACAGAAAACAGGTTAATCGCAATGTTATTTGATGATATGCGAACACCAGCTCAGGCTCACAAAATGTTTACATAACGCTTGCACAGAGTGTTAAAAAATTGTACACTTCGCCGTGGTTTTTATTTATTTGAACATAAAATTTCTACACGATGCGTAGCTGCCATTTATTTACTCGGGCTTAGGAAAGATTCCATTCAAGTCAAGTCAAAACTTGATGGTCGTCTCAAGTTCCTATTTAGCAATATTTTATTTTAACAGTAACTGAGACTAACTGAACGCGGAATGAATATGATTCCGTTCGATTCCCTTAAGAACAGTATAATTATTCCATTGTCGAAACTTCAAGGTGCAAGTTAATATAAAGTAAAATTTAAAATTTAAATTTTCTTATGTACGGAGTGAAGTCAGAAAAAGTAATGAAAATAGGGTGCTTTGGAAGTGAAAATATTGGCCAATAATTTAGACCACGAATGGTGGAAAAAACTGAGTCAATCTCGAGCCAAAGCATAATTAAAGCAGAGAAACTATGCAATGAAATATTCATTAGTTTAACTGTAATTTGTGTTGAGTTGATTGTTAAGCTGTCTGCCACCAGTCTCGGCAACATTGATTTTTTTCTTTGTTTTCAAATCTTAAGGTTGGACCATGTTTTGTAATTTATAAAGAAACTGTCTGATACAAATTTATGAATTTCAGTAATTTACGCCGTGGAGTTGCAAGGACAGTTAAAGGTCGACATTTATATTTCTAAAAAATTAACATATCCATTTATAATTTATATTGTCGTTCTGTAGGCTTTCTTTCGGTTTAAGTATTTCGTAAATGCAAACCATGTTTTAAACTTCTTGAGGTTATCAAATAAAAAGGAGACAGCAACACGTTTTTTTTTCCATTTCATAGTTCTTAATCATTCAAGTTATAATATCACAGGGTATAAACGATTTAAGTCCATAGCCAAGCTAAAAATAATATAGGTTAGCGAAATTAAAGGACAGCAAGTTATAAGACGCAAAGGATCATGTTTCACTCATTTTTGCGTCAATGAAAAAATGACATTATTTTTCATCAAGAATATTCTACAGCCGTTTCTGATTACCATATGTTATGCAAAGCGACAACTCTTTTTAAGTAAGAGGATGATTGACGCCTTCAAAACCTAAAACGCGCGTTTTTTTTTCCTTTCTACGTTTTTCTCTTCAAGCTCGAATAAGAAAAGCTGCACGTAGACCAGAGGCTCCTCTTGTGTACACGATACCGTACATTATTTCAACGTTTAAAGAAAAATGTCAAATTCTTTGATTCTTCTTAATTCTGCACAGTCTGTCCCTTTTACCTTACGGTGGTATAACTTACTTAATCAACTCGTTTGATTTATCCAGTTTCTTGTGTTTCAATTTCCCACCGACGCAGCACCAGTTTCTTTAGAAACTATCCCCACAATAACTGTCAGTAAGCAATCTGTTTTAGTGTGACCAAAGAAACCCGACCTTAACTTAAAGCAAATTAAACGGACGTTATAGCACCCTCAATTTTTTTGGTCGACGAGTTTCAATTAGCGTCGAACCGTTGTGTATGCAACTCGTACCATGCACCACAGCAACTAAGCTTAAACAAATAAATAAATGTATGCAATTTATGTAGCGCTAATTACGTTCAACTTCAAGAGAACGCAACCTAAACTCAACTCGCTAGAGGCCTAGGAATGAGCGCGAGTGAAGGCATCAAACTCATTGGGTGACCATGATCAGGCAAAAGCCACTCTTGTGGTACTTTGGAGAGGAGGTTAATCACAAGAAATAGAATAACCAGAACGCTAATCAATTATGTTGGAGTCGTGTCACGGTTACCCGAAACTTCTTAAGGAGAGCAGTGTATTGGTTACGAAGCCTGCGATATTCATTCCAGTGACCTGCAGAAACACCAGTTTTTCAGGTAGGTACGTGGTGTAAGCATCATATAGTGGTTCCCCGTTAGTGAATATATGGCATACATTGCTCTCCATAGCCATACACGATGCTTACACCACGTACCTACCGTTTTTCAGGCTTTCCTCTCTAGGTTGCGGCTACGTCCACGTTTCTGCTGCATAATGTCATCACTGAACCACTGGACCTTGGGTCGAATAACCTTAATCTTTGTCTTGAGTGGAGCATGTTTATTTAAAATATCAAGACAACACTTAGTGGTGTTGTAGCATTCAGAGAGATCATCTAAGCTAATTAAGGGACGGAACATTAGAAAAGTGATGGGGGGGGGGGGGTGGAGAATTTTCAGCTTGCACGAATTTTTTTTTTCGTTCAAGGACGTAATGGTCTGTCCCTAACTTAAAACAATCCTAGAGTCAAGGTCGCTGAAGTAGTGTACACCTTCAATTTTTGCACTTTTTCTAAAAAATGAGTGAAAAGCACAATTAATGGTAATAGTTTAGAATGTATTTGCATTTCTTACACTTGCGCACCTGCAAGTCCGGTCACACTTCATGATTTAGTACATTACCCTCACTTGCGAATTAAATCAGTCCTGCATGAATAAAGCGACCCACTCCTCGGTGGCACAGTAACATTTGTTTTAAATCACAGCAACCGGTGAAAGATCAGACATAGTTTGAGGTTGCGCTGGTTGAGTAAAGGAATGTAACTTAAAATGTTTCAGTTCATCAATCCGACGGACATTCTCGTCTACACTACTCTAAATGTATTGACTTCATCAGGTGCGAGATGCTTTAGCTGTGTGGCTCTTTTTTATTTATACCCGCGTTAAATAGCGTTGCCTTAAGAAGAGTTGCTACTTGGGTCCTTAGAGTGAAAGAGTTTAGGTTATCGTTTTATATTCAGTGGATTACTTAAGTGATTGTCTTCTTGGCTGGTTAGATATTTAAACACTTTTAACGGAAAGGTCGAAAAGGAAACCTCTTCTGGAATCGATGTGACAGGCGCCGTCGATTTTTAAACCCAGCGGTTCACTATTGAAGATAAACTATCAAAGATGGCGGATAGACTAACCAAAAAGTCACTTCATAAAAGTGCTGTAAACCCGGGACTGTAAAAGAGGTTGGGATGATCTGTGTGGTCTCCAAAGCAATAATTGAAGCATGATCTGACTTAATGAAAATTCAGGTATTTAAACCGCTGACTTTATAAAAGTTTGAAACACAAGAAATTGGGTAAATCAAACGAGTTGATTAAGTAAGTTATACCACCGTAAGGTAAAAGGGAGGTGCTGGCGTTTCGAGCGTTAGCCCTTCGTCGGAGCGAATGAGAGGATTGAGGAGGAAAGTTTGGGTTATCGCGCGTCAGTCCAAGGTCGGCATCGGTCGGTATACAGCGTATCATCCATTTTATTTAATATTTTGATTTCCTAGATCACATATGTTTTGGTTCAATTTTTTTCTTTGGTTTAAATTTTATTGTCCTTTGTTTTTTGCTATGGTAATGTATAATGAGTTTGAAACAAAGAAAAATAACATTTAAACCACTGATAAAATTGAACCACAAGATATATATAATGAACTGACTTTCTCTATCAGGATCTGAGTAGTAATTCTTTGTAGAGATTCATACATTTTAATGTTAGTTTGTTGAACACTTTAGGAAAAAATTGTTTTCCCATCAATAGCTAAGTGCTAACTAAATTTAATTTGTGTTTATCATACACCAGTGCCAGTGGCCTTTACAAGTACACCAAGTAACCAGACCGTTAATGAAACTGATACAGTAACACTCCAGTGTACTACCTCTGGCAATCCCTCTGCTAATGTCACATGGATCAGGGATGGACAGATTGTGAGCACGGTAGATACATTGGGCTTTGAGGTCTCCAGGAACCACTCTGGTAGATACTGGTGTTCTGCTGATAATGGTTTGAATGTCACTGTCAATGCCAGTGCTTACCTTGATGTTCAGTGTAAGTTTGTTTATTCTGAGAATTTGTCTATGTACACTGTTTGGAATTACATCAAAACTCCTGTTAATATGGGTTGACACTGAGTTGTAAGTCAGGAAGGTATATGTATATCCAGTCCTGATTGACCCTCACTGGATGGGTCATCATGATAGTGTTCTGATTTGCCAGAGTCACTTAAATATCATCTACATGTACACTGTTCACTGAATATTATGCAGAAAATGACCAGCCTCACTATCTTGCATGAAAATAGTCTCACAAAAAATACCTGGGGTCATTCCTGGATAAAAGTGATGCACTTATTGCTGTTAATGTATGACTGGTAGATGCAGCCTAATAAATCAGATCCCAATGATAATCCCTTGTGCTCACAACAGTAACTTTCATTTGACGGACTCTGTAGTTTAATAATAATTACCAGAATTTGACACCTGGCTACCTGCGTAACTAGCCATTGAGCTAGTGCTTTCTACACTTTACTAACCTGAGACACAACTAGCCAGCCAGGTAGCCCAGATAAATTATTTTTTTCAAAAAGTGCTCCATCTTTACAATCACTTCAAGTGTGAGGTGATTGTGCGAGGTGATGTGCAAGGCATTGCAACATTGGTAGGGAGAAGACTGGGGACAACTGACTATTAAGCACAAAGTCTGGGATCTAGCTATGTTTAAGATTAAAACGCAAGACAAAGAAAGATGCCAGAAGATGATAGCTATCATCTTCTGGCATCTTTCTTTGTCTTGCGTTTTAGTCGTAAACAACTGCATGTGATAATACCTAGGTTTACGCCTTCTTTATTGGTATTATCACATGCAGTTGTTTTAGCATAACCGCATTGCCAACCTGGATTGTACTGAACGGTTGCCAACAACTACCTGCAAATAACATTACACATATACATACCCATGCTTTCAGAAGAAAAGACATAAAAATGTGACCGTACATGGGAAAACGTACTTTAACGCTTATCCGTTAAACGGGCAAAAACTAACGGGTAGTTAACGGATAGTTAACGGCCTTTAAAGCGTTCTAACGTTTTGCCCTAACGGTCTAACGGCCGGAATGTCATGGCTAACGGTCATCTAGAGCGTTCTAACGTTTCGCTCTGACGTTCTAACGCCCAACTGATTCTGCCTAACGGCTCATGAAAACTTTCTAACGCTTCCGCAACTTGTTCTAAAGCATGGCTGAAACCGTTAACAACATCTAACGCTTGCATCTGACGACTTGAGCGCGAGAAGCAGTAGATGCAGCTAGTCTAGTGTACCAAAAAGGTTTTCACGAACTGCCAAATATCTCACAATAACCATCTTACACGACGCTAAGTAAACACCACATAGGTAAATTTAAATTTCTCTAAAAAAAGTCACGATTGTCCAATGTTTCAACCGAGGAGCGTTTGACGGCTCCGTCTGAAAGGGAAATAGCCGGATCGCAATTATTTAAACGTTTAATGGATGTTTACGAAAGGTACTTCAAGCACATCTAAACAAAGTCACAGAGCGCAATATAAACAAACTCGCTGACACTTTCTTGCGCACATTTTCAGCAACAACATTGTTTTGCATTTTGTTTGCGATGGATCGAGATCGATCTTGCGCATTCGAACGTTAATTGCTAGACTCGTTGCTGCTGTCAGGAATAAAGAAAGATCTTGGAAGAAAGCAATGTTCAATATTATATTCGAGAATGTCAAATGATAAATTATGTTGTGCCAAGACGAAAAAAATTCAGCTTTTCATGACCAGTGCTGCGTGACTCGTAGACCGGTTCATGACACGTGACCAGTGTTTACTTCGCCGAACGTCACATGGCCTTTTTAATCGACCTCACAGATATACTACGGGTCTTGGACGTTGTCATGCTTACGGTCTCTAGTTTTCAACCAGATTTTCGTAATGTGTTGGTGCAGGAGCCGTAATTAATCAGCTCCTTGTTTGTGATATTCATAATTATTTTTATCAATCAACAGCACAAAACAATCGTCAAATTAATTTTGCTAGACGTACAGTAAAATCATTCAGCTTATTCCCTCTCGCGACTTTATCAGTCTCTTTCAAAAACCGTTACAATTTGTTTAGGATACACGCCTACAAACGAGAATTTCGCTCGCTCGTCCGTTTCGTGAAAAATAACCGTCAAATTTGCAAGACTTGGAGTAACATCACTCGGCTTATTCCCTCCTGCGACTCTATCGCTCGCCGATGAACAGTCTCTTTCGCAACCGTTACGACATTTAGGATACACGGATGTTTACCAACACACACTTACGAACGAGAATTTCGCTCGCTTGTCCGTTTCGTGACATGAAAAGATTGCTTCGTTCGCCGAATCCTTACTATTTTACGGTACAGCGAAACTTCTGACCAAACTGTATGGCTTTTATCCATTCTAACGCTCTGATGCTAACGGCTAATGGAAGGTGTGATTTTTTCTAACGCCTTTGCTAGCCGTTCTAACGGATGCAACTAACGCTCTAACACTCTGAAGCTAACGGCTAACGGAAACAGAACTTTCGCTAACGGGTAAATTTTTCGTTCTAACGCTATGACGTTTAAAGCTAATGGTTCTGTTAACGCCTCTAACGTTTTCGAGAAATTTTTCTAACAGGCAACTAACGGATGACTTTAACGGTTTTGCCCGTTTAACGGATAAGCGTTAAAGTACGTTTTCCCGTGTACGGTCACAAATGTAATCAATAACCATGCATTGAGGCCCAACAACTAATCACATCATGCATGGCCTTAATGACCACCATCCAGTAATCACCGCTTTTACAGCATGGTTGGTACAATCTTGAAAAGGTCACGAATTGTAGCAGGTGTCTTAATTGAAAGGTCCTTGAATTTCCTTATTGGTCCTTGAAAAGTACTTGATTTAGATAATCTCTGCTTGGTCTGGAAAAGTCCTTGAAGCTTAGTCTTCCTTATATGCCCTGTCATTTTTCTGGCAATTGTAATGATTTTGTTAAGGAGTCTTTGTCCGAAAATGACTTTAAAATACAAAAACAACTTGCTAAAAATACTGGTAAACAATGTGAACTCGTACATGAAGTGAAATTTTGACCTTTGCCTCAATTTTATGCACCAGACCTCTGATGTAGAGTTTCTTCATCAGCCAAGGTTGAAATATCTGGCATTGTTACATAGATGCCAACACCAAGAATTTGAAAAGCGGGAGATTTATGTATCAAAGCGGGAGAGTTGGCATCTCTGGTTCCGTCTCATGTATTCTCATTGTTCATTGGCTTAAAAGCTGCTCCAATAGGAAGATTGTTTATATCATTGTGCAGATAGCGCGTTCGATCTTATCTAGCGGGAGTGTGACACAAAAAGACAAGGAGGAAGTCTTTTATTTTTTACTAAGTAGTCAATATTTATAGTGGACGTAAAAGCTAGAGATTTATGAATCAAAGCGGGAGAGCGGGAGGCGAGGCAAAAAAGCGCAAGTCTCCCGCCAAAAGCGGGAGAGTTGGCATCTCTGTTGTTATATACCTAGAGTTTCACTCAACAAAATGAGCACTGTGATTGATTGATTCTTGGTCACATGCCCCTGATCAAATTCAAATGTATCCCAACCGGGATATAATTGCACAGTTGTTGCCCATGTGCCAAATACAACAGCACATGATTAGTGCAATTGACTAAATTAAAAATGGCGTGATCCTATATATATATAATTATAACATAGCACTTAATGTATGGACCCTCTGGAAACTAGTTAGTTTTGTTTTCCCTCGAGTCCAAATGTTTCCTGAGACTGGACAACAAAGCTGCTTTCCTCGGGACCATACACTGTACATTACATTATTGTGCATGACTTACTGGAATGTGTTATGCATTGAAAAGGGAGAAAGAGTTCTGATTTTATCAATAAAACTCTGTTCTTGAAAACAAGTTTTTGTCCTCAAAATGTCCTTGAAAAGTCCTTGATTTTTGTTTGTTGGAAGTTGTAAACCATGAAAAATACCCAATCAGAATGTTAGACCATAAAATGAATACCAGTGGCTGAGGACATGCACCTCACTTGACTGTCAAGATTGATTCCATTCAGTTTGTTGATTCAGAAATGGCATACATGTATCACTGTCAATAAATCGTCTTCTGAACTGAACAGTTCAATGGAACACACAACTACTAAAACTACCTTACTGCAGGGACTAAGCCACTTAGTTAACAGTCTTAGGATGGATGTACATGTATCTCATGGAGACTTTTAAGTTGATAAGTGCCCTGTCACTGTTTTATTATAATCTTTCAAACACTTTGTTTATTTTCTTTTAGATAAACCTGGCGATACAAAGTTGTCAGTCGATGTGTTGAATACAAGCGCTGTTCGCATAGGTAGCCAAGTCGCTTTCAACTGTACAGCAGATTCACACCCAGCAGCTCATGAATACCGATTTTTTCATGATGGTCAGTTGGTTGGTAGCAATACTTCTGGTGTGTTTTATGTTCAGATCCTTGATGGTGGTATTTACTCTTGTCTTCCCATTAACAATGCTGGAGAAGGGCAAACAGCAGCTGTAAACATCACTGCTTATGGTGAGTGACTGTACACTGCATATAGGTTGTTCACCAGCGGGGAGGTCCGTATTGGGAAAAACTGTGCCCGAGGTCTTGAAGACCGAGGGCACAGTTTTTCCCAATACGGACCGACCTAGGCTGGTGAATAACGTTTTTATTTTTTTCTAAAGCCTAACGAAATGCTTGCGAAAAAACCCCGAACCGATGATTAAGCGTTGTAATTACGGTGGCAGGTCTTAAACTTTTCAGGCGCGTTTCCTCGGTTTTCTTCATGTTGCAAACTGATGTTTTCTTTATCATTTTCCATCTCGTCGGGGTAGTAAACTTCGCTTTCGCTGTGATAGTTCTCGTCTGAATCCATGTTGAAATTAGTACTTGCCATTAAAAAAAGTTTAGGCTTTACATGATAAGTATCTTAATTTTAGTTTGTAAAAACATTGCAACGAAGCAAGCGATGTATCGACGTCTCATCACGCAACGAATACCGCCCGCTGTGAGCGGGCCGATGGGAGAATACCGCCCGCTCCCGGAACCAATCAGATTGCAGGATTTGTAGAATACCGCCCGCTCACGAACTGAGAAAAAATAATAAATATTATTCTGTTGTTTATTAGTAGTTTAGGTTTAGTTCCTACTGAATCCAGTGAGTGAATTGTCTAACATTATCTGGGTTGATTAAAACAATAGATTATAATAATTATTTATACTTAAAGAAAATTACATGTAATTCTACTTTTATGGGAGTGCTGGTTCCTGGCAATGATATTGCTCACATTGTTACTTTAGCCAAATGAATTTTATAACATAGCTTTGCTCTTACACACACTCTGATTGACTAGCTAGTCATGTACAAGATCTGGATATTGCACTGTGATGGTTCATGCTATGACGCATCTGGCAAAAAAACTTGGTCTTTTTGTGGAAAGAAAATTTCATTTTTCAGAACAATAGCAACTTTTGCCAAGCTTGAAGCGTAGCTTCCAAACATTGCATGAAATTCAAATTTTGTGAACACATATTGTTGACGATGACAACAAAGGAGGAGAAAATAACATTTGGTAAAAGTTGGAGTCATCAGAATGCAACACACCTTCTGCCCGGTTTCCGAATTTGTCAAATGAAAGTTACAAAACCGACTCCAAGATCAGCAGTCAGAACGAACAAAGAAGAGTACTGTACATGTCTGTTTATTTCAAGCTTTCATGAAATTTTGTTGCTTTTGTCAAAAGTTTTCTGAAACATTTTTGAAATCCACGTTTGTCAAAAACACAGTTTCCTAGTTTACTTGATGTAACTGTCAGTGAATTATTTTTGCAGCGTTGCTCAATTTAGCCTCCTTGAAATGGTGCAATTCAAGAAAAACACATTTTTAGTTACCTTGTTTCTGTGACACATTTGCCTTGTGTAAGAAAGGCCAAACCCAAATGCCAAGTGTAGAGCACTGTGTAGTACAACAACAACAAACCACTTGGTGTAAACAAGCTTGACATCACCACAGAAGAAACTAGAAAAGACAAGCACAGTTGTTGCACCAATACAATTCAGTCATTTAGTATGAACCATAATAGCATTTTCTGTCGCACATTGACACTGAATCCAAAACCTCATATAATCATGGCATTTTCACAGTGATAACAGAAACAAGAAAAAGCTTAGGTCTTTCTAATATGCTTTCTTTGGCTGTTCAGAGCCACTGCAGTGATGTTCCTGCAAAGTATGGAGCAGTCTTCCTCATTATGAAACCACCTTTTGAGCCATCAATTCAGCTCTCAGCAGCTGTCCAAAAATACAATGCACTAGTCTTGTTGTTGGGCCTCAGATTGAAATATCCTGTGACGAGATGCAGTTGAACTTCATATCATTGAGTGGCACAATTCAGAGCATTCAAATTTTAATGCATTCTGCAACGTGATTCTGACTTGTATTGATCAAACTTCAGGCCAGATTTTGAAGTTGAATTCTTTGTAGCTGAATAGCAAAATATTTTCAAAGCTTCACAGATCATTTGTACTTCATTTTGTTTTAAAATATGCATCGTTAATCTGTCTGAGTTTGAGTCCTTTGAGTCCTTTCTCTTCACCCTGATCAGGCAAAAGTTAAGGTTAAAAGGGTATTCAACAGTTGTAGCTATGTCATAAAAGCAATGATCAATGTTCTAGCTGTACACATATCAGTTCTGGATGCACCTGGATAGCTAGGAGAGCACTCTGTTGGTTATAGTCAGTCTTGGCTTTGCTTCAACCAACTCTTATGCCCACTTTGTGCTCTCTCAACTATAACTTTGTGCTCTCCCAACTGTCTGTGTGCATCCAGAACTAGATATGTGCATGCTAAGCATTGACCATTGGTTAAATAATAAGTTTTTTTATAACAAAATATGAATAAATTAGTTGAACAAAAAAGCAAACACCTCAATTACTGTAATGCCATGTTGCAAAACTGACCAAGGCCGGGTCTCTAAAGAAACTGAAGCTGCATCAGTGGCCAGAATTGGAATGCAGAGAATTTAGGGCATTAAACAATGCAATGTAGTACTGCAACAGTAAGTTATTGCACCTTGAATTAAGGAAGAGGCTGACATTTTAAGCATTAATTTTGTCCCTTTGTCAAAGCCATTCGCAACTTACATGTACATGTATGACAAAGGGTTAATGCTTAAGAGTTAACCCTTTTATTATTTGTAAGGTGATTGTTGTCAGTAAACTTAATTTTTTATACAAATTTTTTAAGCCCCTTTTTGTGTGTGTGTGTTTTTTTTTTTTCGGTTTAAGATAAAACACAATAAATTACATGTATGTACAACTATTAGTCAGGGCATTACCTAGATGTGCTGAGGTTTTGGGGGTGGAGATCCACTTACAGCTGTATAATGAAATAAAGCTTAAATCCGCATTTCCCACAATGAGAATTTTAAACATACATTTTACTGAACACTTGACAATACCAGGGCTCAAAGTTTATTTTTGACTTTGGGGGCACTTGTGCTACCAGGTGTAAATTTCTAGGCGCACAGCTAAAAATTTTAGGAGCTGCACAGCTTCAGATACTCGGTGGCACCAAAACAAATCAGACGTAATAATTTATTTGCATGTTATCTTTTATTTTCAACGATCCAGTGTTTGTTTTGACCTTTAGGCTTCTACTCTGCGTTAGAGATAACAATGAACTGTTAGCTTTTTTTAAAATTAACTCAGTTTCTCAATCTCAAGAAGTATTACACTTCATGGTACTTTCAAGACAACAGAAAAATTCTGCTTTAATTTCCTTTCAAATTAACATGATTATTATAAACTAAGAAAATAAGATACACTGTAACTGAGCTTACTGCTCACAGCTTTTATTTCATTTTGATTTGTAATACATTTTTGGTGTAAAGCTGGTACAGACGTATAATTCGTAGAACCACGTTGTTATTACAATATTAACTCGATCATTCCAAATCCGGTGAGCCCCATGAATCAGTAACTGAAATTAATTCATCTGGCCGCCTTCTGTAAGCAAAGTTAGGACTCATTGACTTCTGACCACTGCTAAACCACTTGACAACTGCTAGTGTTGGGTCAAAAGATTCTAATTCTGTACCTACCATACTGATGCGGATTACGTCTTCTGTTGTCGACACGTGGAGGCTGCTTCCTACATCAGACTTGATTCTCCTTCGGGCAGAAAATCCCAGCTCGTATAATTTCAGCCAGATGTAACACGTAAAAGTCTCTTAGGTTGTTTAGACATTTTTGGGTCTCGCACATCGACCGGTGTTCTCCATTGCCGAGAAGCACGTGTTTTAAAGGCGGCCTTCACTCGCACGTGTCAGTGGAGTCTTCGCAAAACCGAAAAGGGTCTGGGATGGAATGGAAACATTGAGCTCCGAGTTCGGAGAAACCGCTGTGGAACATGACAAATAAAACACACCCTGATGCAAGGAAAATGATGTAACTTTATTATTTGGAGTATGATTGTGTCATACCTGCGACTGAATTTATTATTTCAAGCTTCCGCTTTGTGTCTGACTTGTTCAAGTACATGAGAATGGTCAGGTGAGAAAGCAGAGTTGAGTGGCAATGATCTCAGGCGCACTAAACTCCGGGATTTTAAGGCGCGCAAGTGCGATGGCACATGAGTTTTTACGCTCACAATTAAAAATCTAGTCGCTTGTGCAACCAGCTGGTCGTCAACTTTGACCCCTGAATACAGTGGGTGATTGAGTTATTTGCTTCATCCTATTAAAAATACTCTAAATCATTAATCAAAGGAAAGCGACACGACCTAACCCTCAACCTTTGCAGGCTGTAGCACATTGTAAACATGAAATGTTTTACAGCTGTTAATCAACATTGTGTATGTTAAAGGTCTTAATCATGTCATTGCTCGGATTTATTCACAGAGCCACCTCAAGTTACAGTTCACCCTGAGGCTGTGGATATTTTGGAGGGTAATGATATCACCTTGACATGCAATGCTAGTGGCATCCCAGCGCCCTCTATAGCGTGGTCCATAGTTGGTGTGGGTGATGTTATCTCTCAGAGCACAACGTTTGAAGTTACTAACCTGACCAGACCCGGAACAGTTGGCGAAGTGATCCAGTACAAATGTACAGCTTCAAATGGGTTTGAATCTCCAGCTGAGGACACTGCAACCATTACAGTTTACTGTAAGTACCATACTTATGACTAAAATAGCTGAACATTTGTACTGTACTGTAATGATTCTGTGTACCGTAAATGATCGACCGCAAATTCCAACTCTCAAATAAAAGTCCCCATACCCCAAGGTGTCTAGTTTGTATTACACATTCCCTTCTAATAAACACCCCATCATAGTGGATGCTTCCACCCCCCCCCCCCCCCTTCCTCTTCTCAAGATTATGGAATTGCCTCAAAAACTAACTGCCATGAACTACATAGCTGAAGCTTGCATTAGCACCAATTATATTAGTTTGGTGCTCACAAAACTTTTTTCTAACTTACTCCATCCCTAGACCCCTAGAATTAGAAAGCACTAAATACAATACAATGAGGCTGGAAATTATCAGTGTCATGCATCTAATGGCATTGGTAACAACTCGACTGGATTGTGCAGCCTTGATGTACTGTGTAAGTTCAGCTTTCGCTGTGAAACGCATCCAAAATAAAAACGTTTTTGAAGATTTGATCTTTGCAGTAATATGAAAACAAAAACACACTGGAAAGGGTTTCGAAACCGCGACGTCACGAGTTTCAGTGCGATGCCCGCGATATCACAGGTTTAATTCCTGTTACAGTTTCTAATTTTATGCTGTGAAAATCAAATCTTCAACAATGTTTCCATCCGTAGTTCAAATAATATTTTATATGATTTACTTCATACACTCAAGCTATTATCTGTAAAACTAAGCGTTCATTTTAGTGTCAAGCAAAACTACGTAGCATTCTACAATACCGAGAAGATAATTAATACTTTTAAAGTCAATGTTTATGTAAGCGAAGCACGTTTTTTAGGTTGAAATTTTGCGATTTTTTTTTCATGTTTACATTATTACTGGTCACTTAGATTCCATGTTGCTAATGAGGTCTTTTAGCCTGCTATAATGGGGTCTTCACTGTGATGTGGAAGAATATTATTTGCAATGGCTTCATACTTTTTAAAATGTAAATACACAGATGGTGAAGAAAGCTGTCGGAGAATACAAGGGATAATAATTAAGAATCTAACAACCACGTAATGACGCCATGAAACCCTAGTAGGCGTGGTGGGGCGTGGAAATTATAGAAACAAATAGTCTTAATGAAGAAAATAAACGATATGAACGCTAAGTTTTCTCTAAACACAAGCTCGTTATATGGATAAAACACCAATCTACAATCCAAATCCCTCTAATTCTGGTCCTATTTTGTTGAAGAGTATTTGCACGTGCTATAGAAGTAATAGTATGACAATGTTCATTTTTCCACAGATTTGCCTACGGGCACTAACCTGACCAGCCGTCCGTCCAACACTACTGCACTCCGCAACACGATCATGTCACTCAACTGCAGCACAGATGCCAACCCTTCTGCGCATGTCTATGAGTTCTACTCTAGCGGGAGTGTCATTGGTAACAGCAGTACTGGTTTGTTTAACATCACCGTCGAAACAGACGCAGTGTACACATGTGTTCCTATTAACACAGTTGGCACAGGAGACAACGCTTCTATTAGCATCACTGCTGTTGGTAAGTTGTTTGTCAGACAGTAACAGTGTTATTTTTAACTGCAGTACTGGTGTGTTATGCATCACAGTAATTCGGGTTATGCATGTGTATCTACATGTATTAACACAGTTAGCAGTTGAGACAATTCTTCTATTGGCTTAACTGCAGTTCATAAGTTGTTAGGTAAGCATTATTGCCGTGTGTAACATCACTGTTGACACAAGCGCAGTGTACACACTATGTACATCACTAAGCCACACCCGATAGGTTCTATTCACCTTGCAACCTCTACCCTATTGCCCCGAAGGTAGCACCACTGCTCATTTCTGGTGTCTGGTCAGGCATTTTTAATTATATCTGTATTATACAGTAGGCTTAGCATACCGTACCACTCACGCCCTTTCCTTTTGTTCCACAGTTGCCCCAACAGTGGCTGTTTCTCCTGCATCAGCTGTTGTAGTGGAAGGTGACAACATAACATTACAGTGCAATGCATCTGGTATTCCTACACCTGCTGTAATGTGGACGCAAGTTGGGAGTCCTGTAGTACTTGCTAATACTACTGTATTCACTGTTGTAAATGTGACCAGACCTGGAACACCTGATAATATTGTTCAATATCAGTGCACAGCTAGTAATGGAGTAGAGAGTCCAGCAACTTCCATAACAAGGGTAACTGTACACTGTAAGTATTAACGTGGTGCTGAATAATTATCTCAGAGAGTATCCTTCCCTTGATGTGCAGTTTCGTGAGATGTCGTTTTGCATTCAAGCTATGCAATATACCTTATTGTGTTTACGTGACTCGTAAGAGATTCAATTTGATTTCATGGCAGCCATGTTTGTGGAGAAGAATAGATTTCTTTTTTATTGGGAGCTTATATTTGAATTAGTGTAAGTTTGTTTATTCTGAGAATTTGTCTATGTACACTGTTTGGAATTACATCAAAACTCCTGTTAATATGGGTTGACACTGAGTTGTAAGTCAGGAAGGTATATGTATATCCAGTCCTGATTGACCCTCACTGGATGGGTCATCATGATAGTGTTCTGATTTGCCAGAGTCACTTAAATATCATCTACATGTACACTGTTCACTGAATATTATGCAGAAAATGACCAGCCTCACTATCTTGCATGAAAATAGTCTCACAAAAAATACCTGGGGTCATTCCTGGATAAAAGTGATGCACTTGTTGCTGTTAATGTATGACTGGTAGATGCAGCCTAATAAATCAGCCTAATAAATCAGCCTAATAAATCAGATCCCAATGATAATCCCTTGTGCTCACAACAGTAACTTTCATTTGACGGACTCTGTAGTTTAATAATAATTACCAGAATTTGACACCTGGCTACCTGCGTAACTAGCCATTGAGCTAGTGCTTTCTACACTTTACTAACCTGAGACACAACTTGCCAGCCAGGTAGCCCAGATAAATTATTTTTTTCAAAAATTGCTCCATCTTTACAATCACTTCAAGTGTGAGGTGATTGTGCGAGGTGATGTGCAAGGCATTGCAACATTGGTAGGGAGAAGACTGGGGACAACTGACTATTAAGCACAGAGTCTGGGATCTAGCTATGTTTAAGATTAAAACGCAAGACAAAGAAAGATGCCAGAAGATGATAGCTATCATCTTCTGGCATCTTTCTTTGTCTTGTGTTTTAGTCGTAAACAACTGCATGTGATGATACCTAGGTTTAAGCCTTCTTTATTGGTATTATCACATGCAGTTGTTTTAGCATAACCCATTGACCAACCTGGATTGTACTGAACGGTTGCCAACAACTACCTGCAAATAACATTACACATGTACATACCCATGCTTTCAGAAGAAAAGACATAAAACTGTGACCGTACACGGGAAAACGTACTTTAACGCTTATCTGTTAAACGGGCAAAAACTAACGGATAGTTAACGGATAGTTAACGGCCTTTAAAGCGTTCTAACGTTTTTCCCTAATGGTCTAACAGCCGGAATGTCATGGCTAACGGTCATCTAGAGCGTTCTAACGTTTCGCTCTGACGTTCTAACGCCCAACTGATTCTGCCTAACGGCTCATGAAAACTTTCTAATGCTTCCGCAACTTGTTCTAAAGCATGGCTGAAACCGTTAACAAAATGTAACTCTTGCATCTGATGACTTGAGCGCGAGAAGCAGTAGATGCAGCTAGTCTAGTGTACCAAAAAGGTTTTCACGAACTGCCGAATATCTCACAATAACCATCTTACACGACGCTAAGTAAACACCACATAGGTAAATTTAAATTTCTCTAAAAAAAGTCACGATTGTCCAATGTTTCAACCGAGGAGCGTTTGACGGCTCCGTTTCAAAGGGAAATAGCCGGATCGCAATTATTTAAACGTTTAATGGATGTTTTCGAAAGGTACTTGAAGCACATCTAAACAAAGTCACAGAGCGCAATATAAACAAACTCGCTCACTTTCTTGCGCACATTTTCAGCAACAACATTGTTTTGCATTTTGTTTGCGATGGATCGAGATCGATCTTGCGCATTCGAATGTTAATTGCTAGACTCGTTGCTGCTGTCAGGAATAAAGAAAGATCTTGGAAGAAAGCAATGTTCAATATTATATTCGAGAATGTCAAATGATAAATTATGTCGTGCCAAGACGAGAAAAATTCAGCTTTTCATGACCAGTGCTGCGTGACTCGTAGACCGGTTCATGACACGTGACCAGTGTTTACTTCGCGGAACGTCACATGGCCTTTTTAATCGACCTCACAGATATACTACGGGTCTTGGACGTCGTCATGCTTACGGTCTCTAGTTTTCAACCAGATTTTCGTAATGTGCTGGTGCAGGAGCCGTAATTAATCGGCTCCTTGTTTGTGATATTCATAATTATTTTTATCAATCAACAGCACAAAACAATTGTCAAATTAATTTTGCTAGACGTACAGTAAAATCATTCGGCTTATTCCCTCTCGCGACTTTATCAGTCTCTTTCGAAAACCGTTACAATTTGTTTAGGATGCACGCCTACGAACGAGAATTTCACTCGCTCGTCCGTTTCGTGAAAAACAACCGTCAAATTTGCAAGACTTGGAGTAACATCATTCGGCTTATTCCCTCCTGCGACTTTATCGCTCGCTGATGAACAGTCTCTTTCGCAACCGTTACGACATTTAGGATACACGGATGTTTACCGACACACGCTTACGAACGAGAATTTCGCTCGCTCGTCCGTTTCGCCGAATCCTTACTATTAATTACAGTACAGCAAAACTTCTGACCAAACTGTATGGCTTTTATCCATTCTAACGCTCTGATGCTAACGGCTAATGGAAGGTGTGATTTTTTCTAACGCCTTTGCTAGCTGTTCTAATGGATGCAACTAACGCTCTAATGCTCTGAAGCTAACGGCTAACGGAAACAGAACTTTGGCTAACGGGTAAGTTTTTCGTTTTCGTTCGTTTGAGTTCGTAGCGTTATCAGTTGATCTTCATCAGCCAATCAGTAAATAAAGTGTCAAATCCGCGTCAAATGCTTACTTCCTGTCCGTCCGCAATGAGATCTTCCGGCACTTCCTCCAGTTGAATTTTTTCATGTTTATATTATTAATAAGTAATCATACGGCTTTTCTCGTTCAATTTGGAATTAATTTGTACTTGTGAGTTTTTCAAAAAGCTGAAATTGCACTCGCCGAAGCGGCTCGTGCAATTTCAGCTTTTTGAAAAACTCACTCGTGCAAATTAATTCCAAATTGAACTCGAAACCGTATGATTACCTATACTAACGTTTTTGAGAAAACTTTCTAACGGGCAACTAACGGATGACTTTAACGGTTTTGCCCGTTTAAAGGATAAGCGTTAAAGTACGTTTTCCCGTGTACGGTCACAAATGTAATCAATAACCATGCATTGAGGCCTAACAACTAATCACATCATGCATATCCTTAATGACCACCATCCAGTAATCACCGCTTTTACAGCATGGTTCGTACAATCTTGAAAAGGTCATGAATTGTAGCAGGTGTCTTAATTGAAAGGTCCTTGAATTTCCTTATTGGTCCTTGAAAAGTACTTGATTTAGATAATCTCTGCTTGGTCTGGAAAAGTCCTTGAAGCTTAGTCTTCCTTATATGCCCTGCCATTTTTCTGGCAATTGTAATGATTTTGTTAAGGAGTCTTTGTCTGAAAATGACTTCAAAATACAGAAACAACTTGCTAAAAATACTGGTAAACAATGTGAACTCGTACATGAAGTGAAATTTTGACCTTTGCCTCAATTTTATGCACCAGACCTCTGATGTAGAGTTTCTTCATCAGCCAAGGTTGAAATATCTGGCATTGTTACATAGATGCCAACACCAAAAATTTGAAAAGCGGGAGATTTATGTATCAAAGCAGGAGAGTTGGCATCTCTGGTTCTGTCTCATGTATTCTCATCGTTCATTGGCTTAAAAGCTGCTCCAATAGGAAGATTGTTTATATCATTGTGCAGATAGCACGTTCGATCTTATCTAGCGGGAGTGTGACACAAAAAGACAAGGAGGAAGTCTGTTTTATTTTTTACTAAGTAGTCAATATTTATAGTGGACGTAAAAGCGGGAGATTTATGAATCAAAGCGGGAGAGCGGGAGGCGAGGCAAAAAAGCGCAAGTCTCCCGCCAAAAGCGGGAGAGTTGGCATCTCTGTTGTTATATACCTAGAGTTTCACTCAACAAAATGAGCACTGTGATTGATTGATTCTTGGTCACATGCCCCTGATCAAATTCAAATGTATCCCAACCGGGATATAATTGCACAGTTGTTGCCCATGTGCCAAATACAACAGCACGTGATTAGTGCAATTGACTAAATTAAAAATGGCGTGATCCTATATATATATAATTATAACATAGCACTTAATGTATGGACCCTCTGGAAACTAGTTAGTTTTGTTTTCCCTCGAGTCCAAATGTTTCTTGAGACTGGACAACAAAGCTGCTTTCTTCGGGACCATACACTGTACATTACAATGAGTGTATAATTTATTGTGCATGACTTACTGGAATGTGTTATGCATTGAAAAGGGAGAAAGAGTTCTGATTTTATCAATAAAACTCTGTTCTTGAAAACAAGTTTTTGTCCTCAAAATGTCCTTGAAAAGTCCTTGATTTTTATTTGTTGGAAGTTGTAAACCATGAAAAATACCCAATCAGAATGTTAGACCATAAAATGAATACCAGTGGCTGAGGACATGCACCTCACTTGACTGTCAAGATTGATTCCATTCAGTTTGTTGATTCAGAAATGGCATACATGTATCACTGTCAATAAATCGTCTTCTGAACTGAACAGTTCAATGGAACACACAACTACTAAAACTACCTTACTGCACGGACTAAGCCACTTAATTAACAGTCTTAGGATGGATGTACATGTATCTCATGGAGACTTTTAAGTTGATAAGTGCCCTGTCACTGTTTTATTATAATCTTTCAAACACTCTGTTTATTTTCTTTTAGATAAACCTGGCGATACAAAGTTGTCAGTCGATGTGTTGAATACAAGTGCTGTTCGCATAGGTAGCCAAGTCGCTTTCAACTGTACAGCAGATTCACACCCAGCAGCTCATGAATACCGATTTTTTCATGATGGTCAGTTGGTTGGTAGCAATACTTCTGGTGTATTTTATGTTCAGATCCTTGATAGTGGTATTTACTCTTGTCTTCCCATTAACAATGCTGGAGAAGGGCAAACAGCAGCTGTAAACATCACTGCTTTTGGTGAGTGACTGTACACTACATATAGGTTATTCACCAGCCGGGAGGTCCGTATTGGGAAAAACTGTGCCCGAGGTCTTGAAGACCGAGGGCACAGTTTTTCCCAATACGGACCGACCTAGGCTGGTGAATAACGTTTTTATTTTTTTCTAAAGCCTAATGAAATGCTTGCGAAAAAACCCCGAACCGATGATTAAGCGTTGTAATTACGGTGGCAGGTCTTAAACTTTTCAGGCGCGTTTCCTCGGTTTTCTTCATGTTGCAAACTGATGTTTTCTTTATCATTTTCCATCTCGTCGGGGTAGTAAAATTCGCTTTCGCTGTGATAGCTCTCGTCTGAATCCATGTCGAAATTAGTACTTCCCATTAAAAAAAGTTTAGGCTTTACATGATAAGTATCTTAATTTTAGTTTGTAAAAACATTGCAACGAAGCAAGCGATGTATCAACGTCTCATCACGCAACGGATACTGCCCGCTGTGAGCGGGCCGGATGGGAGAATACCGCCCGCTCCCGGAACCAATCAGATTGCAGGATTTGTAGAATACCGCCCGCTCACGAACTGAGAAAAAATAATAAATATTATTCTGTTGTTTATTAGTAGTTTAGGTTTAGTTCCTACTGAATCCAGTGAGTGAATTGTCTAACATTATCTGGGTTGATTAAAACAATAGATTATAATAATTATTTATACTTAAAGAAAATTACATGTAATTCCACTTTTATGGGAGTGCTGGTTCCTGGCAATGATATTGCTCACATTGTTACTTTAGCCAAATGAATTTTATAACATAGCTTTGTTCTTACACGCACTCTGATTGGCTAGCTAGTCATGTACAAGATCTGGATATTGCACTGTGATGGTTCATGCTATGACGCATCTGTCAAAAAAACTTGGTCTTTTTGTGGAAAGAAAATTTCATTTTTCAGAACAATAGTAACTTTTATCGAGCTTGAAGGCTAGCTTCCAAACTTTGCATGAAATTCCAATTTTATGAACACATATTGCTGACGATGACAACAAAGGAGGAGAAAATAACATTTGGTAAAAGTTGGAGTCATCAGAATGCAACACACCTTCTGCCCGGTTTCTAAATTTGTCAAATGAAAGTTACAAAACCGACTCCAAGATCAGCAGTCTGAACGAACAAAGAAGAGTACTGTACATGTCTGTTTATTTCAAGCTTTCATGAAATTTTGTTGCTTTTGTCAAAAGTTTTCTGAAACATTTTTGAAATCCACGTTTGTCAAAACCACAGTTTCCTAGTTTACTTGATGTAACTGTCAGTGAATTATTTTTGCAGCTTTGCTCAATTTAGCCTCCTTGAAATGGTGCAATTCAAGAAAAACACATTTTTAGTTACCTTGTTTCTGTGACACATTTGCCTTGTGTAAGAAAGGCCAAACCCAAATGCCAAGTGTAGAGCACTTTGTAGTACAACAACAACAAACCACTTGGTGTAAACAAGCTTGACATCACCACAGAAGAAACTAGAAAAGACAAGCACAGTTGTTGCACCAATACAATTCAGTCATTTAGTATGAACCATAATAGCATTTTCTGTCGCACATTGACACTGAATCCAAAACCTCATATAATCATGGCATTTTCACAGTGATAACAGAAACAAGAAAAAGCTTAGGTCTTTCTAATATGCTTTCTTTGGCTGTTCAGAGCCACTGCAGTGATGTTCCTGCAAAGTATGGAGCAGTCTTCCTCGTTATGAAACCACCTTTTGAGCCATCAATTCAGCTCTCAGCAGCTGTCCAAAAATACAATGCACTAGTCTTGTTGTTGGGCCTCAGATTGAAATATCCTGTGACGAGATGCAGTTGAACTTCATATCATTGAATGGCACAATTCAGAGCATTCAAATTTTAATGCATTCTGCAACGTGATTCTGACTTGTATTGATCAAACTTCAGGCCAGATTTTGAAGTTGAATTCTTTGTAGCTGAATAGCAAAATATTTTCAAAGCTTCACAGATCATTTGTACTTCATTTTGTTTTAAAATATGCATCGTTAATCTTTCTGAGTTTGAGTCCTTTGAGTCCTTTCTCTTCACCCTGATCAGGCAAAAGTTAAGGTTAAAAGGGTATTCAACAGTTGTAGCTATGTCATAAAAGCAATGATCAATGTTCTAGCTGTACACATATCAATTCTGGATGCACCTGGATAGCTAGGAGAGCACTCTGTTGGTTATAGTCAGTCTTGGCTTTGCTTCAACCAACTCTTATGCCCACTTTGTGCTCTCTCAACTATAACTTTGTGCTCTCCCAACTGTCTGTGTGCATCCAGAACTAGATATGTGCATGCTAAGCATTGACCATTGGTTAAATAATAAGTTTTTTTATAACAAAATATGAATAAATTAGTTGAACAAAAAAGCAAACACCTCAATTACTGTAATGCCATGTTGCAAAACTGACCAAGGCCTGGTCTCTAAAGAAACTGAAGCTGCATCAGTGGCCAGAATTGGAATGCAGAGAATTGAGGGCATTAAACAATGCAATGTAGTACTGCAACAGTAAGTTATTGCACCTTGAATTAAGGAAGAGGCTGACATTTTAAGCATTAATTTTGTCGCTTTGTCAAAGCCATTCGCAACTTACATGTACATGTATGACGAAGGGTTAATGCTTAAGAGTTCACCCTTTTATTATTTGTAAGGTGATTGTTGTCAGTAAACTTAATTTTTTATACAAATTTTTGATGACCCCTTTTTGTGTGTGTGTGTGTGTTTTTTTTCGGTTTAAGATAACACAATAAATTACATGTATGTACAACTATTAGTCAGGGCATTAGATGTGCTGAGGTTTTGGGGGTGGAGATCCACTTACAGCTGTATAATGAAATAAAGCTTAAATCCGCATTTCCCACAATGAGAATTTTAAACATACATTTTGCTGAACACTTGACAATACCAGGGCTCAAAGTTTATTTTTGGCTTTGGGGGCACTTGTGCTACCAGGTGTAAATTTCTAGGCGCACAGCTAAAAATTTTAGGAGCTGCACAGCCTCAAATACTGGTGGCACCAAAAACAAATCAGACGTAATAATTTATTTGCATGTTATCTTTTATTTTCAACGATCCAGTGTTTGTTTTGACCTTTAGGCTTCTACTCTGCGTTAGAGATAACAATGAACTGTTAGGTTTTTTTTAAAATTAACTTTCTCAATCTCAAGAAGTATTACACTTCATGGTACTTTCAAGACAACAGAAAAATTCTGCTTTAATTTCCTTTCAAATTAACATGATTATTATAAACTAAGAAAATAAGATACACTGTAATTGAGCTTACTGCTGAAAGCTTTCATTTCATTTTGATTTGTAATACATTTTTGGTGTAAAGCTGGTACAGACGTATAATTCGTAGAACCACGTTATTACCACAATAATTATTAACTCGATCATTCCAAATCTGGTGAGACCCATGAATCAGTAACTGAAATTAATTCATCTGGCCGCCTTCTGTAAGCAAAGTTAGGACTCATTGACTTCTGACCACTGCTAAACCACTTGACAACTGCTAGTGTTGGGTCAAAAGATTCTAATTCTGTACCTACCATACTGATGCGGATTACGTCTTCTGTTGTCGACACGTGGAGGCTGCTTCCTACATCAGACTTGATTCTCCTTCGGGCGGAAAATCCCAGCTCGTATAATTTCAGCCAGATGTAACACGTAAAAGTCTCTTAGGTTGTTTAGACATTTTTGGGTCTCGCACATCGACCGGTGTTCTCCATTGCCGGGAAGCACGTGTTTTAAAGGCGGCCTTCACTCGCACGTGTCAGTGGAGTCTTCGCAAAACCGAAAAGGGTCTGGGATGGAATGGAAACATTGAGCTCCGAGTTTGGAGAAACCGCTGTGGAACATGACAAATAAAACACACCCTGATGCAAGGAAAATGATGTAACTTTATTATTTGGAGTATGATTGTGTCATACCTGCGACTGAATTTATTATTTCAAGCTTCCGCTTCGTGTCTGACTTGTTCAAGTACATGAGAATGGTCAGGTGAGAAAGCAGAGTTGAGTGGCAATGATCTCAGGCGCACTAAACTCCGGGATTTTAAGGCGCGCAAGTGCGATGGCACATGAGTTTTTACGCTCACAATTAAAAATCTAGTCGCTTGTGCAACCAGCTGGTCGTCAACTTTGACCCCTGAATACAGTGGGTGATTGAGTTATTTGCTTCATCCTATTAAAAATACTCTAAATCATTAATCAAAGGAAAGCGACACGACCTTACCCTCAACCTTTGCAGGCTGTAGCACATTGTAAACATGAAATGTTTTACAGCTGTTAATCAACATTGTGTATGTTAAAGGTCTTAATCATGTCATTGCTCGGATTTATTCACAGAGCCACCTCAAGTTACAGTTCACCCTGAGGCTGTGGATATTTTGGAGGGTAATGATATCACCTTGACATGCAATGCTAGTGGCATCCCAGCGCCCTCTATAGCGTGGTCCATAGTTGGTGTGGGTGATGTTATCTCTCAGAGCACAACGTTTGAAGTTACTAACCTGACCAGACCCGGAACAGTTGGCGAAGTGATCCAGTACAAATGTACAGCTTCAAATGGGTTTGAATCTCCAGCTGAGGACACTGCAACCATTACAGTTTACTGTAAGTACCATACTTATGACTAAAATAGCTGAACATTTGTACTGTACTGTAATGATTCTGTGTACCGTAAATGATCGACCGCAAATTCCAACTCTCAAATAAAAGTCCCCATACCCCAAGGTGTCTAGTTTGTATTACACATTCCCTTCTAATAAACACCCCATCATAGTGGATGCTTCCACCCCCCCCCCCCTTCCTCTTCCCAAGATTATGGAATTGCCTCAAAAACTAACTGCCATGAACTACATAGCTGAAGCTTGCATTAGCACCAATTATATTAGTTTGGTGCTCACAAAACTTTTTTCTAACTTACTCCATCCCTAGACCCCTAGAATTAGAAAGCACTAACTACAATTCCATAATCTTTATAATTTCTAGATGCATCAGTCATCGACTTCTCGCCAACAAACCAAACTTTTGTTGAAGGAGGCAATGTCACACTTTACTGTAACGCAACTGGTAGCCTACAACCTAACATCACATGGACGAGACATGGCAGTGAAGAGGTTTTGTACCGAGGAGAATCCTACGTCATTACAAGTATCTTACGACACCAAGATGGAGTCTACATATGTTCAGCTTGGAATGGAGTTGGGATGATCACTAATGTTTCATTTACAATCACCGTACACTGTAAGGAGATTTTAACCAGTAGCATTCTCACTATTCGTAAAAGCTTTGGAATTTACATAGATGCTTGGGATAGGGAGTTTACATTAGCAGGATGGTTCCATTCACTTTGTCTGCTAAGTGTGTACCCTGTTTGTTGAAGATATGACATCTTACTGAAAACGTTTTGCTCATAATAGAATCCTTTTATATAGTTTCCGTAAATTTGTCTAAACAACGAAAAATAATGTAGAGACCATACAGTACTTACATGTATCTTTAACATAATCTTCTCTCTTAAAGGAATAATTTAGTGGTACTAAATATTGACTTTTACAAGAACATAATTTTATGTAAGATCGGTTACAATTTCGTCCTTTCTTCTTTCCTAACATTTTTTCTCTATTCATTTTTTTGTAGTTGAGCCGTTGGCAACAATCCAACATTGCCCTACGCCAGTGATTGAAGGAACCAATGCAACGCTCTATTGCAATGCCACTGGCAATCCTCTCCCCATTATTGCATGGATCAGAGAAAGTACTGGTGACGTCCTTAGCAACAGTGAAGAGCTGGTTATTCAATCTATACACCGCTATGAGGCTGGAAATTATCAGTGTCATGCATCTAATGGCATTGGTAACAACTCGACTGGATTGTGCAGCCTTGATGTACTGTGTAAGTTCAGCTTTCGCTGTGAAACGCATCCAAAATAAAAACGTTTTTGAAGATTTGATCTTTGCAGTAATATGAAAACAAAAACACACTGGAAAGGGTTTCGAAACCGCGACGTCACGAGTTTCAGTGCGATGCCCGCGATATCACAGGTTTAATTCCTGTTACAGTTTCTAATTTTATGCTGTGAAAATCAAATCTTCAACAATGTTTCCATCCGTAGTTCAAATAATATTTTATATGATTTACTTCATACACTCAAGCTATTATCTGTAAAACTAAGCGTTCATTTTAGTGTCAAGCAAAACTACGTAGCATTCTACAATACCGAGAAGATAATTAATACTTTTAAAGTCAATGTTTATGTAAGCGAAGCACGTTTTTTAGGTTGAAATTTTGCGATTTTTTTTTCATGTTTACATTATTACTGGTCACTTAGATTCCATGTTGCTAATGAGGTCTTTTAGCCTGCTATAATGGGGTCTTCACTGTGATGTGGAAGAATATTATTTGCAATGGCTTCATACTTTTTAAAATGTAAATACACAGATGGTGAAGAAAGCTGTCGGAGAATACAAGGGATAATAATTAAGAATCTAACAACCACGTAATGACGCCATGAAACCCTAGTAGGCGTGGTGGGGCGTGGAAATTATAGAAACAAATAGTCTTAATGAAGAAAATAAACGATATGAACGCTAAGTTTTCTCTAAACACAAGCTCGTTATATGGATAAAACACCAATCTACAATCCAAATCCCTCTAATTCTGGTCCTATTTTGTTGAAGAGTATTTGCACGTGCTATAGAAGTAATAGTATGACAATGTTCATTTTTCCACAGATTTGCCTACGGGCACTAACCTGACCAGCCGTCCGTCCAACACTACTGCACTCCGCAACACGATCATGTCACTCAACTGCAGCACAGATGCCAACCCTTCTGCGCATGTCTATGAGTTCTACTCTAGCGGGAGTGTCATTGGTAACAGCAGTACTGGTTTGTTTAACATCACCGTCGAAACAGACGCAGTGTACACATGTGTTCCTATTAACACAGTTGGCACAGGAGACAACGCTTCTATTAGCATCACTGCTGTTGGTAAGTTGTTTGTCGGACAGTAACAGTGTTATTTTTAACTGCAGTACTGGTGTGTTATGCATCACAGTAATTCGGGTTATGCATGTGTATCTACATGTATTAACACAGTTAGCAGTTGAGACAATTCTTCTATTGGCTTAACTGCAGTTCATAAGTTGTTAGGTAAGCATTATTGCCGTGTGTAACATCACTGTTGACACAAGCGCAGTGTACACACTATGTACATCACTAAGCCACACCCGATAGGTTCTATTCACCTCGCAACCTCTACCCTATTGCCCCGAAGGTAGCACCACTGCTCATTTCTGGTGTCTGGTCAGGCATTTTTAATTATATCTGTATTATACAGTAGGCTTAGCATACCGTACCACTCACGCCCTTTCCTTTTGTTCCACAGTTGCCCCAACAGTGGCTGTTTCTCCTGCATCAGCTGTTGTAGTGGAAGGTGACAACATAACATTACAGTGCAATGCATCTGGTATTCCTACACCTGCTGTAATGTGGACGCAAGTTGGGAGTCCTGTAGTACTTGCTAATACTACTGTATTCACTGTTGTAAATGTGACCAGACCTGGAACACCTGATAATATTGTTCAATATCAGTGCACAGCTAGTAATGGAGTAGAGAGTCCAGCAACTTCCATAACAAGGGTAACTGTACACTGTAAGTATTAACGTGGTGCTGAATAATTATCTCAGAGAGTATCCTTCCCTTGTTGTGCAGTTTCGTGAGATGTCGTTTTGCATTCAAGCTATGCAATATACCTTATTGTGTTTACGTGACTCGTAAGAGATTCAATTTGATTTCATGGTAGCCATGTTTGTGGAGAAGAATAGATTTCTTTTTTATTGGGAGCTTATATTTGAATTAGTGTAAGTTTGTTTATTCTGAGAATTTGTCTATGTACACTGTTTGGAATTACATCAAAACTCCTGTTAATATGGGTTGACACTGAGTTGTAAGTCAGGAAGGTATATGTATATCCAGTCCTGATTGACCCTCACTGGATGGGTCATCATGATAGTGTTCTGATTTGCCAGAGTCACTTAAATATCATCTACATGTACACTGTTCACTGAATATTATGCAGAAAATGACCAGCCTCACTATCTTGCATGAAAATAGTCTCACAAAAAATACCTGGGGTCATTCCTGGATAAAAGTGATGCACTTATTGCTGTTAATGTATGACTGGTAGATGCAGCCTAATAAATCAGCCTAATAAATCAGCCTAATAAATCAGATCCCAATGATAATCCCTTGTGCTCACAACAGTAACTTTCATTTGACGGACTCTGTAGTTTAATAATAATTACCAGAATTTGACACCTGGCTACCTGCGTAACTAGCCATTGAGCTAGTGCTTTCTACACTTTACTAACCTGAGACACAACTAGCCAGCCAGGTAGCCCAGATAAATTATTTTTTTCAAAAAGTGCTCCATCTTTACAATCACTTCAAGTGTGAGGTGATTGTGCGAGGTGATGTGCAAGGCATTGCAACATTGGTAGGGAGAAGACTGGGGACAACTGACTATTAAGCACAGAGTCTGGGATCTAGCTATGTTTAAGATTAAAACGCAAGACAAAGAAAGATGCCAGAAGATGATAGCTATCATCTTCTGGCATCTTTCTTTGTCTTGCGTTTTAGTCGTAAACAACTGCATGTGATAATACCTAGGTTTAAGCCTTCTTTATTGGTATTATCACATGCAGTTGTTTTAGCATAACCCATTGACCAACCTGGATTGTACTGAACGGTTGCCAGCAACTACCTGCAAATAACATTACACATGTACATACCCATGCTTTCAGAAGAAAAGACATAAAAATGTGACCGTACACGGGAAAACGTACTTTAACGCTTATCCGTTAAACGGGCAAAAACTAACGGATAGTTAACGGATAGTTAACGGCCTTTAAAGCGTTCTAACGTTTTGCCCTAATGGTCTAACAGCCGGAATGTCATGGCTAACGGTCATCTAGAGCGTTCTAACGTTTCGCTCTGACGTTCTAACGCCCAACTGATTCTGCCTAACGGCTCATGAAAACTTTCTAATGTTTCCGCAACTTGTTCTAAAGCATGGCTGAAACCGTTAACAAAATGTAACTCTTGCATCTGATGACTTGAGCGCGAGAAGCAGTAGATGCAGCTAGTCTAGTGTACCAAAAAGGTTTTCACGAACTGCCGAATATCTCACAATAACCATCTTACACGACGCTAAGTAAACACCACATAGGTAAATTTAAATTTCTCTAAAAAAAGTCACGATTGTCCAATGTTTCAACCGAGGAGCGTTTGACGGCTCCGTTTCAAAGGGAAATAGCCGGATCGCAATTATTTAAACGTTTAATGGATGTTTTCGAAAGGTACTTCAAGCACATCTAAACAAAGTCACAGAGCGCAATATAAACAAACTCGCTCACTTTCTTGCGCACATTTTCAGCAACAACATTGTTTTGCATTTTGTTTGCGATGGATCGAGATCGATCTTGCGCATTCGAATGTTAATTGCTAGACTCGTTGCTGCTGTCAGGAATAAAGAAAGATCTTGGAAGAAAGCAATGTTCAATATTATATTCGAGAATGTCAAATGATAAATTATGTCATGCCAAGACGAGAAAAATTCAGCTTTTCATGACCAGTGCTGCGTGACTCGTAGACCGGTTCATGACACGTGACCAGTGTTTACTTCGCGGAACGTCACATGGCCTTTTTAATCGACCTCACAGATATACTACGGGTCTTGGACGTCGTCATGCTTACGGTCTCTAGTTTTCAACCAGATTTTCGTAATGTGCTGGTGCAGGAGCCGTAATTAATCAGCTCCTTGTTTGTGATATTCATAATTATTTTTATCAATCAACAGCACAAAACAATTGTCAAATTAATTTTGCTAGACGTACAGTAAAATCATTCGGCTTATTCCCTCTCGCGACTTTATCAGTCTCTTTCGAAAACCGTTACAATTTGTTTAGGATGCACGCCTACGAACGAGAATTTCGCTCGCTCGTCCGTTTCGTGAAAAACAACCGTCAAATTTGCAAGACTTGGAGTAACATCATTCGGCTTATTCCCTCCTGCGACTTTATCGCTCGCTGATGAACAGTCTCTTTCGCAACCGTTACGACATTTAGGATACACGGATGTTTACCGACACACGCTTACGAACGAGAATTTCGCTCGCTCGTCCGTTTCGCCGAATCCTTACTATTAATTACAGTACAGCAAAACTTCTGACCAAACTGTATGGCTTTTATCCATTCTAACGCTCTGATGCTAACGGCTAATGGAAGGTGTGATTTTTTCTAACGCCTTTGCTAGCTGTTCTAATGGATGCAACTAACGCTCTAATGCTCTGAAGCTAACGGCTAACGGAAACAGAACTTTGGCTAACGGGTAAGTTTTTCGTTTTCGTTCGTTTGAGTTCGTAGCGTTATCAGTTGATCTTCATCAGCCAATCAGTAAATAAAGTGTCAAATCCGCGTCAAATGCTTACTTCCTGTCCGTCCGCAATGAGATCTTCCGGCACTTCCTCCAGTTGAATTTTTTCATGTTTATATTATTAATAAGTAATCATACGCCTTTTCTCGTTCAATTTGGAATTAATTTGTACTTGTGAGTTTTTCAAAAAGCTGAAATTGCACTCGCCGAAGCGGCTCGTGCAATTTCAGCTTTTTGAGAAACTCACTCGTGCAAATTAATTCCAAATTGAACTCGAAACCGTATGATTACCTATACTAACGTTTTCGAGAAAACTTTCTAACGGGCAACTAACGGATGACTTTAACGGTTTTGCCCGTGTAACGGATAAGCGTTAAAGTACGTTTTCCCGTGTACGGTCACAAATGTAATCAATAACCATGCATTGAGGCCTAACAACTAATCACATCATGCATATCCTTAATGACCACCATCCAGTAATCACCGCTTTTACAGCATGGTTCGTACAATCTTGAAAAGGTCATGAATTGTAGCAGGTGTCTTAATTGAAAGGTCCTTGAATTTCCTTATTGGTCCTTGAAAAGTACTTGATTTAGATAATCTCTGCTTGGTCTGGAAAAGTCCTTGAAGCTTAGTCTTCCTTATATGCCCTGCCATTTTTCTGGCAATTGTAATGATTTTGTTAAGGAGTCTTTGTCTGAAAATGACTTCAAAATACAGAAACAACTTGCTAAAAATACTGGTAAACAATGTGAACTCGTACATGAAGTGAAATTTTGACCTTTGCCTCAATTTTATGCACCAGACCTCTGATGTAGAGTTTCTTCATCAGCCAAGGTTGAAATATCTGGCATTGTTACATAGATGCCAACACCAAAAATTTGAAAAGCGGGAGATTTATGTATCAAAGCAGGAGAGTTGGCATCTCTGGTTCTGTCTCATGTATTCTCATCGTTCATTGGCTTAAAAGCTGCTCCAATAGGAAGATTGTTTATATCATTGTGCAGATAGCACGTTCGATCTTATCTAGCAGGAGTGTGACACAAAAAGACAAGGAGGAAGTCTGTTTTATTTTTTACTAAGTAGTCAATATTTATAGTGGACGTAAAAGCTGGAGATTTATGAATCAAAGCGGGAGAGCGGGAGGCGAGGCAAAAAAGCGCAAGTCTCCCGCCAAAAGCGGGAGAGTTGGCATCTCTGTTGTTATATACCTAGAGTTTCACTCAACAAAATGAGCACTGTGATTGATTGATTCTTGGTCACATGCCCCTGATCAAATTCAAATGTATCCCAACCGGGATATAATTGCACAGTTGTTGCCCATGTGCCAAATACAACAGCACGTGATTAGTGCAATTGACTAAATTAAAAATGGCGTGATCCTATATATATATAATTATGACATAGCACTTAATGTATGGACCCTCTGGAAACTAGTTAGTTTTGTTTTCCCTCGAGTCCAAATGTTTCCTGAGACTGGACAACAAAGCTGCTTCCCTCGGGACCATACACTGTACATTACAATGAGTGTATAATTTATTGTGCATGACTTACTGGAATGTGTTATGCATTGAAAAGGGAGAAAGAGTTCTGATTTTATCAATAAAACTCTGTTCTTGAAAACAAGTTTTTGTCCTCAAAATGTCCTTGAAAAGTCCTTGATTTTTATTTGTTGGAAGTTGTAAACCATGAAAAATACCCAATCAGAATGTTAGACCATAAAATGAATACCAGTGGCTGAGGACATGCACCTCACTTGACTGTCAAGATTGATTCCATTCAGTTTGTTGATTCAGAAATGGCATACATGTATCACTGTCAATAAATCGTCTTCTGAACTGAACAGTTCAATGGAACACACAACTACTAAAACTACCTTACTGCACGGACTAAGCCACTTAATTAACAGTCTTAGGATGGATGTACATGTATCTCATGGAGACTTTTAAGTTGATAAGTGCCCTGTCACTGTTTTATTATAATCTTTCAAACACTCTGTTTATTTTCTTTTAGATAAACCTGGCGATACAAAGTTGTCAGTCGATGTGTTGAATACAAGTGCTGTTCGCATAGGTAGCCAAGTCGCTTTCAACTGTACAGCAGATTCACACCCAGCAGCTCATGAATACCGATTTTTTCATGATGGTCAGTTGGTTGGTAGCAATACTTCTGGTGTATTTTATGTTCAGATCCTTGATAGTGGTATTTACTCTTGTCTTCCCATTAACGATGCTGGAGAAGGGCAAACAGCAGCTGTAAACATCACTGCTTTTGGTGAGTGACTGTACACTACATATAGGTTATTGACCAGCCGGGAGGTCCGTATTGGGAAAAACTGTGCCCGAGGTCTTGAAGACCGAGGGCACAGTTTTTCCCAATACGGACCGACCTAGGCTGGTGAATAACGTTTTTATTTTTTTCTAAAGCCTAATGAAATGCTTGCGAAAAAACCCCGAACCGATGATTAAGCGTTGTAATTACGGTGGCAGGTCTTAAACTTTTCAGGCGCGTTTCCTCGGTTTTCTTCATGTTGCAAACTGATGTTTTCTTTATCATTTTCCATCTCGTCGGGGTAGTAAAATTCGCTTTCGCTGTGATAGCTCTTGTCTGAATCCATGTCGAAATTAGTACTTCCCATTAAAAAAAGTTTAGGCTTTACATGATAAGTATCTTAATTTTAGTTTGTAAAAACATTGCAACGAAGCAAGCGATGTATAGACGTCTCATCACGCAACGGATACCGCCCGCTGTGAGCGGGCCGGATGGGAGAATACCGCCCGCTCCCGGAACCAATCAGATTGCAGGATTTGTGGAATACCGCCCGCTCACAAACTGAGAAAAAATAAATATTATTCTGTTGTTTATTAGTAGTTTAGGTTTAGTTCCTACTGAATCCAGTGAGTGAATTGTCTAACATTATCTGGGTTGATTAAAACAATAGATTATAATAATTATTTATACTTAAAGAAAATTACATGTAATTCCACTTTTATGGGAGTGCTGGTTCCTGGCAATGATATTGCTCACATTGTTACTTTAGCCAAATGAATTTTATAACATAGCTTTGTTCTTACACGCACTCTGATTGACTAGCTAGTCATGTACAAGATCTGGATATTGCACTGTGATGGTTCATGCTATGACGCATCTGGCAAAAAAACTTGGTCTTTTTGTGGAAAGAAAATTTCATTTTTCAGAACAATAGCAACTTTTGCCAAGCTTGAAGCGTAGCTTCCAAACATTGCATGAAATTCAAATTTTATGAACACACATATTGTTGACGATGACAACAAAGGAGGAGAAAATAACATTTGGTAAAAGTTGGAGTCATCAGAATGCAACACACCTTCTGCCCGGTTTCCGAATTTGTCAAATGAAAGTTACAAAACCGACTCCAAGATCAGCAGTCAGAACGAACAAAGAAGAGTACTGTACATGTCTGTTTATTTCAAGCTTTCATGAAATTTTGTTGCTTTTGTCAAAAGTTTTCTGAAACATTTTTGAAATCCACGTTTGTCAAAACCACAGTTTCCTAGTTTACTTGATGTAACTGTCAGTGAATTATTTTTGCAGCGTTGCTCAATTTAGCCTCCTTGAAATGGTGCAATTCAAGAAAAACACATTTTTAGTTACCTTGTTTCTGTGACACATTTGCCTTGTGTAAGAAAGGCCAAACCCAAATGCCAAGTGTAGAGCACTGTGTAGTACAACAACAACAAACCACTTGGTGTAAACAAGCTTGACATCACCACAGAAGAAACTAGAAAAGACAAGCACAGTTGTTGCACCAATACAATTCAGTCATTTAGTATGAACCATAATAGCATTTTCTGTCGCACATTGACACTGAATCCAAAACCTCATATAATCATGGCATTTTCACAGTGATAACAGAAACAAGAAAAAGCTTAGGTCTTTCTAATATGCTTTCTTTGGCTGTTCAGAGCCACTGCAGTGATGTTCCTGCAAAGTATGGAGCAGTCTTCCTCATTATGAAACCACCTTTTGAGCCATCAATTCAGCTCTCAGCAGCTGTCCAAAAATACAATGCACTAGTCTTGTTGTTGGGCCTCAGATTGAAATATCCTGTGACGAGATGCAGTTGAACTTCATATCATTGAGTGGCACAATTCAGAGCATTCAAATTTTAATGCATTCTGCAACGTGATTCTGACTTGTATTGATCAAACTTCAGGCCAGATTTTGAAGTTGAATTCTTTGTAGCTGAATAGCAAAATATTTTCAAAGCTTCACAGATCATTTGTACTTCATTTTGTTTTAAAATATGCATCGTTAATCTGTCTGAGTTTGAGTCCTTTGAGTCCTTTCTTATCACCCTGATCAGGCAAAAGTTAAGGTTAAAAGGGCATTCAACAGTTGTAGCTATGTCATAAAAGCAATGATCAATGTTCTAGCTGTACACATATCAGTTCTGGATGCACCTGGATAGCTAGGAGAGCACTCTGTTGGTTATAGGCAGTCTTGGCTTTGCTTCAACCAACTCTTATGCCCACTTTGTGCTCTCTCAACTATAACTTTGTGCTCTCCCAACTGTCTGTGTGCATCCAGAACTAGATATGTGCATGCTAAGCATTGACCATTGGTTAAATAATAAGTTTTTTTATAACAAAATATGAATAAATTAGTTGAACAAAAAAGCAAACACCTCAATTACTGTAATGCCATGTTGCAAAACTGACCAAGGCCTGGTCTCTAAAGAAACTGAAGCTGCATCAGTGGCCAGAATTGGAATGCAGAGAATTGAGGGCATTAAACAATGCAATGTAGTACTGCAACAGTAAGTTATTGCACCTTGAATTAAGGAAGAGGCTGACATTTTAAGCATTAATTTTGTCGCTTTGTCAAAGCCATTCGCAACTTACATGTACATGTATGACGAAGGGTTAGTGCTTAAGAGTTCACCCTTTTATTATTTGTAAGGTGATTGTTGTCAGTAAACTTAATTTTTTATACAAATTTTTGATGACCCCTTTTTGTGTGTGTGTGTGTGTTTTTTTTCGGTTTAAGATAACACAATAAATTACATGTATGTACAATTATTAGTCAGGGCATTAGATGTGCTGAGGTTTTGGGGGTGGAGATCCACTTACAGCTGTATAATGAAATAAAGCTTAAATCCGCATTTCCCACAATGAGAATTTTAAACATACATTTTACTGAACACTTGACAATACCAGGGCTCAAAGTTTATTTTTGGCTTTGGGGGCACTTGTGCTACCAGGTGTAAATTTCTAGGCGCACAGCTAAAAATTTTAGGAGCTGCACAGCCTCAAATACTGGTGGCACCAAAACAAATCAGACGTAATAATTTATTTGCATGTTATCTTTTATTTTCAACGATCCAGTGTTTGTTTTGACCTTTAGGCTTCTACTCTGCGTTAGAGATAACAATGAACTGTTAGGTTTTTTTTAAAATTAACTTTCTCAATCTCAAGAAGTATTACACTTCATGGTACTTTCAAGACAACAGAAAAATTCTGCTTTAATTTCCTTTCAAATTAACATGATTATTATAAACTAAGAAAATAAGATACACTGTAACTGAGCTTACTGCTGAAAGCTTTCATTTCATTTTGATTTGTAATACATTTTTGGTGTAAAGCTGGTACAGACGTATAATTCGTAGAACCACGTTATTACCACAATAATTATTAACTCGATCATTCCAAATCTGGTGAGACCCATGAATCAGTAACTGAAATTAATTCATCTGGCCGCCTTCTGTAAGCAAAGTTAGGACTCATTGACTTCTGACCACTGCTAAACCACTTGACAACTGCTAGTGTTGGGTCAAAAGCTTCTAATTCTGTACCTACCATACTGATGCGGATTACGTCTTCTGTTGTCGACACGTGGAGGCTGCTTCCTACATCAGACTTGATTCTCCTTCGGGCAGAAAATCCCAGCTCGTATAATTTCAGCCAGATGTAACACGTAAAAGTCTCTTAGGTTGTTTAGATATCGACCGGTGTTCTCCACTGCCGAGAAGCACGTGTTTTAAAGGCGGCCTTCACTCGCACGTGTCAGTGGAGTCTTCGCAAAACCGAAAAGGGTCTGGGATGGAATGGAAACATTGAGCTCCGAGTTCGGAGAAACCGCTGTGGAACATGACAAATAAAACACACCCTGATGCAAGGAAAATGATGTAACTTTATTATTTGGAGTATGATTGTGTCATACCTGCGACTGAATTTATTATTTCAAGCTTCCGCTTCGTGTCTGACTTGTTCAAGTACATGAGAATGGTCAGGTGAGAAAGCAGAGTTGAGTGGCAATGATCTCAGGCGCACTAAACTCCGGGATTTTAAGGCGCGCAAGTGCGATGGCACATGAGTTTTTACGCTCACAATTAAAAATCTAGTCGCTTGTGCAACCAGCTGGTCGTCAACTTTGACCCCTGAATACAGTGGGTGATTGAGTTATTTGCTTCATCCTATTAAAAATACTCTAAATCATTAATCAAAGGAAAGCGACACGACCTAACCCTCAACCTTTGCAGGCTGTAGCACATTGTAATCATGAAATGTTTTACAGCTGTTAATCAACATTGTGTATGTTAAAAGTCTTAATCATGTCATTGCTCGGATTTATTCACAGAGCCACCTCAAGTTACAGTTCACCCTGAGGCTGTGGATATTTTGGAGGGTAATGATATCACCTTGACATGCAATGCCAGTGGCATCCCAGCGCCCTCTATAGCGTGGTCCATAGTTGGTGTGGGTGATGTTATCTCTCAGAGCACAACGTTTGAAGTTACTAACCTGACCAGACCCAGAACAGTTGGCGAAGTGATCCAGTACAAATGTACAGCTTCAAATGGGTTTGAATCTCCAGCTGAGGACACTGCAACCATTACAGTTCATTGTAAGTACCATACTTATGACTAAAATAGCTGAACATTTGTACTGTACTGTAATGATTCTGTGTACCGTAAATGATCGACCGCAAATGCCAACTCTCAAATAAGAGTCCCCTTACCCCAAGGTGTCTAATTTGTATTAGACATTCCCTTCTAATAAACACCCCATCTATAAAAAAACTATAATAGATTCTGCCCCCCCCCCCCTCTTCTCAAGATTATGGAATTGCCTCAAAAACCAACTGCAATGACTGAACTACATAGCTGAAGCTTGCATTAGCACAAATTAGATTAGTTTGACACTCACAAGACTTTTTTTCTAACTTACTCTATCCTAAGACCCCTAGGATTAGTAAGCACTAACTACAATTCCATAATCTTTATAATTTCCAGATGCATCAGTCATCGACTTCTCGCCATCAAACCAAACTTTTGTTGAAGGAGACAATGTCACACTTTACTGTAACGCAACTGGTAGCCCACAACCTAACATCACATGGACAAGATATGGCAGTGAAGAAATTTTGTACCAAGAAGAATCCTACACCATTACAAGTATCTTACGACAGCAAGATGGAGTCTACATTTGTTCAGCTTGGAATGGAGTCGGGATGATCACAAATGTTTCATTTACAATCACCGTACACTGTAAGGAGATTTTAACCAGTAGCATTCTCACTATTCGTAAAAGCTTTGGAATTTACATAGATGCTTGGGATAGGGAGTTTACATTAGCAGGATGGTTCCATTCACTTTGTCTGCTAAGTGTGTACCCTGTTTGTTGAAGATAGGGCATCTTGCTGAAAACGTTTTGCTCATAATATAATCCTTTTATATAGTTTCCGTAAATTTGTCTAAACAACGAAAAATGATGTAGAGACCATTACAGCACTTACATGTATCTTTAACATAATCTTCTCTCTTAAAGGAATAATTTAGTGATACTAAATATTGACTTTGACAAGAACATAATTTTATGTAAGTTCGCTTACATTTTCGTCCTTTCTTCTTTTCTTTATTCATTTTTTTCTGACATTTTTTCTGTATTCATTTTTTTTGTAGTTGAGCCGTTGGCTACAATCCAACAGTGCCCTACCCCAGTGATTGAAGAAAACAATGCAACGCTCTATTGCAATGCCACTGGCAATCCTCTCCCCATTATTGCATGGATCAGAGAAAGTACTGGTGAAGTCCTTAGCAACAGTGAAGAGCTGGTTATTCAATCTATACACCGCTATGAGGCTGGAAATTATCAGTGTCATGCATCTAACGGAATTGGTAACAACTCGACTGGATTGTGCAGCCTTGATGTACTGTGTAAGTTCAGCTTTGGCTGTGAAACGCATCCAAAGGGTTTCGAAGCCGCGACGTCTTAAATTTCAGTGCGATGCTCGCGATGTCACCTGTTGCAGTTTCTAATTTTATGCTGTGAAAATCAAATCTTCAACAATGTTTCCATCCGTAGTTCAAATATATGATTTACTTCATATACTCAAACTATTACGTGTAAAACTGAGCGATCATTTTAGTGTCAAGCAAAACTACGTAGCATTCTACAATAGTGAGAAGTTAATTAGTACTTTTAAAGTCAATGATTATGTAAGCGAAGCACGTTTTTTAGGTTGAAATTTTGCGATTTTTTTTTCATGTTTACATTATCACTAGTCACTTAGATTCCATGTTGCTAATGACGTCTTTAATGAGGTCTGCACTGTGATTTGGAAGAATATTATTATTTGCAATGGCTTCATACTTTTTAAAATGTAAATACACAGATGGTGAAGAAAGCTGTCGGAGAATACAGGGGATAATAATTAAGAATCTACTGTAACAACCACGTAATGACGCCATGAAACCCTAGTAGGCGTGGTGGGGCGTGGGAATTATAGAAACAAATAGTCTTAATGAAGAAAGTAAACGATATGAACGCTAAGTTTTCTCTCAACACAAGCTCATTATATGGATAAAACACCAATCTACAATCCAATTCTGGTCCTCTTTGCAGATCAAAGTATCATTGATAACAGACCATCAAACGTTACATCTATCGAAGGAGGAAATGTGACGCTTTATTGTAACGCTACTGGGAATCCACCACCAAATATAACGTGGACAAAATATGGCACTCATTTAGTATTGAATCAAGGAGAGAGTTTCAGCATCGCAAACATCAGCCGTGAACAGTTTGGCATGTATGTGTGCACAGCTTGGAATGGAGTAGGAAGCAAGGCAAATGCTAGTGCGACAATTACTGTGCACTGTAAGTGCGAGCTAATTTATCGTGATGTCATTGTTTACATACTGGCATTAGGGTAAGCGTTTGTTCAATGGATACGTCGAGGAATACACGAATCAAATTTATAACCTGCGAAAACGCTTTAGCTCTTTTCATTTGACAAAAAGTGGAATTTTAACCTTGAAGAACGAAGAATTCTTGGGTAGAATTTGGTAAGAAGCCTTCATTGCAGAGCTTCCAGCTTCCATAGAACTTTTTTTTTGGCAAGGCTCCTGAGCGCTTACAGAAATTGTATACTAATCTGTTATTTCAAAATTGTGGGTTGTTATTCTTATAACTTGATCAGATTGCAGCTTGTTGGAAGGTGCAATTTGTCAACAGTAATGAATTTATTTTAGTTTTTGTTTTCTTTTCTCCAGATCAGCGTATGCGACAAATGTGGGCGCCTGCACTTCTAAATTTCCAGGCTCATATTGCTTTCATGTCATATTTTTAGAACTACTATCTTATCTTAGGAAGTGAAGTCCATGGACTCATCTCCTTAAATAGACCTCTTTGCTGTTTGGCTCTTAAGAAAAAGCAATAAAACATAACTATTTCAATCAAAGGTGTCATTTTCACTAAACCACCACCTTCGTCCTCATTCAGATCCCAGTGAGATTGTGAGATCACCTTTAAACACCCTTACTATTGAAGGAGACAATGTTACGCTACATTGTAACACAACTGGTAATCCGCCACCAAACATCACATGGACAAAACATGGGAGTCAAACAGTATTGCAGCAGGGAAAGATGTTAACTATTACCAACATAAGCCGTGGAGAGGATGGCGACTACGTTTGTACAGCTTGGAATGGAATCGGAATTAGGGCAAATGTTTCCGTTGCGCTTACTGTGCACTGTAAGTATGTAAATATGGAGATGAGTGCATGGTTGCTCTCCGTGAGTTGTACTTTGTATTCGATCGTACTGTCCCTAATTTGAAGGTGCAGTGTTGTGATATTTGAAAGTTGCATTCTTTCTAAACGCAGATTTTTTGGTCTTACTACAGATCCCTCTGTTATTGACAATGATCCAATTGATAAAGTGGCAAAAGAAGGAATGAACCTTACGCTTCATTGTAATGCAACCGGAAATCCACCACCCAACATTACTTGGACCAAAGATGGCGACAATACAGTGCTGCACCAAGGTGAAACCCTCATTTTTACGAGGTTACAGAGGGCTGAAGCTGGAATATACAGATGCACAGCTTGGAATGGAGTCAAAGAAAACACCACGGCTGCAGCTACAGTTGATGTCCACTGTATGTTACTAATTTGAATGTTTCTTGGGCCGTAACATTTTAGAAGTAAAATTGCTCAGTACTTTAATCTCTAAAAGATAAGATTCGAGGCCTGGCCCGGGTACTTTCCTGTTGGCCTTAAGTTATAATATTTATTACGAGATATTGAGGTGGATAGAAGTGAAAAGTTCCTCTTGCATCATGTTCTGTTTGTTTGGTATGCACCATAAAGTACAAACGAAATGAGGCATTAGGAAAATGTGGATATTTGACAGACTTTAGATGGATGTCAAATTATCAATGATCTTCCACGGGATCTACGTAGTTTGGTTTACATATGTTCCAAATTGCTGAGATACCCAATAATACCCTCTTGTATCGAACCGCCTTAAAAAGTTACATCTATGTTCCCAGATCCAGCCCTCATTATTCTATCACATAACAATGTTACAGTGATTGAATTCGGCAATATCAGCTTTTCTTGCAATGCGACTGGCAATCTTTCTGCGAACATCACATGGAGTGAAGATGGCAACAGCACCGTACTGCGAGGAGAAACATTAACCGTTATGAGAGTCACCAGAGAGTACATCGTGCCGGTATACATGCACTGCAAGGAATGGCACTCTCTTGGAGGACATTTCACGTGCTAGATCCTCTGTACTCTGTAAGTATCTAGTATTGTAGGTTGGTTATTCAAGCGATTGCTCAAGTTGATCTTACCTTTTTTCCTTGAATTTTGTCTCAGTTGAAGTACATTCATGTCCATGCCACTTGTTTTATCCTTTTTCTCTGCAGTTCGCCCAAGTGTTGCAATAGAGCAATTGCACAGCAGTGTTTTGATGCTAGCAATGTGTAACTTAATTCCCATGCATCCGGAAATCCACCTCCCGCAGTAGTGTGGGTTAGTAATGACGTGGGCACAGTTCTATCAAGAGCTAGCCTTTGCCAGATATCAGGAGAAATCAAACGGGGACCTGTGTGGTGCCTGGAATAGAATTGGAGCCAACGCGTCGTCAACAGTGTGATGTCTTGTGTGAGTTGTCGGATTGTTGTGTTCCGTTCTATATATGGCTCATTACTGTTATGAAAAGATCATATTCTAACCCCAAAAAGAATTATTGGAATTGCTTGTTAACTGACCAAGCAAAGCTGTGTAAATTTGCTGAGCAATAACCGTGTAATAATTTCTAAGGTTCACTTTCACTTAACTAGCTACATATATTTTATTTATTGTAACGGTTATGTTTAAAGCTTCCTAGGACAGGGTTGATGATTGCTCGAAGAATTTGTTAGTTATTGTGGTTAAAGTTGACTGTTTGTAGCCAGTGACAAAAGACAGTGTACGCGATGATATGGGTGAAAAACTCTTAAACACAGTGACTGCTAAATCTTGGGAAGTGTCTATAAACTGCAAGCTTACATTCTTACTCCACTTGCCATACACATTGACATCCAAATCCTTGCAGTACGCAGGATATTTATCCCATGAAACTTAGCTCTCCATGCAGAGCGTCTGAACTAGCCATTGGAAAATCATAGCCTCCACTCCTGTGAGAAGAACGCGAGTATGTTTACCGAATTTACCTGTGATATGTTGAAGAATACATCTTTCACTTTTCAATTGCTTAATCGCCAGAACTTACTCCAAGTTTCCAATGTCTATGCTTCGAAAAAGTGCAAAGGAAAACTGTAAAACAAAGTGTTGTTTACAACACACTCTTTCAACCAACAAATCTGGAATGTTTTCCGTCAAGAACGGAGACTCCTTCTGTTAAATGTTGTAACAAGACTCCATTTGTTACAAAACTCCCAGCGTCTATAGAAATGTTTTGTTTATTTCTTTGTTTACTTTCAATTTTTTCCTTTCAAGGCGCTCTGGCATTCCAAGCGCCTATAGAAATTGTATTCTGGTCTGTCGTTTAAATATTGTGAGCTGGTCTTTTAACCTGATCAGAATATAGTTTGCAAATTCTGTGAAGGCGAGATTTGTTGAGCTAGATAGGTGTGCTTTATTTTTTATTTTTTCATTTAAAACACTCTGTGGTTGGCTTAGCATTTGATCAGCATATGCAGTAAATATGGACTCATGTGCTCTTAAATTTGCAAATTCATGCTGTTTCCTTATTACATCATTAGAGCTTAGTTGTTGCGCAGTAGGAATAGTCCATGGACTCATCTCTTAAATCTATGGCAGATCCTACCGTGATTGTGACAGCTCCAGGGAATCAAACTGTTACTGAGGGTACCAGTGTGGGTCTTGTCTGTAATGCCTCTGGGAATTCAGCTCCAACCATCAACTGGACCGAAGCGAGCAAGTTCTACATAAAAGATCCAGTTACATGATTTATAATATTAGTAGACAAGTGCTCTGCAGGCAATTTAGTGGGATCTAACAAACAAGTCGAGTCATTACTTACTGTACAATGTAAGTTTGCGTTTTTAATTACACAGTTAAAGGTTGCAAGAGCCAGTGAAGAGGCCTCCTTGACCACCAATTGCGTAGCTTGATAAACCGTCATTGTTATTGACCTGGCTGCCTCTGTTGCTTTGCTGGTTTTCCTTTGCTTTTTTATATTACACTGTAAATAGTTGCAAAGACCAGCGAGGAGACGCCTTTTCGGTGTCTCCATGCCCTTGACCACCAACAGTAATCCCATTTGTAGCTTGATGAACCATCTGTAGAATGATCTGTGTTGCTTTCCTGTTTTTTTCGTTGCTATTTTTCAACTGAGTATTAGCTTGAAGAACTTCCTGCAATGTCCCTTGTATTTCTGTTTTATACGCTAGTCATTTGTCCGGTTTCATCACTCGGGTTTATTTCTAGTCTTTCTTTTGAATAGCAGTGTTTTTGAGGGTGACAATGTGTCACTTACTTGTGATGGAACCGGGGATCCATCTCCCGCAGTAATGTGGATTTATTTATTTTATTTCATCTTTATTTAACCACGGTAAAAATTAATCAGCAATTTAAAACCAAAGTATAGATAAAACTATGTAAACTATGTAAACTAGAATAACTACCTTGCTCAATATCATAAAATAAAAGCTGGTTTCCATGAAAGCCGTGTTTAGAATAATAGGTTAGATTAATAATCACACAGGTACAATCCTATCAAGAAGTAACCGGACAACGTTGTAAGTTATTAGGAGAAATTAATCGGGGACTTGCCAGTGTCTTGCCTGGAATAAAATTGGAGCGAACTTGTCGTCAACAGTCTCTATTGATATATTGTGTGAGTGTTATAATTTATACTTTAACCCTTAACAGAATTTGAGGAATTTTCTGTTTATTTCGCAAATGGTACTAAATAACTACACAAATCTGCGTAGATTTACTGAGAAACTAGCCTCTTCTGATTTCTAACTAAAAGATTCACTCTCACTTAACATGCTTTTAAATTATATAAAACTGTAAATACCATCTGTACTTTACCTATCATAATGATTATAATTAATAAGTTTGTGACATGGTTTGTGGTCTGTTAAGAATTTCCCATTCTTTCACATAAGTATTTTCATTTGAACCAGCGCCAACAATGGGCAGTGTCTTTTACAGTTTTGTGGTTAAAGTGGGAAAGGAAAGGAAATAGTTGCATGTGATGGTCAACTCATAGAGAAAAGACATCTCATCAAATCTAAATCCGTTTAGTCATATAATTCATAAAGTACCTTGGTAACGCCCTAAACCCTAAAAGGAAAGTTTACAATTACAGTGCAGCAAACCCTGATGATTGCAGTCCGTGAAAGACACTAAAACGCGATCATTCTAATCCCATGTGTTTTACAGCATTCAACACTTATACCAACACCATGATTATGATCATAATCACTAAACCTATTCACATTCACAATCAAATTCTCACAATATGCAGGATATTTGTCCCATGAACCTAGTTTGATGGCATTGCTCCACGGAGTGTTCTACATCTCAAGGGTAGAGCGTCCCAACCAATAATCGGAGAGTCATAGATTCTGTCCCTATAAGGGCATCCTCAAATGTAATATCCTATCCCAGTTTGTCTGAGACATGTTAAATTTACATCCTCCAGTCAAACTAAGTTGTAAACATATGTTATTTAAGGCATCAAGCACAAGAACCAATCCATCACTATTACATAACCAAGTTATGAGCAATGACAATCAAATCCTAGCATTTTGCAGAAAATACATCTTTCATTTCTGTAATTGTTTGAAGTAAATAGACCTTATTCGCTTCTACATTTTGTTTTCCCAATGCAGATCATGTGATGATATTCGGGAGATTTGATCCCTTGTCTTGCAGGCAGACATATCCAATCTTGCATGTACTCTTTTTAATGAGCAAGAGAAAGGATAAGGTCTATTGCAGGTACATTGAAACTGTGCGAAAGACTACTCTTCAAAGCTCTGATGTTTGTTCGTTGAGTCCAGTTTAATGCTCTTGCTCCCATGAGTCTCCTGTCGTCCGAACTAGTAATGAGAAGGTTTTGGCTTCGACTTGTATTGGGAAACTATAATACCCTCTCCCATTTTACCTGGGAGATTGTGAAAAAAAAATCTTTCACCTCTATAAATGTTTGCAGTGAATCGTTGATACTGTAAATTGTAAGGTATATAAACGACTACTCTCAGAGGCTCTCAGATTTTCGCGTAAAAATTACCGTGGGTAGAATAGCCACTATCAAAATTCGTCGTTTGCTATTTGGTAGCTGTTTAGTTGAAGTTTGATCGCGTTTCTTCCTAAGTGGCCACTGTAAATACATGAGCTGTTTTCCTTAAAGTAAATAAAGCACTTCAATATTAATTTATCTTAAATCTATGGTTCGGACTATTGACAGTAATAAAAAAAACAAAAAAACAAGTTCCTTTAAGTCAAATTCTTAGTAGTTCACTAAGCTGCATACTCAACTGTAGTCACCAGAGCTTACTCCAAGCTGACATCGTTTACATCTTTGTTTCAAAAACGATACGTGCAAAAGTGTGAAAAGAAACACATTATTGCATAATAATAACGATGTAATTAAATAATACGTTAATAATCTGAGAAGACATTTCAAAAAATGCTCTTTAAAATAAAAGTTGAGTACCACAAGTCAAATACATGCCCCACCCCCTCACCCCCTAAACCACCGCGGTATTTTTGTAGCATTATCGTTATTTTGAGTCAGTTTTCAGGTCTGTCAGAAGCTCTTTGTGATTTGTCTGCTATTTGCATTTATTATAGATCCCCCGGAGATAGTAACCGTGCCTACCGATCAAGTGGCCTGGTTGGATGAAAATGTAACACTGTTCTGCAATGCCACTGGTAACCCCCCTCCGAACATCACGTATACTCTGTTGGGTCAGAACGGTACCGTGGGCTTCAGTGAGACACTAGTCATCATCGGTTCAAGAACAGCGTCCCTTAAGACTTACCAATGTAGAGCTAATAATGGAATACACCCATTGGCTACGGCTAATGTTACGGTCACTGTTAACGGTAAGTACCTTGTACTGTTTCGTTATACTACTGAGTGACTTTACTACCAGGGTCATTGGGGAGTTTGGGGAACACTGGTACCGTGCTTATTCTTGCTGTTGGTCTAGACCTTTCCACAAATGCACCCTAATTATTTATTGGTTACTGATTAAATTGGCCTTAAGCACGCGAAAAATTGATAGGAAATATTTCTTTCAAAGAAGTTCAAAAGGCTAATTTGCGTATTCACAAGAGATTTAATTCAAAACTTAATAGGCGCCCTTATGAAAACGGTTTTTAAGGTTGTTAGTATACCCCCAGCAGTCATGCATTGTTCCGTTAAGTCGGTGAAACAAGAAATAGACCCTGTTGGAAAATAGGGGAAAACAACATCGGATCTTTTAATTTTCCCTTCTAAATCCTTCAAGGAGTTAATATCAAACCACAACGGTTTGGAAACATGGAATTTCATGCCTCTGATTTCCCATTTTTTCCACGATATTTTTGTAGGTTGTGAACCACTCTAACACTTGCATTGTATTTTATTCACTTCATAGCAAATCTGTTCACTCAGTGTGTTTTGTTTTCTCCTTAATAATTATTTCAGTAAGACCCTGTTCTAATAGTCCCTGTCAAGCTGGGTACTGCACCGACGTGAAACCGTCATCGTATATATGCAACTGTTCCAGTGGCTTGAGGGGAACCAACTGTGAGGAACCAAGTGAGTGTGACCCTATAGCTGGGTTGTCTTGATGTCAAGTAGCTACTAGCCCAGGGTTGAACAATAACCTTTAAGATGAATTCACAATTTGTTTCCGGTTTTGATTGGACAAAAGCACTAAGCTATTTTCTAGTAGTCAGCAATGTTACGTCAGTCGTCCAATCCATATATTTCATCTATCGTACAAAAGTTATTGGACAAATTACGTCACAAAACCGGCTTTGATGAGCGCCAGTGTGGTTGGTGGCGAGATCCGAACGTTTAACAAAGAAGTTATTACTGCAGTTTTGAATAATTCAATAAAGTAACAAGATCTTAAATTATAACACCCAGAAATTTACGACGAGAAGTCGCTTGGGTTTTTGAAACGCGCGTATTTTTTGTGTGGAAACATTCGAGATCTTCCAACGACTGAGGTAAATTTCAGTGTGCATTGTTGAGATATCCTTAAGGTGCTTTCAAGAAATTAAATTGTTTTTGAAATTCTCTTTTTGTAGTCCCTGAAAAGACCGATGTTGTGACCGGAAAGATGGCGCTAGCGAGCACTTTTACTTACCAAGAAGAATATAAAAACCAAAGCAGTGAACCATACAAGCAACTGAGTCAAGAATTTGAACAGAATGTAAGTGTAAATCAGTACAGATTTTGTTTAACAAGGGGAGTTGGAGTTTCTCTCAAGCATCTGCTTGGTTTTGCTGCTTCGTCTAATTCTACCGGATGACACATCTAGAAGCGAGAAGATATGTATTTTCTGTGACAAGTGACAAGAACAATATCTTAGATATTGTTTTTGCCACAAGAACATAACATTTTTTTTTATTACATGGACAATAAATACACTTGGTAGAGAATGAAATATAGAATACTTCATGGAGTGTCCCTACGATATTTACGCAATCGTTGGGAAGTTATACAAACCAACGAGTGCGTAAATACCGTACGAACACACTTCTCATGGCGTACTATGTTTATTATACACATACTAAGATTTAAATTCTTGTTTAATGACAATTTGTTGAAACACAGATTTAAGCTATGTAAGCGGTGTTTACGTTAGAAATCAACATTATAGCAAGAACAGAATGTAAAATGCAACTTGCAAAGTTTAATCTGAGTCGGACTTAATCCTCAATTCGGATTCTCTTCCATTTTAAACCGGGATGTCCATCACTGAAACAGCTGAAACCACCGAAAAGAAATGGAAGAGTATCCGGCCTGTTTTTTCAGCTCTTTCTGTTTTGACTGAAGACATTTCCTCGTCAATTGAAATTGTTTCTAATTGATGATACTCACGGGGTAGTCATTTGTTTTCAAATGCCTTTCATTGCTGAACTTGAGGGTTCGTAATCTTCCCCATCTTTACGTCTAACAAAGCGAATAAACTGTGCAAGGTAATTGTTCAATTCTGCTGGCGCAATCGTGTGCTCTTCTCTCTGTTCGCTCTTCTCCTTTCTCAAAAATTCCTCGAACAGCTGTACGTCTCGCGTAAGTTTTTTCTCTCGTGTTTCTGTTCTCCATGCTTTTAACATAATCCTCTACTGAAGTATAATTAGTGAAAAATCTTTTCTCACTCATTTTTTCAAAGAAATTCGACTTTGAAAACAGTCCGGAGAGCAAATTTGTATAATTTTTCGAACGGTTTGAAAAGTGAAACGCTGCTAGTCAATCATGAATGAAAATCACCTTGATACGGCTCACACGTGAAAAAACATGATACGCGGCTCCTGGTTAAACATATCGTTTTCTTCACACTTGAAAAGTGCCATACGCGACATTTGATAGGCTTTCTGCTACTTATGCAAGTTTGTAAACAAACAAACAATGTAACAACCTGATCAACGTGTGAAATGCAATCCAGTGCAAGTATATCTAGTTGTTTTCTGAAATCGTTTGTCCGGGTGCGCGTTCCTCTAAGAAGAACCGCTGCCTTTCCGAGTTTGCGTGTGACGTGATGAAGAATTTTAAAATTACATCTTTCACAAATTCACTATGCTCATCTTATACCAACTTTATTATTTAACCATTTACATTGACATTCAAGTCCTAGCAGTATAACAGGATGTAGTCCCATGCACCTGGGATTGGTCCTACGAGTCTCCTATACCTCAGAGGTAAAGTACTCCCTGTGGGAGACCTCGGATTTCCTTTTTCGAGTCCTCCTCGGACATGCCGAAAAGTACACCTTTCTCAAATTCACCAGGCCCAACATAAACCAACGTCATATGGCGGAATCTAATAGAAGTGCTTTTCAGCACTGCGTGTGCCTGAACAATCAGACTCAAACAACTTTTGAGTCCAAACTGTTTTCAGCAAGCATGACGAGTTTGCATGTGACGTTGTCGTATTCCTAAATGAAATAGCCTATCAGAACGCGCTTTTTAACTGAGTTTTATAATACACACTACTTTGCAGCTGACTAAAGTATACAGTGGTGAAGAACAACTCGCTACAGTCAGAGTCATCAACATAACGTAAGAACACTTCGTTTTATTTCGCTATTGTATTGTTGGTCTATTAAATTCTTGTAATTCTGCTGTCAAGTCTTGAGCCTTTTATAGCGTTTTTCGTTGTCATAAATCTGGCAAGCACACGATCCGTTAAATGTACATCTAGAATAGAGGCAATGACATCTTGCGCGCGCGAATCATGGTGTAGTCTCTTTCTATTGGGCTGTCTCGTCACAGTGAGTGTGGGAGAAGCGTTGCGTGACGTCACATAACGGCTGCGAATGAGGCTAATCATTGTGCTACATATTAAAACTTCCGTCATCTCAACCAGTCAGCGTGAGACTTTTATAATTTGGCGATTTTATAGGCACTTTTTAGTCCATTTTTTTATAGTAGCAACGGTTTCCCGTTCCGAAAAAATAGACGAAACATGAGACAGTAAACTAAAAGGTTTGCATCTCTCTTCGACAGCCAGGGCAGTGTTGTTGTGGATTTCACTTTGATATTTCTAAAGGGAAATCGAAGTCTCAATCAGTTGGTTCAGATTTTGAAGACTGCAGTCAAAAATGGCTCTATACTCCAAGCTGAAGTGGATTCGCTGAGTCTTATTCTTCCAAGTAAGTAGAAATTCTATTTACCAGATTCACCGTTATCGCAGTAAGTGTGCGAAGTATTTATTTGCAAGTTTCTGAGTGTTTGCAGATTTTCAGATTTCAGATTTTTATTATTTTGCACTATTTACAAATACTAAAAAAAAACATCACAATACATTATCAGAATCAGGAAAAAAGTGAAGGGCAAATTACGCAGAGGGCAAAAAGTCAAAATGTGCCCAGTGGCCAAATTAGCTTAAGCTTTCGAGTTGGCCACTGCCACGTACAATTTAACAGCATAAACATCTGCATAGTTTACAAGAAATAGAAGAGTAAACTAATAAAGTGCAAAATGGGTAAACCATGCTAGTATTTACTATATAAAAACAATAGGATGTAAAAGAAAGAAATAATTAATATTAGGCTACAGGCAGACTGTGGTTAACCTTAAGAAATAGGTTGGGTATGTAGAAGGTACAGTTTGTATTATTTGTGGAAGTGATAATAGCTTCCCAAATTTTTGGCGCAACAAAAAAAGGCCCATAGTTACCTGAGTCTTCTGTCGCATCACCATTTTTGTGGCTACTACTCGTACGAGTGGTAGACACCATGCTGGGACTTTTCAGTGAGTGGAAGTAGTTGTAACCTTCGGAAAGTGCTTGGGATTTTGACGGACACAGCCGACACCAAAGCTTATTAAACTGTGGTGACCTGTGAAACTTTCAGAATTATGAGCAATAGTACCAGTTTCGATTGATTGTAAATTTGGGTGAAGAGTACTGATAGTGGCTCAGCAGCTGTAAGGCATATCAATTGATGATTTGTTTGTGTCTAGGGTTTTAAATAAAATAGAACCTAAAGCTGATAAAACGCCCAGTTGTTTATAGAGCAGGCTTATTTCATATCTTGATGAATATTAAAATAGCCAAGTTCAGTAGCTGTTTTCACGTGCCACTATGGATCGTTTAATAACCTATATGACCACTTTCTACAGTGCTATCCGTGTGACTCAAGTTTCATATTTCAATGCAGGGACGGCGGGAGCCGGGGGGACTGGGGCGGGGGCTTAAGGCCCCCCACTTTTTACGGCGATGACATTTTTTGTCATTTTACACTTATCCAGGTTGTCTTTTTTTAAAGAAATATCCCATAGAGAATGTTCAAAATACCATTTCCGAGCCTCTAGATTTCCAAATTTTCTGGGCGAGGATTCCTCCAGACCCCTCTACAAACCCGCGCCTTCGGCGCTTGTTTTCAAGCCCCTCCACTTTAAGATACACTCCGCGGTCCCTGCAATGGGCTTACTCACTCATTATACTCAGTAAGGAAGTTTGTTACCTATAAATTGGTTCAATGGGCTTACTCACTCATTATACTCAGTAATGAAGTTTGTTACCTATAAATTTGTTCAATGGGCTCACTCACTCATTATACTCAGTAATAAAGTTTGTTACCTATAAATTTGTTCACTACGTAGTGCCTTGAGCACCACTGCTAGCTGCTCTAACGACCAATGAGCCATTACAATTTCTGTTTACTCTCACTAAACTTTAGCAACGCCAACTACCACTGCCAGTCCACCTCAAACACCGACGGCCACAAAACGAAAGATAGAGAACTGGATTATTGCGATGTTGGCTGCTGTTGGAGGAATGGTGTTTCTCGTGTTGGTCTGTGCTATTATACATTGCAGTGTGCACAAGAACAGAAAAAAGAAGACACTCAATGGTATGCCAGTAAACAATAATTACAAGAAACGATGCTTTTGCTTGTTGTCCTATTTCAATCTATTTTGAACAGTCTTGATATTTTATATCCCTTTTTTTTTAGATTTTGAAAATAAGAACGAACTGGATTCGACGTAAGTAAGGCTTCATGCTTTATTTGCCGCAAGAAAGTTTTCGAAAGAAGCCAGAGCTCTAAAATAAGCGATCGGTCTCCTCTTTTAACTCTCTGCTTTATACAGTAGGTAGATAGATTGATTGCAGTTTGTATGTTGCATGGTTTGCCTTTCACAAGGACGTGGGCTTCAATTCACCTTCAAGCCTGTTGCTTATTTTCTTTCAGAAAAACTATCAATTATTGCATAACGCTGCGAGGGTCAACTCTTAGATAACTTTGCTTCCATTTTACCGTGCAGTTTGGGTTCTACACGGTTTGTCTCACTGTACGTTTCACGGCATCACGGGACTATCCAAAAGCAATTTTTCTTGCGTACCCTATGATATTTCAAATGACAAGAATCGTCTTACGTATCATATAAGAGAAACGATAATTGAATTCGTGCAATTTTCACTTTGAACTCGTGAAAAGATTCTTCCCATTTCACGTATAGAATTTTACATCTTACATCGCCACGTTTCTGTTAGACCGCGTTTATATGGAGAAATGTTGTCTCAGGTAATGGGGTCACCCTCCAAAGTAGAGTCAACTTTGTAACAGAGTTAAAAGCTGGCCATGCAAGACTGGGACAAGGTTAGTAGAAATTCAAATTGGCGGATTTGAGGAAACTTGTCGCCGCCCATGCCCCCTGGCAAACCCGTGATCGAGTTGACCCTGTTAAATGAGCTAGAGTGGTAACCTGGAAAAACGTCAACTCGGCTTGGAGGGTGACTCTACCCTTGAAAGAGGGTGATCCTGCAAGGCGGATTTGCCTTCTAGCAGTGCCAACATTTTTTGTCATGTAAACGGCTCGTCATATTTTTATATGACATGTAGGAAATGTTAGCTCGTCCAGGGTAGCTCGGGTAGGCGGCTGACCCTTCCAGTCGGGACCACTGTTCTCCATATGAACGGGCCTTGGTGATGTTCAACATCTGCTGTAAGTGCGTTTTCTAAAGCAGATCCAAATTTCTTTTGAGGCTAGTTCCAAGCACAATAATTCAAACTTTCTTTTTTAACTTTGTGATTATCTTAAATCGATAGTATAAGGTAAAAATATGTTCAAGTTGAATTTTTGTGTTTTGTTGCAGTGGTCGTTGGATTGATCTTCCCACATTGACGAACGGAAACAACGATCTCGTACCAGGGGCGTATTCAAATGAGGCTTATGAGGTTTGCAGTTTTTGTAACAGTTTGATATTTGTGATACAAGAAAATAAACTTCAATACAGATTTACTATATCACATAGGAAAGTCGAGGATGTTTGTCCCATGAACTCATTTCAATGGAACTTCTCCACCAAGTTTCCCATAGCTTAGAAGTAAAACGTCCAGACTAGTTATTTTAAACTAAGAGGTTAGAGTTCTGTTGTGAGAACTTGGATTTCTTTTCCTCCGAGTCTGGTTCGACATGCTGAAGAAATACACTTTCTCGCTTGTTCACCAGGCTCAACATATACCATGTTAGTTTGTTTCACAACCCATACACATTAACATTTGAATCCTCGCAGTATGCACTGGGTATGCTAATCCATGAATCTTAGTTTAATGGCCTTGCTCCAACGAGTCTCCTTAAGCTCAGTGGTAGAGCATCTGAACTAGTAATCAGAGGTTCATACTTTCTTCATTATCTTGCAGCAAGGAAACTTCGTCTTTTAAAGCTTAAATGAACCTCTTGAAAATCGTCTTACATGGGTAGACGTCCATTGCTCACGCTGCTGCTCGCCTCACCCAACTTTTGCTTGGGAACTAAAGCGACTGAAACTCGAGAAATGGTTACAGTTTAACACTCACTATTTTTTACTTTCAGACAATAAGATCAGTGCCTTTTGAGAGGACCAATCAAGACAACGTGTCCGAAGCCAGCACAGCAGAGGCAAATGGGAGCTCTGTCGCTGATGTTGAATAGTAAATGGTTCGTTTCTGAATTGCTTTTGAGACAATTTTTGTATCGGCTCACATTTTTGGCTGGAAAGACTAGTATTTTGCAATTTTTGTATAGTAATAAGCTACGTTCAGGTAGCGATAGAGTTGACAATGCACGGTTTTCGCGGTTGTCAACCTTTTCAATTCCATTGTTTGAAACAGCTGAAGGAAGATAGACCTCATTTTCGTGAGTATAAAAGTTTTTATATTTCGATATCTACAGATCGAATCATATGGTTCAGTAAAGAATAGTCTTACATTGCAGCCCTTTTCGGTAGCTTCTCAACCAAGAGTCAAAGTGCGTGGGGGTTGACCAACAGATATAAAGGCTCAAAAGACATGTTGTTGCAAACAAACAGTACCGCAGTACAGTTTCTCTTCGCTTGGTTTCAAAAAATCATCCCTCTGCATAGATTGGCCCACAGTTTGAAAAGCTAGAACAATGCTGTGAAGTAAAACAAATATATAGTACCGCTGCCTTTGCAGTATTGTTCTGTTGCTCGGCAGATAATGGTCGCACTGCATGGTTTGATACAGAGATAAGAATTTAAGAACCACTGTGTATTGCAAAGAGTGATCACAATGCTTGGTCTAATCCAACGATGGAAAATGTAGAAACACTCTAGTCGTGTAATTTAAAAGCAAGGCGAACCACAGTTACCTAGGGTGGTCCTTGTTGGGGCTCCATGAAAAGGGTGTTTGGATTTGAAATCCAGCGTCCTGAACACTCCGCCTCCCACACAGTTAGTAATACAAACGCAAAACACTGCTTTGTACGTGGAAGTGACAGGAGTAACTTCAAACTAGAACAATCTAGCATAATGTTATGCAAGAAACATAATAGCTGGAGAAGTGGTTTATTGATTAAGGCTCTCTTCCAGTGCGACACAAGCGTAAGTATAGCGTGAAACATTGAGAGCAACAGTGTTACCATCTTACACTTTGGTGCACGAGGAACAAATCCGTTGTTCCTCTTATCGTTCTTTCCTTTTACAAATTACAAAAGGGCACAATGGCAAGGAAGACTTTCTTTATTCATTCCTGTGTAGATAGACGAGCAAGTAAAGGAAGAGGAAGCTTGTTTAAGAAAAAAGTGAAAAGTGAACAAAAATAATATTTAAAGTATTTGAGTGGTCACGTGAAATCTTAGGATTACTAAGGCATCAACTGAATATAAACAGCCTGTTCGTGGGTCTGATGGTGGAATAAACGCGATAACGGAAGGATCTTGTGGATATGTTGTAGTTCAATTTTTTCCTATGTTCAAATTTTATTTTCCTTTGTTTTCTGGTATGGTAATGTATGATGATGAGTTTGAAACAAAGGAAAATAAAATTTGAACCAAGGATAAAATTGAACTACAACAGATATACCAATATAACATATTCCTCTCCATTGCCTCCCGTTGTTAACCTTGTATTATTTTCGATTGTCTACTTTTGATAGCTTTGTATGGGAAGCGTCATAGGTGTGTATCCAGGAGATCGATCCTTGCGCATGATAAGGCAGACGAGTGGGGGAAAACACGAGTGGGCATTGGGGAGAGACAGGCTGTGAGCAAATTCCTTAGAGACCCTTCCCTTGTACCTGCTGGCTAATTACCGCGTTTATTTCACCATCTGAGAATCTTTAACAGGCTTTAATATAGAGATTTAATGTTATGCCTTTTAGCGTGCATAGGCTCTGTTCTCTGCTGGCGGAAATGAAGAGAGCGTAAAACGTATCATAAGTATCGATTGTTTCTATAAAATTAGACAAAACAAAACCTTGTCTTCGTTTGAAAACGCTTCAGTCCACACCGGACTGCGAATCGTATTAAACTGTCCTTTCACTTTAAATATTCTCGCTGTCTTTTTAATGACATTCAGGGGCCAACCAATTGGTTCTTTAAGAGGTCGATTGTTGTGATCTTCCTTATTTTCTTTGCAATTTTTCTGTGAAGATCTGTACACGATTTCTATTTGCTTCGAGTCTGCAAACACGAATTACACCACCCAACTGGTCCCCATTAAAAATGAAATGGTCGGCCCCTTGGCTGTCCTTGCAGCTTGCTTCTGTATCACTTAGTAATGGTTATAGAATGAGGGGAGGAGGGGAGTGCTTTTCAGGGTATTATCGGGCGAGTGATTTGAAATTGCTCTTACCCCTGAATCACACGACGAGAAGTCCGATTACCAATTAACTGTGTCAATCACAGCATGCGAGAAACTCGGAAATGAAATATTTAATGAAAGGACTCGCGTCTTTTTTAACACTTCAGCCTCAAGATCAACATTTTGAAGTAGTTCCTCTCAAATAATTTGTCCTTACTTCATTTATGTTTCTTGAATTCATTCATTCTATAAATACTTTTATATCGTTTTTCTTACATAACTTTTTACCGTATAAAAAGATAAACTAAGTGAACCACTCTGACGTGTAAGATATCTGATGAAATTCGGCTCATTTTACGTCATTCATTTCCCCAAATCACTTCGAGATGGAAAACGTTACAAACACCTAGGCGCGGTTCAAACGTCGAACTTTTCATGAACCGAATCTAATGCAAACGAGAAAAATCTATTGTTTTCCCTCATTTGCATTAGATTCGGCACATGTAAAGTTCGACGTTTGAACAGGGCCTAATTAAACGTGGCTCGTCACATCAGAAACCTCTAATTTCATCAAATGTACTCCGTTGTGTATGTTCAACTGCCTTTTTAGTGTGGATGTGTGGTTGAACATTGTCTCCCAAGATTGGTATGTTACATGAGACACTCGCCTAACCTGCTGTTTCCGAGCACGCTAATGAAACCGCACACCGCTATGGGAACAAGTTCAGTTTATTCATTTTGATCGCCACACCCACTGGTACACAAGGAAAGTTAAAGAGGCAATCCACATAAGGCTCTCAAGACATCAACAGGGATAATGATATGAAAATTGTCAATGTTCTGAAAACTAATATAACTCTATTGTTTGGGTAGTTTCTAAAGAAACTGGTGCTGCGTCGGTGGAAATTGAAACACAAGAAAATGGGATAATCAAACAAGTTGATAAAGTAATTTGTATCACCGTAAGGTAAAGGAGGGGGGTGCTGACGTTTTTAGCGTTAGCCCTTCGTCAGAGCGAATTTAGAGGATTATGGGTTATGTGCAATTTATATAGAGGTTTGGAGCTATGCTATTGGTGGAGCCAAAGCATCGTCAGACTCATCACCACATAAACCTCGAAGTCTGAGAAATTGAGAAAACGGAATGAAATTTTAAACATGGGTGGGGTGAGAGGATGAGTGCAACAAATAACTATGGGAGTCTGTAGGTTTGTAGTACACACTTGTTGATAGGCCGTTGCTGTGAGTTGAAACGTTGATGTCGAGAAAAGCTATTGAAGTTATAGGGTGGGAACGATGCAAAACGATATACATCGGCGAGACCGGAAGAAGATTAGGGGACCATTTCCGCGAACATCTGCGTGACGTCGAAAGAAATAAAACATGACGATCTGCGGCCTTTCCCTGCATCAGGGTAACAAGGAAAGCCGTAAAAATCTAGGAAAAAGATTTATCTTCCAACTCAATTCTCTAGATCCCCACGGTATCAAGGAACGTAACGTTTTTCATTCACTTAATTAATTTGCTTTCGTTCACACGCTGGTATGGTTGCACCAATAGGATAGCTCCAAACCTCTCATTATAAATTGAACCAGTAACCCATTATCCTCTAGCTCATTCGCTCTGACGAAGGGCTAACGCTCGAAACGTCAGCACCCCCTCCTCATTTGACATTACGATGGTATAAATTACTTTATAAGCTAAGAAACACCTTCTAGACAAATGTTTTTTGAGAGACTCTTTAACACTATATTCAGAAGCTCGCTCGACAATTCAAGAGAGTCCATAATGAAAGACCGGTCACTTGCTACGACTTGCACGGAGGCTTTAAAAGGGCTAGTATTAAATTTGATCTTAAACCATATCTGCCACTAGTATCGTTATCAGTCATAATTTATTTTCTAGAACCAGCTCCAGGGATGCAGTTTAGGAGTCCTTTAAGTAATGGCTAGGCTTTCAAGCAATCAATTTTCTCCTACGTTTTAAAATGTAAATGTTGCATTGATATCTGCGAAAAGTAAGTTAATAAAGTTATTATTATTATTATTACTATTATTATTATTATTATTATTATTATTATTATTATTAAGACAAGAGAAAGAGAAAAAAATTCATTTAGAATACTTTTGTGGACCTACCACTCAGGTTTATTTAAATGATGTGCTAGACCGAAACAAATGTGTTTGACATGCTTGAGTAACATGTGGCACAGGTGTGGCCAAGCAGATCTGAGTAGCCTCGCTCAAAACTGAAATATCATTTCCTATGTTCTTGTAAGAAAGGCGTTTCTGGCTGGGTCCAGCGCTACAGCAATTCTTGAATAGGTGTCTGAAAACTAATACAAGATGAATGAGTTGATACCAGCTGGTTAGAACTTGATTATTATCAGTAGCTGGGAAATTTGGTGTAGCTGAAGGATTTACGTTAAAAGTGGATTGTTCGCAAACTTGGTTTCGTTGTTGAGTGGCGAGCGCTGAGGAGGTCGAAGAAAAAAAAGGTGGAAGAGCTTTAGCTCCAGTTGCAAGAACAGGTTCAACTGACTGAACTGAATTATATTGAGTTATAAAATGACGGATAATTGCGGATGGCTAGAGTAGTTGTTCAACAGTTGGTTGTGCACTGTACGACTTGAGCTGTTGTGTGATTTATCGCTGCTTGGGTAGTTTATCGTTTTTGGCTTGGAAATGTTTCTCAACCGGCAGTTTTAAAGACAGTGGGAGCAGTTGGTTTCTGTCCGAAAAATTAAATTGATCAAAAAACGAGACGCGAAATTAAAATAAAATATATTGGTTGCTCTCATTATACAAGCAATAAAAATTTCAATCATTCAAATGCGCCTCACATTCTAGTGAATAATAACTATGAAAATCTAATCCAAATTAACATATAAAATCAAATTAACTAACTTAGCGTATGTGTGTAAAATATGTCTAAGCTTTTATACGTACGCTTGAATAAAAAGAGCAGTTTTGAGGTACTAAAGTTCGACGTACTCCTGACATCATAAGGAAGAGCATTCCATAATTTTTGTGCCGCTGCCATAAATTTTACCAGCCCCTCCCTTCATTTGCTGTTTTATGTCTGCATTACAGACGTTTAGTCTGCATTCTAACAGTAAAAATATCAGGACTGCACACTCTAGTTTTCGTGGTGGGACTGACAGAGAAAATGCGATCTGACGCTCTTCCCTTCGCATTTATTTAGTAATGAAAAAAAAAATTCGGTATAGTACAAGTAGCTAGCACTCCATGGAGCCATTGTGAACATCATTAATTCAAATGTTCTCAGTTGCCTCTTGCTCCCTGTATATCCAACTTCCAGCGTGCGTTTTGCGATGTAGCTCGTACGTTCCCTTTGGTTCGTTGGCTTTGGTGTGCAGTGGGGTGTCCTGGACTGATCTTTTATAAGTGTTGTCGAACTACAGCTCGTTTGGTCCGTATTAAGATTCTATCGGTCATCAAGTTACCAAGCCAAAAGCCGAGGTCCATAAATTTGCCAAACGCAAAGAAACCAACATTTTCCCAGAAAGGACCGACTAACTTAGTTCAATAGAGTCTTTATCATTATATATATTATTCGTCCCTCATTCAAGCTTGATTGAATCTATAATTTAAAGGTAAATTTTAATCAGAATTAAAAGGCTCGGCCTGAACAATCTATGTGAGTCGCGCTCAAAACGATTTCACAGTCCAAGTAAATCAGTATATTCTGTTTGAATTGAAAGCTAAAATTTGAAACAGGAAGGATAAGGAACACCTACTAATTTCCTGCTGTGTCCTCTTTCCAAGTCTAAAGTCGGTTGAATCAACTGCTGGGCGTTCTGCGTTGGCCGTCTGAATAGAAAAAAATCAGAGTCATAGCACCAATCAGAAAACTTCTTAACGCCTTGAACTAGATCAACCACAGAATAAAAGCATCTTCATGTCGCCTTGCAATGCTGCCAACCAAATATGGACGTCTATGGACGCTTGCGCTTCCAAAGATGTTATGCTGTTTTGGCGGTTTTACTGAGCCTTCCTCCAGCAATGGGTAAGACTATCAACTGATGCCGCAAAAAGGAAAGTACGTATATGAATCTGTAACTGAGCATTAGTGGATTATCTGAAACGTGTGCAATTCTATATGTTCTGGCTATCTTAATTCCTGTACCAAAGTTAACCGTTTCACTAAGTAAGCACAGTTACCGAGTAAACGTTAGTACTGGTACAGAAAATACGTTAACTTGACCAAGATAGCTGACGTGAAAGTAATTAAAAACTACGCTAGACGAAATGACATGCCACAATGACGTGATAACATCTAAAACCAAGAGAGCGCACACGGAACTTATGTAGGAAAGGCAACAACTCAGAACAAAACACGAACAAAAATAATCAAAGTTGGATCAAATCACATTACCCGCCTTGACTTGCATAATATTGAATCATAAATCTTGTAAGTTTCAGAATTATTCTTTAAAATTTGGAATTCTAAAACTTTGCCATCTGTATTGAAAAGCCTGGTAGTTTAAACTTTGAGGATAGGGGCGGCTTGTAAATGCCATGGAATCGATTTGATGGGAACAAATCCTAGCGTATCCCACTAGTTGAGATCATTTTCTTAGTGAATTCTCGTTACTCTGGACAGCGGCCATCTGCATGAATCTGGTAACTACTTGGTGTTGTAACGGTTACTACTTGGTGTAGGCAATCACACAGTAAGGACACTAAAGTAAGCACGGGATGATTAAGAACACTGAAGTACGGCTAGGATGAGTACGGCTAGAGTACAGCTGAGGTTGCTAAAGTAAAGCTTGGCGACTATATTTATAACGCAGACCACTCTATTAATGGTGAACCTCTCAAACCACAGCCTACAGCAAGCAGTTACCAGTCACGGTATCTATGGTAACTACTTGCACCAAGTAGTTATCATGAATCTTTCCCTTTACAAAAAGGTAACAGCGCTACATAACGATAATGGACACATAACATACCTATGATACATAATTACAGTACGAAATCCGAGTAATAGCAATTCGTCCTATATCAAATAGAAAACAGGAATTCACAGCGAAACGAGAGGGTTATGCTGTTATGCTCTCATGTTCTTTATAGTACAAGCTCATCACTGCTTTTCGGACTCGTAGTATCAGAGTAATATTGTGGAGTTATCCCCTGGTTAGAGAAACAGCGCCTACATTGCCATTATAATTATATTTTCCAACTTAGTTACATGGCTAAAAGCAATTCCTAATTTCACACTCCTTGAGAAATAGTTGTGCAAGACGGAAATAAAAACACGACGGTAGCACGCAGTCTTTTATACTCACTGAATCCAAGGTTTGAGTCCAATACTCGATCGATGCTTTTACGAACTTCTCAATTTGAACTGAAAGTAAAAACATTGGAATTAAACCTTGTTTCCGAATATATAATCTGCTATTCCATAGAAAAAATTACTGACCTCGTTGAGAATTTTATTTTCCCAAGGATGACTATGTAGAATATATTATTTAAAACGTTACTTTGATAACTGTAAAAGAAAGCTATAACTGTAACCAGCAGTTTTCGGAGGAGCAAAGTACGGTTCAAATAACTCGAAATTTGCGCTTCTGCGAGTGAAAATTGAATGCCATTGTTTATATATGGAGGGGAATACTGGACAAAATTGTTATTAGATCGTGTGCGGTGAGGCATTATATCGTACTACAGGTTATGTACCCGGTGATACTATATCGTACATACATACATACATACATACATACATACATACATACATACATACATATAGTGGCTCGTCCTCACGGGGGCTTTTCAGAGTCACTTATTACATACAGCATAGTTAAGAATCCCAACTAGTGGGAGGCAGACCAGTTGGCTATTTTACAAGGATGATCGAATAGTTGAACCAGGTACTTACCCAGAACAACACTAGGTAGTGGCCAGAGCGGGATTTGAACCCGGGTCACCGCATTGAAATACCTAGACCAACTCGGCCTAGACCACTCGGCCATCCTGCCTCCACGTACCCGATATGTTGTACTTATCGTAATGGCGATGCCATTATGTCTCACCACATTCCGCTATATCATACCCGGTAATGCTATATCGTAACCGGTGTGTTGTTATATCGTAACAATGATGCCGTTTCGTCTTACCACATGCTGGTACATCGTGCCCGGTAATGCTATATCGTACATCGAACTGGTCAGCGACTTACGGCTAAATTGGGGTAAGTAAATGATGTAAAAAGTCATATAGCGGTTTACAGCAAGTTAATACTCAGCCATACACAGCCATATACATTGCAATACACAGCCATACACAAAATTTGCAATAAACGGTTTATTGGTAGGGTACGCATGTCAGTGCAAGTCTTTTCTTACGACTTATCGGACTAAAAATTTCAGGTGACTTCCCAACTCCTAGCCAGCGAAAAGAACTATGAAAGCTTGCAAAACTACAATAACAAAAAAGTAAAGAACAAGGGTGAGCATGAAACAGTATTTGAACAAGACCAAGATATAGGTGGAGACGGTCTTTTAAGTAGTGTTTCTGGGAGTTCCGACTGGCTCCCGTAAATCGGACTATGCGTGGCTATTCACTGTTTCGGATATTGGTGACAGGAGACACGATGTAAATTCTGGCTTTTCATGACATACCCGTTTGTCGTTTGTCGAAGGTAACGGCACTTTCCGATTTAACTTCTGCGCCATTTTCAATGAAAGGAAACACTAAAACGAAATAAACAAACAAACAAACAAAAATAGAGCAAAAGAGAACGTACCATTTCGGTTGCGCCAGACTGGCCAGGCACTTGGGACCAACGCTCAAGGTGGTCTTTTCTTTAATTCGATCGGTAAAAATCTTCATTGTCAACAATAGTGCCTTATTTGTTTTAATAACGTTATAAGACATAAAATTGCTACTAAAATACTGTTTTACATGATTAACGAGTGGGAATGTGAAAGTGTTCCACAGTACAACTCCGCAATAGCTAAAAGCTACGTTTTGAATGGTTGGTACATGCCTTAGGCAGTGTCAATTTACGAGAGTTACGGAACTCATGGTCTGTGCCTCGTTCGCTAAATAGGCTCTGCAAGCACACTGACGGATTTAACCAAACATAATCAGAGCTTCTTGCTTTTTCCTTTTCCTTCAAACTTCCAATTGGTCCAAATTTTTTGTGTTTCGAGAAATAAGCTTGAGCTTACTTTTTAGTTGACTAGCATAATTGACCATTGACCATTTTTGTAGTATTGCGCTCAAGTATGTTTACTTAGACCGTCACAGACGGGGCTGAAGTAGTCGAAATAAGGCTGGTTCAAGGTCTTATATGTTTGCACTGCAGTAGATAGGAAGGTGAGGGGTCTAATACGATTCAAGGCACCTATTGCCGAGGATACCTTTCTACACATTTCGCTGGTGTGGTTAGAACAGAAAAGTAGAGGTAGCAAATGGTATAATCCGAGACTCACCGAGACGCCGAGACCCTTGTTTAAATCCGAGACCGAAACTAAACAATTTTCCGGACCCGACTTATGATTACCGGACCCGGTAAAAAACCCGTACCCGGTAAAAACATTAGGGCGCCGAAAATACTTGATAATTTGACTTTCGTCTCACAGCGCACACCGCTTACGATATAGCATTACCGGGCACGATATAGCAGCATGTGGTACGACGAAACGGCAACATTGTTACGATATAGCAGCACACCGGTTACGATATAGCATTACCGGGCACGATACAGCAGCATGTGGTGCAACATAATGGCATCGCCATTACGATAAGTATAACATATCGAGTATGATATAGTATCACCGGGTACATAACCATATAGTACGATATAATGCCTCACCCCACACGAGCTAATAAAAATTTTGTCCAGTATTCCTCTCCACATTTATACTTTATTTCTTTCCTGCATATTGGAAGCGAACTAGCCGTCTTTCACATTAGATTATGATATTTGTTGTCAGTGCACAATTGAACTGTACCTTAAAAACATTTAATACATTGAAGCTAGGCTGGTGGGAGAGAATAAACGCATACATGATTGGGTTATGTGCAATTTATATAGAGAGATTTGGAGCTATGCTATTGGTGGAGCCATAGTAGCTTGTGAGCGAGAATAAATTAACTAAATGAATGAAAAACGTTCGTTGTTACCTTGGGGATTAAGAGAACCGAGTAGGAAGATAAATCTGTGTTCTAGGTATTTACGGCTTTCCGTGTTACTCTGATGTAGGGAAAGGCCGCAGATCGTCATGTTTTGAGTGGAATGGTTCGGCAGATTTAAGTGTCGAGCTACTGATTTAGATGCATCTTCGTCATTTCTTTCGACGTTACGCAGATGTTCGTGGAAACAGTCTCCTAATCTTCTTCCGGTCTCACCGATTTATATCTTCTTGCATAAGGAGCTTTTTATGCAATAAAAAACATTGGCAGAAATGCATGTGAAGCAGTCGTTGTCTGTGTTGTGAGATAAAGGACAAGAGTTTAATTTTTGCGTGTGCATTTAAAGGTTCCACGTGATTCGTCCGATTTCAGTGTGCTTCTAACAAAAAGGTCACTTAAGTTTTTGTTGCGTATAAAATGAGATGAGTGATGGTAGTGAGGAGATTCTGCCTATTTCGTTGTCATTCTGAAGTAACTTGAAGTTCTTCAGATTGATGTTTTTGACATGTAGGTTGAGTGGATGAGAAGTGAGTGTGAAAGGTATTCTCTCGTTCTCTTCTCTTTAAAACGTTTGTGACGCTTACTGCAGGTCAGTTGTTTGAGCGCGTTTGCTGGGCTGTCATTCCAACTGGGTCAGGTAGCCACGGTGCTTGAAGAACTGGATCATTTCCTCTGATTTGTTGGAAAAGTAAGACTCATCGCTACATAAACGTCGAAGTCTGAGAAATTGAGAAAATGGAATGGAAATTTTTAACATGGAAACTCGTCAAGGAAATTATTCAAGATCTCATTTCAAAACAAGAATTACCCGTTACGGCTCAGAATCTGATTGTCACAACTCCCAGAACTTAACGAATCTACTTCAAACCTAAATCCACAAACCGAACAGTCCCGGCCGACCAATTGTGTTTGCATGCAGTTGTCCAACCGAACTTATCCCAAGCTATTTAGACAAAATAATGGTGCCCATCGTCAAATCTTTGCCATCCCACATCAAAGACACGAACCATGCACTAAAAATCTTTCGCGACTTTAATTTCTCCGGCAAAAATAAATATATTTTCACTATGGACATCACTTCATTATACACTGTTATACCGAACAATGAAGGACTTCAAGCCCTCAAATTTTACTTCGACCAGCGTTCTACAAAAGAGCCCAGTTGAGGAACATTACTTCGCCTAGGCGAACACGTTTTGACACCTAACTGTTTCTCATTTTCCGACAGCTGCTACCAACAAATCAATGGTGTCGCCATGGGCACTAAAGTGGGACCTAGCTATGCTAATCTTTTCGTAGGCTACATTGAGAGCAAATTTTTTGACCAATACAGCAGACCTAAACCTGAACTATATCACCGCTACATCGACAACTGTGTTGGCACAACATCACCACCAAGGAAAAAATTGAACAGCTTATTAATTGTCAATTCGTTCCACCCTGCATTGAAATGTACTTGGTAAATATCAGAAAAATTAATAGCTTTTCTCGACATCTACTACAAACCTATAGACTCCCACTGATAGTTTATTTCAATGCAGGGTGGAACGAACTGACATCCAGGAACGAATGAAAAATGCAGCACTGGTAACTATCAAGAAAGCTAAAAGCTTCGATTAAATGTTATATTGGGCTACGTGTTTCAAATTTTCTTACGAATAAAGTAAGGAAATCTAACTCTTTCGTACGTCGAAATGTCCGCAGCTCTGCTTATAAAATAACAGAATAACAACAAAAAAAACAACAACAACAAAGTTTACCTTTAAGCCTCAAGCAAGAATTCTTACACATCGCTGAGGAAAAACGAGATGTTTTACCAAGGGGGAGGGTCTGGACGGGGATGCCTCGAAAACACTAAACACTAACATTTTAGGCTGTTTAACATCTAACGCTAAAAAATTCACTGTAACACTAAGTGTGACGCAAATGTATGCAAAAGAGGCTTAAAAAAGCCCGAGCTACTAATAAAGTCAAACGTGGACATTCGATATCGAATAATGACTACAATTAATTTACAATTTTGTGTTTGTTCATTGGATTCTATCATGGAAAATCATCGGAGGCTCAACAATAAAAATTTTCCTCTGTCGTTACTACACTTTCGCAAATTTTCATTTCAAACATTTGTTCAATTAATCATCATCATGCTCCTTTTCCAACCGGGTAATAGGCTGTTGCGTCCTCGCTAGCCAATCCTCTCGGCTCTTAGCACATGTATCAGCAGCAAACCAGCCTCTCCAAGTCTCTTTTGGTCTGCCTCTTCAGCGTTTCCCTTCCCTGGTCCAAGGTAGCCCTATTTCTCACCGAATCGGATGCTCCAGGCTCTTTATCTGTGATTGCAATTTCTGGATCTTTATCTTCTTAACACCTTGTTGAAGTACCAAGAGGTTCTTTAAAAGTTTGTTTTACACTCGGCACAAGCACCATTTTCTTGTCTGACCAATTAATTATCTTCTGTATTACATATACTTATAAAAAAGATGAAAATTTACTTAGTATTTCACGCTTATTATCTTCAAAGTAATAATCCTGTTCTAAGAAGTACAATTTGTCACCACCAATTTCCTTTCAGACTAGTTTGATTTTCATATTGCACTTTCTCCTACTCTTTATCATAATCTGAATAAAGGGGTATTGACAAAACATATGGTAGCCGATGGCCTGTCAGTCATAACAGTTATGCATGTGACAATCCCACATTACTCCAGAAAGTCCTCCCTCAAAATGGATGAGGGAACCCTTTTTTTTGAGTTACGAATTTGGACTACAGTCTAGTGTTGCAGGGCAAATTGTTTTTGGAATACTCAATCTACCGATCGAGGGGACTAAAATCTCAAAATGCGCAATTGATGTGTTTCACTGCCCTCCTTTGAGCAGTTTAATGATTTAAGTCTTTTATGTTCCTGGGGGATGTAATATAACTAATTTAAATGCTGGGTACTAACTTGTGGTAGTGGCTTCGTTTCTAAATTTTAATTGATCCAACTTAGATTCCTGATTCAAAGGGAAGGATTCCTGATCCTTTTCTTGTAAGACCATACTGATTAAATGTGTTTGTCATTTTTATTTTAATATTTCTTCTCATTTTACGTACAAAATCACTGGTAAGCCATGACCTACACAACAGCCTAGGCCATGTAGCTAACTTCATGTTTTGTCCTCACTAGAAACAAGGGGTAATCAAAATCAAACTGGCTTAAAAAAAAATTGAACAATAACAAATATTCCGAGTCACCAAATATAACAGTTATAGTTATTAAGAACAACCTGGGTTTGCATAGCAAAACTTAAGCTTCTCCAGAGAATATTGCAATTTGCAGTTTTTCCTGCAATTTATGAATTTAACAGATCAGTTGTCCACTCACCATTGAGTTCACTCTGAGTTTCGTCAGAAACAAGGAGTGGAACTTCCATTTCTCATTGATGTTGCGCAAGGATAATATGTAACTTCGGCTCATCCTCGTAGTAAAAACCTGTTACGTTCACGAGTAACGTTGAACAAAGAAAACAAAGGAGACAAAAGAATAGAAAGCAAGAAAATAATAGTGAAAAAGCAAAGAGAAACTTCACAGGTTTTTATACCCACGTAAATCCGTAAATTCTTCGTTTTCCCGTGGGCATTCCTGGCCAGCCGGTACAGTTTCAACTCGAAATTTTCCATCCCCAACGAGGTGGGGGCCATTTGCAAAATAACAAGAAAGTTGATTAAATGCTTCCTCGCGTCCTTTATATTTCTTTGGTCTTTACCGATTGGAATTCCGCTTCTATGCCGTTCAAAAGCATTTTCCTCGCCACATCTATAAAAGCTGACTTTTACTTCCACAACTCCCTCCGATGCGGACGAGACGGCCATTTTGCAAGTAGAAGTCTGCTGACAAACCGCTGGCCACGGAATGTCTACAGAACTTATGCGCATGAGTACGAAGTATGCATGCTGACCAGTTCGGTCAGTTCCCAGCAGGTTCTTCCCTTTTGTTTCTGGTTTATCACGCCTTTATCATGAGCTAAGTTTGAAGAATCTTAGAGTAATGTTTTCGTTTGAATATCCGGTTCGTTCCGAGGTTGAACTGCGCGCAAAAAGCCCCAAGCCAATATACGATACAATCACTTTTCGTTTATTCCTTTGGTCTGGTACATCTTATATTATGTTGAATGCGGTCAATTGAAATCATTACATAAATGAAAGTTTATAAGCATGAGGATAATTAAGTTTTGCTATACGCACGTAGTATTTAAGAAACGAAAGGAAACAATAAAGCAGTACAAATCTGGTTCTAAGATAACCGATAAACTTAACATAAGGGCTAACGCGAAGGCTAAATTGTTACTTACCAACTTTGCCGGGTCTTGAATTGGAAACCGAAAATTCACTCTTACGGGTCTAGCGTGTCTTGATAACAACGTGTCGCCTTCTCTATGAAACGTTTATTGATCTTTAATGAGTGAAATCACTGTTCTAACACCTTTTTTAGACGCTTAACATTTAAATTTTAAAAAAGATTTAAAAAAATGGCCAAATGTTACTTAACACTAAGCCCCATCCAGACCCTCTACCAAGACAACGATAGGAACGGTATCAAGTCTGTAATGGGACACAACTAGCTCCAAACATCCAGGTCATAAAGGCCACGATAGCAGTTACACCAAAACACTGCAACAGTTCTGGTGGAAACTCATCTTCTCGAGGCGTCTGTAACACATGGTATTCAAAGTTTTCCGCGGTAGTTTTACAGCGGCAAAGCAAAGGTGCACAGTTATTAAACTCCTCGACGTCTTAAACCTTAAGCACATAAATTCCACACCGTGGATTTAGCTCCTTCATTAAGTCGGTGTTCCATTAATTCTAAATGACAGTATTTACCGTGCTTGCAGTGTGTTTTGTTTGAAATCTGTTCATTCAGCGAATTTTGCAAAGGGGCGCATTTCATGTGATTTCTTGCTCTCGAAGCTTAGCTTCTCTTAGCCGCGGGCACTATCCTCCGATATACCAGCCGCCGGAAAGGGTTTATTAACTAACTATCCTCCTCCTAGGAGGTGAATAATGTAGGGGCTTCTGGGTTATCATTGCGCCATTGAGTGTTTGTTTAGAGAAAAAACAAAATGGCATCGAAACTAGCGAGAAATGGCTGGCCTCGATTCTTGCTTTTCAGCTTTTTCGAAGAGGTTTTACCAAGGAAATTAAGGAAAACACTGCCGATAAAACGTTAACCAGGGAAGGACGAAATATTAGAGACATTTAGCACCAGGCTTTCCGGAAAAACCCCCAATCGGCGAACGGCTAGAGATCACGTGACAAGGCCTTGGCGTCACGTTTGTTGTTATAAACGTGCGTTTTGAACGTGGAGATGAAGGATTTCGCGTTTCGAGTGTAAAACGTATGTTTATGTCACGTTAAAATACGCAAATCATGTGGAGCAATTATTTTCTGCAAATTTAGGTATAATTTTGGAGGAAAGGGAAAATGAGGAGCGCTTCGTCGTAGTATGAAAAACACAACGGCTCATCTTTGGTAAATTCAATATGGCGGCCCCTAACATGCTTTCGTGATAAGCGGCTTTGCTAAATTACAGGAAGGGTAAAACATCGGACGGCAAACGCCAAACGCCAAACCGCGGTTTTACCTCAGCCGTGAAAGCGAATAACGTGGTGCTAAATGTCTCTAATAGCGCAAATGAATGACACAATAAAACTGCACATGCAAAATCATGAAAGTCCGGTAATTCTGTTTGTCGTACGAATCACGCTTTAGCAATTAATTTTTTTCACCGGTTGTGTTATTCTCGGTTGCGTCGTGTTTGCTTAAGCTTCTTACGGAGGTTGCTTCATTGGTATACTCTAAAACAATTATTTTCTTCAATCTCGATGACTAGTGGCTTTAGGAATAATCTGCCACTGTTCACCTCGATTTCTGAGAATAGCTGTTAAATACATATGTACATATATATCATAAGTGAGGTAGTGGGCTTAACTAATGTATTTCCCAAGTAGTGTTTCTTAGATACTGATGAGAAAACTTCTTTGAGTTTTTCTACGATCGGTTAAGCGGTATCTATAACCGTGATCATTTTAAATATCGAAGGCTGGTGTTTTAAATAACCGCTGACTCAAAGCGGCTTGTCCTTCAGTGTTTCTCCTTTCCGCAGAAGCATTTCTGCTGCGTAATTTGCTTATATTGACGTACTCCGGGCTAGGAGGAGGGTCATTTGTTATAACGCTCTGACCATAAGTAGAGGATCGCTTGTTTATGGCACTTGCTTGCGTGTTTCTGTTTCCATCTGCAAACCCGCTCTCTTTGCGAAGATCCGTAGCGTACCCTTTATGAGAGGATGGTCGTGCAGTTGCAATGGTCTCTGGCGCCGCAATGGAAACCCGCTGCTTATCACTACCTTTGTTTGCTGTATAACTTTTGTTTCTTCTCGCCTGTTCCACAGCCTGGGTCAGTGCTCGTTGATGTGTAGGAAGAGTTTTGGAAGCAGGCGAGTTACTTGGCACGCTTCTTTCACCATTGGCTTCAATGTCAGCGTTACAGACTTTTCCTGAGTTAGCTGCGCCCGCGAACACTCGTTGATTTACACCATCACCTCCTTTCCTTTCTCTCGGCATTCTTTCACCACTCAGACCTTTTGATATTGGGAGAGATTTTTTTGGAGAAGATAATATTCTTGGCAGGTTTTGCGATTCACGGACCTCAATCTCAGAGTAGAGTCCTTCTGCAGTTTTTGGGTTCTATAAAAGGCAAAATACCATGAACAAAAAGCAATATCTTAAAGTTCTAGTACTACTGCTACTACTGCTGCTGTTGCTGCTGCTGCTGCTGCTGCTACTACTACTACTACTAATACAAATGCTGCTGCTGCTGCCACTACAGTGCCTACTACTGCTGCTACTAATAGTAATAGTGCATACGGTATATCTTCAACACTTCAACTGTAGTATCAACAGAAGAGAGATCCTTAAGGGGGAGCAACTAAAAAGTACTTTTTACTATTTTTTTTTTGCAACTGACGATGGCCGCATATCCAACAACGCCTTTGATCAGGCACCGTAGTAGGAACATTGTTATTAACTGTTTAAATTAAATTGTAGATCTGTGAAACCAGTATGCTGTACGAGCTTTCCGGGAGTCATTTTCTTCCTCGATTTAACAATATACCATTTCGATTTCTTTCTCTATATTTAAGAAAACTCGACGGCTTTTTTCAAAAACAAAAACAGAGAGAGAAAAAAAAAAACGTTTTACCTGCTTTTCTAATGACTGTTGCAAGTCGTCTGCATTCTCTGAATCTTTTCTTGACGCCTTAGCAGATACATCCGGAATTCCTGAAGATGTGTTTTGAGCCTCGTCTGTTTTTCCATTATTTTTTACGGTACCTTCTTTATCTGTAGAAGGGGAATCACTATATTTTTCTTTACTAGCACTCTTCTCCTCATCCTTTGGGTACAAATCTACGACCGCATAAGGAGGAACAACTAAATCCTGTTCTGTTTTGTTTTTATCTCCACTGGGGCTGTCAACATCCATTTCTGGCACGACATGAGATGCCAGGTCAGATACGCCTAAACTTTCTTTCTTGGTCCAGCTCTTTTTCCTTGCCTCTTTGGATCTATTTTCGACTGCACAGGTGTCCTTTCCACCTTTTTTACTGCCATCTGCGTTTAACGCGCCTTCCATTTGAGCCTCGGAGGGAGCTTGGTCCTTCTTCCCTCTGAAGAAACTTCTTTTCTTGCTGTTTTTTGTCTTTCTACCATTTTCACCAGAAGGTGCACTAACATTGTTTTGTACATCGGGCTCCTTTTGAGTTTTCTTTACTACATCTTGTACATCTTCAACCAAATGTTTTCGCGGTGTTTTGTCGGCCACTCCATTGGTCAAACTCATCTTTTTGCTGTTCTCATTTTTATCTGTGGCTGTTTTAGATCCAGCATTGTCGCCAACAGTGTTGGGTGCCTTCTCGGTTGGATGCCCTGTAGTTTTTCCACCAGTCTTACCTTCAGTCCAACTTTTTGTCTTGCTTTTTCTGGACTTATCTTTAACTGTATCAGGTCCATTCGCATTTTTTCCGGCATCACCTCCCTCATTATGGGCTGAATCATACATTGTTTGTTCAGGAGGAGTTTGGTTGTTCTTTACTTTCACCAAAGTATTGTTTTTGCTCTTTTTGGACTTATCCACGACTGCGTATGTGGGCGTTTGTGCCACCTTTTCTGCTTCTTGTTCTGCTTCCTCTGTGTTGGCTGCGTTGCCAACTGGAATATCAATAGAATCGCTATTTATAGTCTCTTTGAACGCAGTGTCTCGCTTGCCCATTTTAGACTTATCCACGACTGCATAAGAATATAAAGACTTTTGTATATTATTATCCGCTCGAGCTCCTTGTTTAACGTCATTTGTGTTGGCTACATTGTCAACTGTAATTGCAGTAGAATTCCCATCTGTGTTCTCTTTGGGTATACTGTCTCGCTTTCCCTTTTTAGACTTGTCTACTACTGCATAAGTCGGCACTTCTCGGCTTGATTCTACATCTTCACCATTCTCATTTGCATTTCCTCCGTCATCGACCAGTCGTCCAGAAGGTATTTGTTTTGTCCCTTCGTCAGTAACACCCTTCTTTTTGCTACTTGCAATTGTTTCTGCGTTTTCGTATAGAGGTGGATTGAGGTTTTCTTCGGTATCGTGTTTTTCTCTACTGTTGCTACTCGCATCCTTCTTTGCCTTCTGAGTGTCTTGCTCATGAGACACTTCCCCGTTTGCCTCCTCATTCAAACCCTGTTTCTTTTTCTTCTTAGACTTATCTATCATGGCGTAAAGTGGTTTCGCATTAGGCATTTCCTCGTTTGCTTCCTTATTCAAACCCTGTTTCGTTTTCTTCTTAGACTTATCTACCACGGCGTAAAGTGGAACAGCGGGATCATTTTTATTCTCCTCCTTCTTCTTCTTGCCGATGCTGCTGCTTTTTGTTGAATCCTCCTGGTCATTGCCTCCTTTACTCACTTTTGTTGCGGATCTATCCACCGCTTCATCTATCGATGAAGGGGACTGCACTAGGGATTCTGGTTGAAAACCTTGGTTCACCTCTTCATAAAGTCCTTCTCCCTGGCGGGCTTCAGTTGAAATTGGTTGCCTAAAAGTTGTAATATATAGAATTAAGTGTATATAAAACAAATTAATATCTGGACTGTGGTTGAACACTTAACCGAAGGTTTGACTCTCGTCGTTTTTGGCAACTACTGCGAGTTAGCTCGTTCTAGCATGTTCCTTTTGCAGGCTTAATCGCAATTGGCAAAACGTGTTACTTCAATTCTTTTGCTTCTGGTTGTTTACAGATCAGGCTTGACATATAGCGTTACTATCATTTTACAACATTTGTTTTGTAATATTTAAACGCAGTGATTTAGGAGAAAGATATTAGCCAAACCATATTTCTACGATACGGATGCCAACCCTCTATTAAAGTAGCCCTTATATATTTCGTACAGGATACTTAAGGAGAATAAGTTGCAATATCAAGACAGGTTATTTTGTAAGATCATTCTCTTATATCCTCATCACCTTCGTATTGATGTCATAGAGAAAAATTGCATACGGATAGTATTCAGTAAAGAAACAACTAACATAAGAAGGTCGAAACAGCTGTCCATGGCTGCTGGCTTTTGAGCTCAATTTTTTCATTTCTTTTTTTTTGGTAGCAACAGGGTCTTATCCCTTCTACCTCTGTCGCCTCGGTGCGCATATGTGTGGCTTCAACTTACCCTTATTACATTTTGACATTGTCATATCAAGCCATATTCCACAACCCTACCATTTTTCATCACATTGACATTCATAATGTGGGAACCCAGAGCTTATCTGCTAGCTGTGCCATGCTGATGAGGCCTAAGAAGGCCGAAACAGCTGTCCATGGCTGCTGGCTTTTGAGCTCAATTTTTTCATTTTTTGTTTTTTGGTAGCAACAGTGTTTTATCCCTTCTACCTCTGTCGCCTCAGTGCGCATATGTGTGGCTTCAAATTACCCTTATTACATTTTGACAAACAACTTACATAGTTCAGCAAAGTTTAGTTCAAGTATGAACGTGTCATAAATCACAACGTATCCTTAAGGCCTTGTGAATGAGCCGATAGCAATCCAGCCCTTTCTAGTTTCTACTCTTCCTTGCCCTTTTTCAGATGAAACAGATCATTGTTCCGAGGAAAATCAATATTTTGACCCCGTGTAATTTTGAAGTATACTTTGAGACATTTCCATCTTTTGGGGCAACTTTAAGGGTGTTCCTGGACGGCGGGTAAGAGGGTAAGGTGACCAGGCCTCCAAATTGGCCATGTCATACTTTCCGCATTATTTATCAATTAATGCTTAAGTGATTGGCTTTTGAAAACCAGCGTTTTGGCAAGCAAAACTTGAAATAAAACAGATTCCTACCCTACAAACCAAAACAGTTGAATTTTCTTTATTTCAGACCCTGCCATAAATTCGATAGCGGAAGTAAGTTATATACAAAAAATGGAGTACTCTGCAATTATCGGGAAACATCTCCAGAAACCTTGGACACGCGAGCGATTGCGTAATTAAATTTCGTGTTCCGGACGGGATCATGTTCGCAAAAATCTATAGGGATTTGTATGGAAATCGTAGATAAACAGCGAATATTTTCCAAAGGAGTAAAGATAGTGCAAGTGTGGCCTAATAGGCTGATATATAATGAGACATTCTTAAGAAAATCATGAAAAAGTAAACGGAATTAATGTGTATTTGCGAGACTTTTCTTTCCGAGTTGGAGTTCATTAAATTTAACAGGATCTGTATGAAATTTTCATTGAATTCGGGAAGAAGCATAGTTTTTAAAATGTGATTTCCGAAAAAGTAAGCATGATGGGAGAAATGTGCAACCAGACGTAATAAAAACATGCTATAACCTAGCTGACAAAACCGTTTATAAGCTGTGTAGTTTACCTTTCATGTGTATTTGCTCTGATTGAAAACCATCCACAAATGCCTACGAGCACAATCCAATGAAATCTCACGGTAAAATCCGCAAAATATGCCGAGTTCAAGAAGCGATATCTCGGCCACAATTGCCTCAAATTTCGCTCAAAAGACATCATTTGAAAGGTTTTTTCTTTCATTTTTAATATATTTATCGATCACGTTGGTCAGCAGCCTTTACAGGGGCATGCTTTCTGTTTTTCTCCACTGATTTTGAGCATCGGCGTGCCCTAAAACATGAGCCCACACCTAAGCCTTGCGGTCAGTGGATATTACCATTTTGGCGCCACATCACAATTTTCCCGCAGACTGAGCAATTTTTTACTTCGCTGCAATGTCTGACAAGCGTTCTTCGCAAGATAAAATACTATTAGAATTACAAACTTCATGCAGTTCATCACCTCAGTTATACATTATGTGTTTCTCGCATGAAGGTTTTCTTTCCGCCATCTTGAATTTCTTTTTTTTAAGCGAAGCCGCGCACCGGTACGCGGGCTCAAATGTCCAAGATTTCTGGAGATGGGTGTATCCATCGAAGTTAGTTTGATGGGAATGACTTCCTCTAAGATCAGCATGGAATTGGAATCCAATTATTTTTCTTATTCGTTACTCAAAAACTTGATTACAGCCTAGAACTTTTTGATAATTTTCTGTGAATCGAACCTAATATCCAAATAATCGTATTGTTTGGTGGGAATCGTTGCTTCCAAAATCTTATGATGACCAATTATTTGCGAAAATCGCGAGGCGCTGTAGAAAGAATCGCTGCCAAAAGTGTTTTTTTAAGAGGGTGAATCGATTTGCCTAGAGCGACTTTGACTGATCGTTTGTAAATTTTGGTGATCTTTCTGATCGCCCAAACAGCGTAGAATCTTCCCATGGAGAGCGCAAACACAATGGCTCTGAGTCCGCTGGCCCTCAACTTCAAGGTAAGAATTTCACTTAGTCATGCCGATTATTGTGCGATTCGAAGGTGAAAATAAAAGAGAGGTGTTTTGAGTTTGTGGGCGTTCGACTTCGAAGACAACTACATGATGACTTGATGTGGGGACTTTATTCTTGTATATAGTTTCTGGTAACGCTTGTTAGCGTAAAAGATCGATTGGCCACAAAAATTAGCGGAGCCATGAGAAGTAGAAGTAAAGTATAGAAAATGAACACAGCCTCGGTTGTTGACTTTCGCAGCTTTCTCACGTGCAAAGAAGCAAAAGAATGATTCAGTTGTTGTGTCGCCTGCAGCTGAATGTTAATCTGATTTTCGTGACTGTGGCAATTTTTAGGATGCTTGTGCAAACGAAAATATTTAAGGAAAGCAAAAGGCGACAATTATTATTATCATTGGTAGCGACACCATCTTCCCTTTTGCAAGCACAACATCAAACATTGCGAAGGAAACAACCCAGGAAAAGAAGATTACTACCAATGTCTTTTTTATGGTTACCATTTCGAAGCAACCCAGGCCAGTTGTCCAGGCTTAGAAAAGTCAGTGATATGAAGGAGTTTCCAGAACATACAACAGCGGCACCTACAGAGATAACTTAGCCAAAGCAGAAGATATCTTCACGAGACGCAAGTTCACAGATTTTCATCACAACGTGGGTTGATCCTAAAGTCGGGCCAGAAGTAACCGGCGATTAATTCAATACAATGGCTTAATTACTCCATTGCTCAGTGAATCGTTTTCTATCTTCATAGTTTCCTTTAACGCTGGTGTTAAATCGCTCGTTAGATTGTAATCACAGCAACCAATAATTCCAGTTGAAATTAAATAGCACTTCATCGATCTTGCTTCTTTAGCTCTGCTCACGAATCGACTTCATATATACATACTTTCCACAGAGATTGCTACTCAATTTGGAGTTGGGCTTATCAGCAACTGCTTGATTAGCAAAAAAAATGCTTGCAATATACGAAAGTATTGTTTACCCTTAAAATTCATGAGATTGGGTCGTTTTGATTTTATAATTTCCATGTAAATTGGATTTTCAAAGAGCACCTAATGATTTGACGTGTTAACCTGGGGGTTTGAGGGATAAGTCAGTTCTCTACCTCCCCATTCAAAATCCAGCTTTAATTATTTTATATTGTGAAAGCCGGAGACGAACACAGAAAATTCTAAGCAAGACAAATCAATCTATTAAAAGGAAGCAACTCTACAGTAGTCTTTTGTAGTTTATTTAGCTTGACTTATACGCAATGCAAAATCATTTTGTGAGCTGGAGCTGAAACAACACAAAAGCTTTCTACGAAACAGACGTTCTCTACATTCTTAATTTGTTTTTGCCAGTACAACTGTAAACCGCTATTTTAAGTTTTATTAACCAACTGACTTACACTATAAAATGCAGAATAAAAAAAAGATTCCTACGATCTTAACATTTTTCCTTTTTTGTATAAAAACGAAAAAAGAGTTTCTCGCGCAATTACTTTTCAGTGGTACAAAGAAAAAGAAAACAAGAAATCTTTTACGAATGTGATTACAGTGTCTGGGATAAAATTGCTGTTTTCTTTTATAAATTTGCAGCCGATTTATATGTACGTCTTAGGTTTGCCTGGGCGGAGATATCGGCAACCAGCTCACTGAAAACAATCTTAAAATGCGAAAGAGATACTTACAGTATTTGGCTTTTGTCTTCTGGATCTTTGGCCTCTAAGGAACAGCAATATGAAAAGGTAATGAAATATTCGGACAAAGCGTTAAACGATCGCCTTCGCAATGTTAATTCACTTTTCAGTCAACGTATGTCATCTTATCTTCAATGATCACAAAAGCTTGCTTCGACAAATCAACAAGTCTTAGACTACGTTGTTTTGGATATGTTTTCCTTAGAAACAAGTACAGTTGAATCTAGTCTTTGTTATACCCTTCCGCTTATGAACAATACATTTCAATTAAATTATTTTATAAGCAGAATAGACGCTAATTAAATTTTCAGATACAGTGTTTTTTGTGGTCTTCATAAATTTAACATAGTACCAGTAAAGAGAGCCGTGCTGCAATATTACTGACAGGCCATAATACGTGAACGTTCTCCTATATTCTTACCACCTGTATTTCTTCATTTGTACCGATGTTGCTGGGAGAAATTAGATGCTGATCTCTACTGGATACAAATTAAGGGTAAAACAACTTTTGTCCCGGGCATGAACTCGCAAATCACAGCGACTGAATAGCTGGCCTTGTTAACAAATGAATAAAAATCCGTTACTTACCTTGGCCGTGTTTTCTCCTCTTTTTCGTTTTTCGACAGACACAGATCATTGTAACAAGGAAGATCAATAGAACAAGTGCCCCTGATCCCGCAAAAATTATTATCCAAAGAAGTTCAACTGAAAAGTAATTAAGAGAATACTGATTGAATCAGAAATGCCGTATAAAGGACTAAAACATGTACAAGAGAAGAGACAGACACTACGACAGTTGTGTGCTTACGTTTATGATCTTTGAATAGAACTGAGCAAGGTGGCAAACAACTTTCTTTTGCCAAGCTTTCCCGCTATTCACTGATATAGGTATGATTGTCCTCATATCTCGTTACAAAGGAATTTTTAAAGTACCCTACCTCCTCATGAACTGCCCACAACTATGTGATATTTTCATATCTTTCTAAGCAATTTCTAAGAATTCACTTTCTATAAGGCTTCATGAACATCGCATTTCAGGAGTAATGCGAAGATACATACGAAGCCACTTCAGGTTGGAAACTGAGTGGACCATTGGCAATAGGCCAGGGCGAAGTGTTTTAAGATTTAGTTCAGTGTAATCCTTCAATAGCGCTCGAACAACATTTAAATAAAGCGAACCCGAAGCCCTTCCAGAGCCCGAGAAAATTGAGCAAGCCAGCTTTGAAGGTTCTCACACTTTTTTTTCTGCAGTTGTTGTCGTTCGTTGAAGTTGATCTACATGCAAGCTTGTAAAAAATATTCAAACATTATCGGGCTAACGCTTAGACTGTTAATTACAATTACCTGTTTTCTTATTGCAGTCTTCATATATAAATGAGCAACCAGCTGAGAACAGAAAAGAGATTAGTTGTGCCATACATGTAGATAGAAATTCAAGAGAAGTTGACAAGCAAGATAGATTTAGACACAGTTTTCAACACAATGCAAAGTTATTAGCATAAAGCATTAGGAGCGATCGTATCTGACGTCCCAAAAACAGAACTGGACGCCCTTAATTAATCGTGGGACAAAGTTTCTGTCAAAATATTATTTCATCAAAATTGTTTTTTCTTCAGTATTGCAGTCATACGAGCTCAGAAGAAAACGACCGCGTAATCCGGGCTCTTCCCGCTAACATCTCTAATTGCACTCTTTTCACTTCTAAAACTCGTTTTACATCTAGAGGGCTTCTGATCATATTGGTATCCGATCCCGTTTAAGAAGGACAAAAAAAAAATGAAATAAAGTTACTTTTACTGCTACAGTTGCTTCCATGCGAACCGTTTTGTTTAATTGCTAGTCTAAACTGTACACTGTACTAGATCACTAGATCAACACTAAATTGAATAATTTGACCTACTAGCAATTTCCAGAGTTATTATTGAAGCGTCTCTACGAGGTCTTTCCCGCTTTCTACAGCAAAAGTGTATTCTCCTTTGAGAATTTCAAGTCTTACAGTATCCTCAGTCTTCGTTCATCTTGAAATCTTCTTTTAAACTTTTGGATACTTGAGGCTGATTATTGTTGTTAAAGTATCCTATGTATTTAACGCCATTGTCCAAAAGTCTTATGACTTCGGCTTCTCGAAGATTATCCGGAGAGTACGTCCATTGCAAAAAGACTTTGGACCCCACTTCGGCTTTCGCTGAACCGTCAGAGTTCGTATTAGTACTTTGACCCGCTGATTGAGATTTGAGAAGTTTGCACAAAATGAGCTTCAGCACGAGAACTTTAAGACAACATTTGCTCAATAGTTTCGAAACTTGTGAGTTTAAATAATTTGCTTACTTTCGTAAGAGATACATGACAAAGATGAGTTAAATAAATTCATCAATTTAGAAGTAGCGCTGTAACTGTGCGTGTTAAGCACCGTAAACTGAGAAAAACAGCCAAAAGGTTTTAATAATTCTTTTGCCAAAAATGACTGTCTTTACAGGCAGGATGTCGGCAAGGCGAGAAATTGCTATAGGAAAAAAAAAGCAAGATCTGTAAATAATTGCTGTAATCTGAGAAAAAATAACCCAAAACCCTTCATATTTTGCCAGGGATTTTTCAGCAGCATATCTTAAAGGCGAGAGCTGGACTTATGTAAACAGTGCAACGGGACGATCGGACCTCATAAGCGATATGGCAAATATCCCCATACCACCCCCTCTAAAAAGAGAATTATCCCGTGCTTCCGGGTATGTGAACATTGATGTTATTGTTAATGCGTCACGGTTCGAGAGCGAAATATAAATACTTCGCTGCTTTAAGAAAAGAAGAACACGATACGATTTAGCAACTTGAGCAAGGTTCGATTCTATATTCTCGATTGCTCTCTACGAAGCAACAACCTCTATTGGTTTTAGACTTCCTGGTTCACTGATCAACGTTGTTATTCATAACACTTGGATAGTAGAATCTGACGTAAAGACGGTCACACATACAATTGCAATGTAGTATGTGTCGCTGAGGCATGCACCATTTATTGAATAAATTCTGATCGACAGTCGATAGTTATTACTGGAGTGAGAGAAACAGTATTAACTGGAATATCATAGAAATCTGTGACCCGCAGTTACTAAACGACATAACGAACAGACACGACGCGTTCCTTTAAGTAGTAATACACAATGATATATATAAGGTTGCAGCATCTTCAAATTAATTTCTCAAGCCATTGCACTCTACCTAGGACATCCCTTGGCATGAATTTCGACACATATCGTCACATATAATCCAAACATTCAACTTGTAATCCGGCCAAACATTCAATTTGACTCAATATCTTGCAGTTCAGAAAAGCTTCCGACCTTTAGAAGTCCCCTAATGATACCGTAATCACTGTGTTTTTTTGTTAAGTGCTACTTGAAGCTGGCACTCAGATGCTTTGGAATTTCGAATTTCTGTTGCGCTGTCGAGGTCGTGGGAATATAACTGTTTAAAATTGTGGTCTACCAAGCAACTGCCTCACACGGTCTGGCATTGCTCTATCACGCAGCTCGTCAGCTACATTAACCGTGCTCACAGAGAGTGAGATACTGTGCTTTGAAACATACTCTAATCCAACACCGTAAATTCTAAACTTCCTGTTGACTTGCTATTATGGGTGTAACGTACAGATCTCACCAGCAAAACGTACATTGAGCCGTTGAACCTTCAACATACCTACATAAGCCAACCAAAAGTTCATCAGGAACGCTCTCGCTAATAGGGTCGTACAACTCTCTCCAATAACTTTTAGCATCTTAGGTCTTTTGAATCTGTGTACTCTCAACTGAGCGAAGAGGCTGATTCTTAAAGTGTATCACAAATGCAAAGATGGTCTATTGACCACGAACAAGTCATGGATGGATGAAGCCCTAGAGTCACAGTAAAATGCTGATGACAAACTCCGTGACAATGAAATTATCCTTGTAACCCGTTTTCGTGACAACAAACTGCCGCTGTGTTTATTCTTTATGTTGGCAAGGAGACAATTTCCTTATTGAGGACTTGGACAAGGGCCAAATAGACAATCGAGCCCTAGAGACTAGCGCTAATTGGTCCAAGTGTAATTGTGACGAGATCTTTTGCTTCGGTTCTACTTAAAATGGCTTTGAAATTGGTGGGACACTCAAAACTGAGAGTCGCTTAGTAAATACCAATTCGCATCTTTTGCTACAGAGTCCCAAGCCTAATAAGGTATTTTTTGTACGTTGATGGGGCGACTTCCACAAAGACGTACCAATTTCGAATCTTGCCGGAGAAATCTCAGGGGCACCCAACGAGAATATAGTTCAAAACCACTTAAACATAGCATTGTTAAAGTGTTTTAGTATTTAAAAGGTAGATATAAACATATTTTTATCTCCTAAAATTTTTTAATCTGTTCGGATTTCCTAGCTGAAATTGTGATCCGAAAATTATAGCGATCAAAACTTACCTTTTCGAAAATTTCAGCCAGAAAAAAGGCTCCCGATAATTCTAGGTGACCTTTTAAAGTTAAAAATCCGTTAAAAATGGGCAATAATACCATTTTTTAGATGTTCGAAAATCCTAGGAGAGGCAAACAAACAAGAAATTTTTTTAACAAGGTTCCGAAAATTCTAGATCTCAATCGTCTTCCGAACAGATATTTTCCGAAAATTGACGTTGGGTGCCCCTGAAATCTCTTATTACGAGAAGCATCACTGATAAGACATTCTAGAAAAAGAGAGAGGATGTATAAATCTAAGATTCAGTATATTGAGATCGATAAAATAACTTCAAAACTCAAACACCACAGGATAAACAGCTGAAAATTATTTTGTTTCCACCAGGAGCCCATGTTACCACCTTCCATTACTCTTGAAACGCTTCAGTTTCTCGCTGCAATAATCTACTTAATTCTTCTTCATTTCTCATCATTTTGATGTGTTCTTCTTTACTTTGTAAATAATACGACTTGTCTACGATATAATTTTTAAAAATGTCAAGTAAGGGACTGTGCAAAAATTATCAGGACGGGAAGAGGCGAAAAATGACTCTGAATCCTTTACTTGCTTTGTACATGCAGTAACGCATTCGACATCGGTGTCTTGGAAATATCTTTGGTATTTGAATCTTACAGTCAGTGTTTTAGTTGCCCTTCCCCCACTTTACCAGAAATTTACTTTCCCTCCCCTCCCTAAGGCTGTAAGTTTACATTGTGCCGCCCTCTCCTTTTACTGCCCCCCCCCCCATCTCCTGATAATTATTGCGCAGTCCCGTAAAGAAATCCAATTTGTTGGTATTCATATTGCCTCGCCTCGTTTGGTGTCGGCAACTTGCAAGTTGGCGCAAAGTGTACTTTATTCTCGTCTGTGAATAACTATTGTTGTTTTTAGTTGTTGTTATGTAGGCTCACTCTGCCATGGCTGTACTTCTTAACACTGCAATTTTACCGCGGTCTGCTCCAGAGCGAGGATTTCATACCAGCTAAATTCCGCAAAAGTATCAACAAAGAACTTGTTTTGGTGTGAGATCGGCATTTCACACTACTCTAACTACATGCACATGCTCATGCTTAACTGACATCAAGCTAATTCTTCAAGTGGTCATTATGAAATTTGAACGAAATCGAGTTTTCTGCTGCATATAGATTTTCGGTATTTTAAACATTCAATCCACTTCTTTTAATTTTCCCTTAGAAATATGACGAATATCTTATTTGTTTTCATGGTACCAATTGTAAGTTAGGCAAAGTCGTAGTAGCTCGTGGGTCTCGTGGATTCACGAGTTATTGCTGGGATGATGGGTCAGAAATGTTACAGTCTGGTATATACCGCCGACCAGTTAGCTCAGTTGGTAGAGCACCGGACTACCGTGCGGGAGGTCGCGGGTTCAAAACCCCGGCCGGACCAACACTCATGGTCTTAAAATAATTGAGTAGAAAGTGCTGCCTTTGTAATGGCATCTGCAAATGGTTAGACTTTCTAGTCTTCTCGGATAAGGACGATAAACCGTAGGCCCCGTCTCACAACTCTATCTGTAATGTGGGACGTAAAAGAATCCATGGCACTGTTCGAAAAGAGTAGGGCGTGTTCCCGGTGTCATGGTCTATTGGTCTGATTGTAATGCGCATATGAATATTAATATAGAATATGCGCAATATAAATGGAGTATATTATTATTATTATTATTATTATTATTATTATTATTATTATTAACAAAAGAAACATCGGAGCCAATAGTAACCTTGGATTTTCCATGTAATTAACAATCGTCTTAAAGTTTTGTTCTGCCGGTAGCTTAGCACAGTCATGTTATTTACAAAGTATCACGAAATGTAGTCATTCGCGCTCGAGAAAGATAATCCAAACTGGGATAATCCACGATGGGATTTAAGGAGTTTGGTGATAAACATTAAAATTTGAATTTGCGACCCAAATAGTTCGGAGTTGCTAGGAAACTGCAAGGTGTAATTTATAAGCGCTCGTTATACCGAATTCTTCTTTCAAACGGAAAGATAAAGGGAGAAATCTCACACACAAAACAACGTTTCAGAGGAATAAGGAAAATCATGAGTCTCAAACGTCGCGGTCTGAATTTGTCCTGCAAGCTATAACTAACTCGCTATAAAAACCCGTAAAGTTTTTCTTTGTTTTCTTTTTTCCAATTATTTTCCTAGGCTCTATTGTGTTGTCTCCTTTGTTTTCTTTGTTTACGTCACTCGTGAACGTAACAGGTTCACCGAAGATGACCCGTGGAATTTGACTATCATCATTCTTTATTTCTCCAACTTCACAACAAAGCTCACACATCCGAAGCAAACAATAGCTTCAAAAAGATATGACTTTCAGGAATACAATGCCTTCCATTTCTCATTGTACGACTTTTAAAAACAAATGTTGCTTGCCGAATTCCATTCACCTGCCATTGTACTACACAATGCCAGTTCTTTTCATAATAAGCAGTTTTGGACGACACATGGAGGTATTTCCAAATTCATTAATTTTAATGCCTTTGCTTCTGGCTCGTTCAACAGGTACGTGAGTTCATGAATAAATAGGCAGTTTCTTTTACTGCGGCGCGACTTTAGTCTCCTTTTCAGCTTTAATTCTAGTGGCTGCTTCACCACTCAATTGCAACATATTTATTCTTATAACACCAGACGTAAAAATGGACGGCTAGGGAAACTTTTGTGGTCGGCGATGGTTTGCGGGTGTTTTGGTTGTGCTGTTTAATTTAGCGTCGCTCAGTCAATAGGTGGGAAAACGCTTTCGAAGCAGACTCGAGCTTAATGCAATTTCTTAAATCCTCCACTGTACTAGCAAGATAACGTATTTGTATATATATATATATATATACATAACGAGCTTTTTTATTTTGTAGTTTTAATTATTCAAGTTATAAGATCCACGTGGTATAAACAATTTAAGTACATAGCTAAGCTAAATAACCATATAGGTTACTAAAATCAAAGGACAGCAAGTTAAAAGAAGCAAAAGATTATGTTTCACTCATTTTTCAATTCCCTCAATGAAAAAATGACATCAAGAATATTATACAGCCGTTTCTAATTACCATATGTTATGCAAATCGACAATTCTTTTTCAGTAGGGGGGTGATTGACTCCTTCAAAATCTCAAACGCGCGGCTTTTTTTGTCTCCAGGTTGTTTTTCTCTCCACGCTCGACAGTCCAAGAATAAGAGAAGCTGCTCATAGACGAGAGGCTCCCCTTGTGAACACGATATCTTACATTATACTCAAAGTCAGGTTAAAAACAAAAGCGGGGAAAAAACTTTAATTTTTACTTGAAATTGTGTGCAGTTTTGTCAGTAAGCAGTTTGTTTTAGTGTAACCACAGAGGCTCTGCTTTAAATTCGAGCGAAACGCACGCTAGTGGTCCCTCAATTTTTTCGTTCGACGAGTTGCAATTACCGAATGTGTATGCAACTCGTGCCATGAGCCATATACAACTAGGCTAAAAACATTCATAGAGTCAAGTCACGTCACTGAAGTGATGTTCATCTATAACTAAAAAGCAAAGTAAATAGCAATATTGTATAATGCATTTGCATTTCTAGCATTTGCACAACGGCAAGACTGGCGTCCACTTCATGGGTTACTGCACTACAATCACTTGGATAATTTTTGCATAAAAGAAAGCGACTCACTCTTTATTGCATGGTTAATAACATTTGTTGTTAATCAGTTTACGTTCACCGACCCGACGTATTCTCGTCTACACAATACACGCTCTACTGGTATTGTCTTCTGCAGGGGTGAGGTGGTTTAGCTGAGTGGCTCTAATTGATTTATACCCGTGTTAAATAGCCTTTGCTGTAAGAAGAATTGCTACTAAGATATTAAGAGTGAAAGAGTTTACGTTGCCGTTTTATATTGATCTTGATGTTCAGTGTAAGTTTGTTTATTCTGAGAATTGTGTTTGTGCGGACCGTTTGGCAATACACGAAGACTATTGTTCCAATGATTTAGTTAGACGTCAGTTCACAAAATGCTGTTTATTAAAATTCAATCTTAGCAGCTGGGCACAGCTCACTATGTAAAAACTGATTCAAAAAATATAGAAAAAATCCTTATGTCATTCACGTCATTTAAAATAACGCTGTATAAGTAAATCTTAAGACCTGCCTTCGGTGTATGACTTCAGATGCACAGCCGTAACAGTTCTCACCAATCCTAAGTTATTGCCAAAACTGTTTCTGAAAACAGCGGATTTCATTTTGTTTAGCTGATCATTTATACACCGATTGTAAGAATCCTTACGAGTGCCGCTCGTAAGAATCTGCTGTTTGTAAGTTCGTTGCTCGTAAGATTCGTTATGAGTTTTTCTTGTACGAAACCTTATGTGTGTCCCTCGTAAGATTCGTTATTACGAGTGTCGCTTGTAAGAAACCTTACGAGTGTCACTCGCAAGAAACAGTTACGAGCGTCGCTTGTAAGAAACCTTACGAGTGTCGTTCCTAAGATTCGTTACGAGTGTCGCTTGTAAGAAACCTTACGAGTGTCGCTTGGAAGAAACCTTACGAGTGTCGCTTGGAAGAAACCTTGCGAGTGTCGCTTGTAAGAAACCTGACGAGTGTCGCTTGTAAGAAACCTTACGAGTGTCGCTTGTAAGAAACCTTACGAGTGTCGCTCCTAAGATTCGTTATGAGTGTCGCTTGTAAGAAACCTTACGAGCGTCGCTTGTAAGAAACCTTACGAGTGTCGCTTGTAAGAAACCTTACGAGCGTCGCTCGTAAGAAACCTTATATGTGTCGCTCGTGACATTCGTTACGAGTGTCGCTCCTAAGATTCGTTACGAGTGTCGCTTGTAAAAAATCTGACGAGTGTCGCTTGTAAGAAACCTTACGAGTGTCGCTTGTAAGAAACCTTACGGTCCTTACGAGCGTCGCTCGTAAGAAACCTTATATGTGTCGCTCGTATTTTCGTTACGAGTGTCGCTCGTAAGAAACCTTTCAAGTGCCGCTTGTAAGTATATATATCTTGTAATACTCGGTTACCTTACGAGACCGCTTGTAAGGTAAGAGTTCCGATCGTTTAATATACCTTCACCTCCGGTTGTATTCCTCATAGCCAGTTGCAGCCGCGGATTGTATTGCTTTATATTCTTACAGGAATTTAAACGACGTCATGGTGAACAGAATTATAATAGAGTGATATAAAATGGGTAATCGATAAGGTTCTGGTCTATGTGAATAATTCCAAAACACGAGGCCGATATCCAGTCATCTTTACCGAGCTCCGTTCTGTTGTATATGACCATCTTTCTATAAAATGACAATCCTTACAGCCTTTGTTGATAATAGTTCTTAAAACAGCAGATGACAACACTTCTTATGAACAACAGTATTTTTATTGTACACGTAGCTTTGCCATTCCCACGTCATAGGGACTTCTTTCAAGTATTAATTCTAATAACAATTGCAGACAAAATGACTAGCTAATAATCAACTTTGTGCGGTGAGTTCATTACCTTTTTTAGACTTTATTGACTTCTTTTAATGGTTACTTACAGTTCAATGTTGCCTTTGAGCTTCTTCGTATCGAACGAAGGGTATGTGGCATACCAGGTAGCCTGCGCAGTAAGCGTTTCCGTATGTCACCTCCCCTCCCCTCAATTTTTTTCATTTGCACTGAAAACATACGGAAACGCTTGCCACGCGGCGGAACCAGTTATGCTCAATTGATGGAACTGATTATCTTTCTTTTTTGGATTATTCAACTTGACTTGTCTATGAGTTCATCATAAAGTAGACATTACAAGAAATCAATCTTCAGAAATAGCATAGGATACGGACCATCAGTTTTGTTTTTGCGAATGTTGGTTGCGCTGAGTTAATTTCCAAATTTCGATAACACCGTAATCTGATGGGCACAGGCCAAATGAAACAAATAGCGACTGGTTCTGGGCTTCTTTAGGCATGCAGTGGAAAAAATCTTACAACTAAATATTTCGTAACAACAGAACTTCTGAGAGATGTTTTGCCTTCTTTTCTGAAAAAAAGGAAAAGTTGCCGAGGAACGCAGCTTATCATTATGCATATACGTCTTTTCACAAAAAAAAGAGATATCTTATTGTCTTTGTCTAATTCCTGTTCCTTGAAGGTTACATTTTTGCTCCAGTATTGCGACAAACCGTCTCCCTAACTTGTGCGAAGAAACAGCAACGCGCCTCTTTTGGCAAAAAGGCGGTGCTTATTATCACCGCGCTGAAGTGAAAAGCGTTCTTCTTTTCATACTTTTTGTTTCGTTGCGTAGAGTTGTAAATGCTAAAGCAATACTGTCCCATGAGTTATAGAGAAGTCATGAAAAAAAAAAGAAACAAAAAACAAACTCAATTGAACGATAGGGTTCAACCGATTTTTCCTCTGTAGTGTTAGTATAAAGAACTAAAGGACTTTCTAACTTATTGGTTTAGGTTAAAGCATGCCAAAAGCAGTCCCTCAAAAACGTCTGTGCTTAATAACACCGATGACAAAATAGTTTCACAAGAAAACGTTTTCTTCCTATCTTGTCCGAAAGGTGACCTGTAGAGCAAAGAATACGTATAATTAAAAACACCTTCCACATGTAACGTCTCAATCACTATCGTGAATTTCTTCCTGTCTAATGTAACTTTTTTGGGGCTTGAAGAGGATGCATTCCGGTTTTTTTTATTCTTAACAAAGTCCAAATAATGTGTTTTTAGTATGTCAATCGCATTCGCCCGCCCGCAAGACTGGTATAGGGAAACGGTAGGAAACTAGAAACTTTTCTTGTATCCATTGGCATTCGTGCCAGGTTCGCTCTCTTTCAGTGTGTTTCAAAAAGCTATACACTATTTGTTACAACTGCCTTTGCAGGCTACACAATATTCGGGAATGCGTGTTATTAGAAAATTATGAAAGGGAGTTACTGGACCGAACCGATCCGAACCAAGGAAAATTAAGTTTGACAATTTGTAACTGACGATGTGATCTGTATCTTACCGTTCCGCTATCATCCAGTTCATTGCCAGTATCCGACACTCGAGGACGTTTCGAATGTGACCCCTAAGAATTAAAAAGATGATACCTTAATGTTCTTGAACTCATTCATCTCTACTCTGGGGTGGGCGTTTCTCTCTGAGTAGATAAATTATATTACTGAGCAATGTCAAATGCTATTCACGATATTTTGTCACACCGCGAAGGAAGTATGTCTACTGTATGCGTTTTCGTCTTTCACGAACTATTCATCAGTCTATTAAAACTATCAGGACAATTTATCAGTCGACATTGCTCGTGCAGTATCTGGCTATCATACATGTATAACTGGTAAATATCTCGCGTATGATCAAAGTGTTTATTGATACCTCGTCAAGGTCCGGCAAGGTGTCCTCTGCATCATCTTCCCTGCTGTCCTCTTCCACGCTTACTCCCTTAAACGGTGAGAATAACGTACAACTATGACTACATGTAGCACGTCCAATGCAACATCATTCAACGTATCAAATGTTCGGTCGGCCAAAAAACGCCTTATCTTTAAATTCCCTTAAGTTAGATTATTCCGGCTCTATTTTATTTCGTTTTCGATTCCCGCACTCGCTGCTGCAGTAGTCCCTTTTGCCGAGCTCAAACTAGCCCCAAGCGCGAAAAGGAAAGTTTCGATTTTCTCTAAACTATTTTTTTTTTTTGCCATGTTCTTTTCAATTTCAACGGACCACATGTATGTATCTAAGCAACTTGATAACACCAGAATATTACAACTGTTGGCTGTAAGAAACTCGATCACTCTCTGTGGAGTTACAATCGACGCATCTAAGAAACTTGATAACACCAGAATATTACAACTGTTGGCAGTAAGAAACTCGATCACTCTCTGTGGAGAACTGGCGCATCTAAGAAACTTGATAGCACCAGAACCAGAATATTACAACTGTTGCCTGTAAGAAACTCGATCACACTCTGTAGAGTTACAACTGACGCATCTAAGAAACTTGATAACACCAGAATATTACAACTGTTGGCTGTAAGAAACTCGATCACACTCTGTGAAGTTACAACTGACGCATCTAAGAAACTTGATAACACCAGAATATTATAACTGTTGGCTGTAAGAAACTCGATCACACTCTGTGAAGTTACAACTGACGCATCTAAGAAACTTAATAACACCAGAATATTATAACTGTTGGCTGTAAGAAACTCGATCACACTCTGTGAAGTTACAACTGACGCATCTAAGAAACTTGATAACACCAGAACCAGAATATTATAACTGTTGGCTGTAAGAAACTCGATCACACTCTGTGGAGTTACAATTGGCGCAGTTTAAGAAACTCGATACCGCACTGGAATTTCCTAAGGGCCGTATGTAAGAAACCGGATCACCCACTCCTTAAAGAAATTTGATTATACTCTGTAAAGTTACAACTGGCGACATCGTACTGAAGTTTTGCACGCGCGGAGCTTTGATAATAACAATCAATGATGCTTACCGATCGTGCCCCAAGCCTTTTGGCTCTGTCTGCTTCTTCCTATCACAACAGGCGAAATACCTTTGATTAAGGTTAATTTTCACAATTCTTGCTTTGGAAGCTCTAATGGTCAGTGGTCAAGACCGGTAGGATAAATTTTGGTGATTGATTGAAGGTTATTGATTTGAAATGAATCGTTTACAAGGAAACGACCACGATCATTTCTCAAAGTCCGGTAATGGTGGAAATTATTTTATAGAAAAACTTTGACTCTGAACAATGTTCACTGGTGACGGTCGGCTATACTCTAGTATACAATAGTGACAAACAGTGCACAACAGTTGGATTTATGCCATCCCAGGCTTGAGTGGGTAGAAATAGTATTGCTCCTAATTATATTTGGACACTGAAGGAGAGCAGGCAACCCTTCGGATTTTTTAGGGTGAGATCTGTAACGCTCTGACTTCAGTCATCTTTAGGGACCGTGCAGATAAATAGTGGAACGTCCCTCAATAAACGTCCAGCATTGATCAGTGTTCATCCCGCTAACATATATTTTGGGCTCTACGAAATAGTTGGCTAGGTCGCCTTGAAATATCATAGGCCTTTGCACAGAATGAGGCCAAAACAAAAGGGTTCCATGTGAACGCTGCCAAATAATCATAACATTTAACTCCTGCTACAGTAAGTCGCTCGTCTGTCCAATCGGTTTGAAAATTCCTAACGGTACAAGGAAATCTGTAGCTGTACTTACCGACACACGCAACTGACGGTCTTGCTCTTCTCTCATGAAACGGTCCTTACGAATAAGTTCCCTGCGATGAATTTGTATTACATGTTAGGGTTTCTTATTATCAGGTATATGCTTCAGTACATCCATGACCCCTGCCACGAGAATAAGAAGCGAAATCAAAGACGAACGACAACATCATTTATGAATATTTTTTTAGAATGACTAGTGAGCATCACACAACAACGTATCTTGTGTAGACTTAATTATTCTCTGACTAATTTGGCCTGATCACACAGATTAGTGAATGGAAACTAGTTTTATACCTACAATTGTGTTACAGTACAAACCATTTTTCAGTTAAGGGTGTGAACAGCAAAAACACCAACGAAAACATACGTGTAGGATACACTAACATCTTGCGTTATAAGATGTGCCACGTTATACTTTTGGGGTTCACGGATTAAACGTTATGGAAGTGAAGCCACAGAGATACAAATGATACGAAAAACTGGGCGAGCACAGCGTGTGCAGCTTGACGTGCTTCACTAACTGCACGACACAGCTCTTTTGTGAATTCCCTCTCCATTCCTACATGTATTTACAAAGAAGTTATATTACTTGAAGATTAAAGTGCAACCTTTTCATCCCTTGGCTCATTTGGTTATGCCCTGCAAATGCTCAAGCTGGTTGAACGTTGCCTGATCTGTGCAACACTTAGTATGGTTCTTGACTGGTGTAATTTGAATGGGGAATAATTAAAAGATATGCACACACCTGTCAATATTTCTCCCACAAGGGTCTTTGCAGATGACAAGTTGGGGTGAAGAATGCGTATCTCCACATCTTGATTTTCTTCAGTGGATAATTGTGTACCACATGCTATGAAAACGATTGAACTTGTTTACTTATAGGGTTACATGTACGGTAGTATATGCATAAGAAACCTCATTAATTCTACAACTGCTATTAACACTACCATTATTACTGCTGCTACTGCTACTGCAACTGCTACTACAATAGCTACTATTTAAATCAGATTGTTGTGGTGTCTGACAAACCACAGTTCTTCCTGGCATTTAAAAGAGACAATGTGTTGTTCCTGTCTGTTCTTTCAAACTTATCTCAAATTTGTGGTGAATTTCAAGCATTACCTCTCGTGATTCCTAACTCAAAATGTAAACTGTTTCAGGCAGAGCCACCTACTAAGTAAACATGGTCTGTCAACAGGCCAACCTTAGTATGGACAAGTTAAAAAAACAACCGAAATGAGGACAATAAAAAAATTAAGCATGTAAAGATCTGTGTAGGATACATGGAAAGTCAAAACAGCAAGAGAGCCTTGAAAAAAATTTCCAAAAAATGTTATATTAATTAATACTGCATACTGCACATCCAAATGAAAATTAGTAATCAGATAATTGCGTAAAAAAGGGAATAAGAGGCTGTGAATTACATTTAATAACAATGACCAACAACCAATAAGATATTATACCTTGTAGATCAAACTGCGAGCCCATTACGGACACATGAACATTGCAGTGGTGAAGAACTGCAATGCATTCCTCTGATTCCATGAGGTTTCTGTTTGTTAAGAAAATCACTGGTTTTGAATGGTGTTACAAGCAATTACTGGGTTTTCCATTATTTCAAATTTTGAATTCCCTGAACTGCATATCTGTTTTTCTTACAATACTGTACCTGACCATTAGAAAGACTCTATGAGGGAAGTGTGCTATTTTATGAGGGTAAGTCTGACCAAGTGTATTACTCTTTGTATTTGCAAGATTTGGTTTTAAATAAATATTTGACTTTGCAACCTTAAATACATGTACTAGTGTAACCTTTGTCCATGTGCAGTACGTCATCAATAAGTCCTATGAAAACTGTAGAAAAGCGTTTCATGAAATGCAATTCTCCATTCTTAAAAAAATTGGTCCAGATCGTGGCCAGTTACTAGAAGGGCAAATTTTACTGTGACACGAATCATAAAAAGTAACATTAATAATAATAAAAAAAAATTGCTATCCAGTGATAACAATGATTCCTACACTGCTCTCACCTCAACACTTTAACTGCCCCATCTGTCAACTGAAAGCGTAGCAGGAAGACCGGTGTTGCATCTGTGTGGCATTGCATCTTCATCTAAATATGAATGAATGAAACGTGGTAAACTGTATGATGGAGTCGGTTTAATGTAATTATGGGACAGAAGTTTGCATTTGATCATTTGTAATGTATATAAAATATATACTGCATAAGGCCATTTACTATCAGTTATTTCAAATAAGTGAAATGGAGTAGAGGAAGTTCAGGGCAGCAGGACTAATCCGTAGTAGCTTCATACATACTGCCAGCCTGGTTCCCAACCAAAACTACACAGGTGCATGTCAGTCAGTCATATGTTTCCATATAGAACCACTCAACAGATTCAAAAATGTTAATTCTCTTTTAGTAATTTTTCAAACTCTTTTAGGAAGTGATTAACATGGCAAAAGAAGATAAAATAAAAAAAAACCTTGGATACCATATTCATGCCAATTTCTCCCAGCTGTTGCAACTCCTTTGAACTCTGGCCTCTTTAAACATTGCAGCCTCAAAAGATGAAGTAACATCAAACATGCAGTCATGTCATAGAGGTACCTTTCTATTATCTCTCACTTACTTGTTCTCCAGACAAAGAGATGAAAATTAGTCGTTGTGGGACTTTGTGTACAGCCATGAAATGCTCTAGGATCCGGACATCATGACCAGGCCCACTATCAGGATCTTTCAGACATGGGCACAACACAAGTTGTATCTTTAGTAACATGAGGTGTTAAGGTAATGAATCTTTTAATGTTCCAATAATATGCATCAAAAATGTTTTCTTGATACTGATTGGCTAAGAGCAATGCTGTTTTAAGAGAACATAGTGCAAAAAAGGTAATGCAGTGCAGAAAAAAGGTAATGTAGTGCAAATTTGACTTCTCAACAGCGGCCTAAAAATCAAGGTTTTTTTTAGGAACCTAGCATCAAAATCGTGCATACAAGTCTATGGACACAAAGGAATGATTTCAGTAGGAAAAAACAAAAATGGGGGTGGGTGAATTGTGCGCACTGCTGACATTGTTACACACCTTCGATCCACGGTGCACTCCATAATTTTCTTCAAAACTGCGTGCTGTTTCACACGTAAAAAGCTCGTTTGTTGCAAATTTTCATGTATATTATTAATACCAAATCATAGGATTCTCCCATGCAATGTGAAATAAATTTAAAGTTGTGTGCTTTCAAAAAAAAAAAATTAAATTGCACTTGCCTAAGGGCTCATGCAGTATAAAATTCTTTGAAATTCGACTTGTTTAAATTTATTCTACATTGCAATCGAAACCACAGGATTTACTCTACAAAATGGGTTGTTGACAGAAATATTCAATAATATTATTTCAATCAAATCTTGTGACTTACCAATTTCGGCAGCAAGGAGGACATCATCTAATTCCTCGATTACACCAACTTTAAAAAAGGGACATTTTAGGTTAGTCAAAAATACAACTTGGATGTTTACAAGTAAGATAGAGTAAAAAAACATACACCCTAACATAAACAATAACAACCAGTGCAGCCGTTTAAACTGAACAAAGCCGGTTAGGTAAGAATAAACACAATGTTAAGCTCTACTGGACACACCTTCTTGAACGTGACCCACTGACTGGCTGTTTGTTGGCAGTAGTCCTACCCTGTTCACTGAATCTATAAATACATGAAGGCAAAAGAAGCTTATATAAATTTGTGGTATCCCCAAAATAGTTTGACATAAATTACATACATTCCAGCTAATTGTATTATATTATATTATTTATATTTGTATATCGTATAAATCTGCAGATTACCACATACGTAACTTACCATAAAATCGTTTTCCAAAGTCTTTTGTTGAAACTACGAAAGAAGAAGATGGTAAGCTGTGCAAAGAACAATCATGGAAAGGACTGAAACAGTCAATGATGGCTTCCTTGTGGGTAGTTTATTGCGTTTGTAACATTTACATTCATGTAGAAGTGTTACAGACTAAAGATATTACTCACAAGGAAGCATTCATTGATCCTTTCAGCCTTGCTGATTAAGACCAGTTGTCTCGTTTTGACACCAATTGATGATAATTGTAAACAACTGCATAATAATGTACCATTATAACAACCCCAAATTTAAATTACAGTAAAGAGACTGCAAAATAGCTTTCCAATTAATAATATTTCCATACCCTGTTAATGTGGTAAGAAACATTGCAGATGCTAGTCCTCAAAACATTGAAATTTGACTGCATGAAAAAAAAAATTCCTACCAAAGGTTTTCTTTCATATGCTATTTAAACTTACATTGCTCATAATTTTCATTCATCATATGTTCGTGAATGTGATAATCGTAAATACTAAAAATGCACTGTTCTAGTTGTGTAAACACGTATTAAGTGAAACTCGCACCTCTCTGCGGATGCAGTGGTGTTGATGTGCGACGCGAGTTCCCACTGGCATTACTGACTGCATCAGGAGTGAATCCATGCACACTTTCTGTATCTGTAAGGAAATTAATGAAAATATGTATGCATATACAAATTAAATTCATGTATTTGCAAACAACGCGAGACAGGTAACTTAACATTAGATGATTCCTAACTTGCAAATTATTAGTGAATCATGTTTGAAATCCTTCCTTTCTATTATAGCAATTTATTGTCACTGTGCTCTGAAAATTATAAATACACACTCTCTGGCTTCACATATATTTCATTAGCGTTTTATCATAATCGTGTTGGAACAGCATAAGAATAGTCGTTTATTGTATGACATTGGATCTTATCTGCGTGACTGATCGATTTCATTGCAAGAAGTACTGGTAGAAATGTTCTTGAAGCTAGCACAATAGAGTGAAGATGTTTGCCTAGCATTCAAGTGTAATATACTCTTATCATAACAAGCGACCATGTATAAACCTAAGAGTGAGAAGGCTCTTCAAAATCGCTACCTAATTTTTAACATTAAGTTGTGTCAATAATCTTTGAAAATAGGAGCTACCTGGTATAATATTATTACCCTCTTCCTCGTCCTCAGAAAGTATGATTTCTGAAACTGAAAAGGGAAACAACATGAGATGTTGTGAAAAGTACGAAGTATCACCATCTTTGGATGCCCGACAGTTTTTATAAATACTCCGTGTCGGGCAGTCGACAATCAAAATGTCTTTGTTGTAGACTACTGAAAATCCTGCTGAAAATCAATAATTAACTCCATCTCTGGCCGTCGATTGGTTACAACACATTTTCGAACCATACCATGCCAGGCAATGGCGTTATTTTTTTTTAAATATTTTACAAGGAGGAGTATTCTGCAAGACCTGTCCTGCAGCCGGACATATTGGACATCTCAAAACATTGAGGCTTTCGTCGCTCCTCTGGGTTGCGAGCGACCGCAGACCAGTCATCACATCAACACAACCAGGTTAAATCATGCGAAAGAGCGTGGTGCGATTCATGACATCCTTTGTATTCGTACGGTACTTGGACGGAAGCTAAACATCACTTTCTCTTTTTTAATTTCCTTGAAATGCACTTTTAAAGTGTAAATGTTATTTACTTGACATTACTTCACAATTACGAGAGAATAGTAACACGCGGCTCTAGTCTAGAGAGTACAACTTGCAGTACACTCACAACTAGTCAAACCACAAGCCTATACTAGCTTTGAGAACCGAAAGCATGGAAGATTTTAGAACCATAAATCTCATAAAAATTAATAAAGTTATGTTTTTACCTGCTTGAAGTGTCGTTTATGTTATTCCTGCCCAACGCATCTTTTTCCAACCATTTCATTCTTTTTAACAGAATGGAGAAGTTTCTAAACGCGGGTAACACGAGCGACACTTCCAGCAGGAAAATTCGATTAATTTTTCCACTTCAAGCTTGTATGCTTTGCATTCTCGACGCTGGAAAAAGAATCCACCCGAAAGAATTTCGTGTAAATTCCATAGTTCTGATGTTGAGACTAACAGGCTATGATTTAGTGACACTGGCTCAATAACCACAAAATGGGCTTAACTGTCGAATACCATGCTACTTCGAAGTTATACCCCTAAACTGGCTTACTCCACAAATTGTTACCCACTTGCTATAATGTATAACCGTTTCCAACCTGATCTGCGTGAGCCGCTTGCTTGACCACCGCGCTCCTGGTCGTTGGGGTTACTACCAGCGTTGTTGACATCGTCGTCATTTGGAACTACCATACCGCCTACATATTAAACAAGATAATAGGTTATAAGCAATTTGCGAAAGTCTTTAATTCATCATGACTTGGCAAGGAATTTTGCAGATTACTTTTTGTCCATTACCTTGGCGCGGCATTGAAAGAAAGACCTTCATTCGAGGACCGGCATATCTGTACCTCAGTGTGCTGCCGCACATCTGTTCCACCTCTCCCACGAGCGTCAAAACAGTTGTATTTGCCACCGTTTTGTAACATTGCAATCTAAAGAGTGCATTCAAACCAGATCTTTTAATTAAAAGCACTGAAAAAAACTGAAACCAGATAAATTATGACTTACCTTTTGACGTCAAAACCATTTAAATGGGTTCTAAACGTTTCTGCCAACAATTCTGCGATGTGTTCGCTGGTAGAATTGTTGGTGAACTCTATTTCTTTCATCCTACCACATGCCTCTAAATCCTGCACAAGTTGCGCGCGAGGCATCCTCAATCGATCCTCCAGCCTAAAAAGAACAAACTGAGTTCTTTTCATGGTCCTGCTACGTCGAGCTCTAGCGTTCTCTGCCATAGCCTTTTCAGGGAGATCTCTTTTTTAAGGCAACTCGTTGTGTTTGAGTTGGAAATTGCAACCTTATCCCCTTCTAATTACAAATCAAAGTAGGACTATGGTGAACTCGTGGATATGTTTACAAAACAGAGAAAAAAGAAATAATTTAAAAATTAATGAGGTGTTTTTTCAGAGTTGTGATTGAATGAACTTGAAGATAATTTTAATAATCTATAATCACAACATAAAAGTGACCAGGGAGCTGAGTAGCTTTTTGAAATAAACATACAGTGAGTACATGATGCCAATCATTTGACTACACTAGGCATCAGTTATAAGGCAGGTGGCAAGCATACAGTTGTTAAAAAATTTGATAACTTAACATAAGGGTACAGGATTAAATGGCACCGAAACCAAATGTAGTTCTGGTATCCTGCTGCTCACTGTCTGTGTGTTCAAAGTAACAGGGTCCTTCTGAATAAGGTCTGAATTTTGTTGCCATGACATTGTCAATTTTATCATCATTATAGTTTTTGTTGTCTACAAGTCTATTCAATGTATGCAACAGAAATATCCACCTTGATTCTGCAGCTGATAATGAACAAAACCATGTAGGATAGCCCAGCTGACGTGATGATCTTAAAATCCTTAAGACTCTCAATCCTTTATCAAGTTGAATTAGTTTATTTACATTACCATCTCATTTTAGGTTATCAGTGGTATATATATTCAGTGTTGCACTTAAAAAAAATCACACTTGCCATCATTAATACAGCAATACATCTTTGTTTTTATCCTTATAACTTCTTGTTTTTACAATGTAAACATGATGAGTCACACAACAGTAAGCAAAACAGGTAAGCCTATTTTTCCAACATGTCTACTTCAACACAATCTAGTTCACTTCAAGGTAAATTCGGAAATCAATAGACAGAAAACGTTTCATTGTAACGGCTTGTGGTGTATTGTATATAATATAACGCTTAATACATTTTCTACATGACTTACTCTTTTCGAACCCTGGTTCTCCGTCACGGCATGCGCCTCTATATTTAATGGTAAGCGTTGACATACTTCTTGACCGTCCCAATACTTTTCCAACTCCATTCCTGTTAGTACTAACACTTAAATCAGTAGAAAAGTCCTCCATGCGAACCATTAAGGTTAGTTCTAACAACAACCTCGAACTGGCCATGAAGGACCACAGTCTTTTCAGCCTTCGTGATGTCAACACCATTACACGGTGGGAAATTTCTACCCCTTTATCAGCCAAAAGAATGTCCACTTGATCCCAGTCTTTTAAAGAGACAATTGAGCTCGGCCGATATTGATTCATTCGATCCGCAGCTGGTATTGTAGTTTTATTGGCCCATAGAAGCCTGGCAGCTAGTTTATCTGTTTTGCACCAAAGACAAATCGTTTCTTCGCATCGTGAGCTTTCTTCTCGTACCAAATTTGCTATATTTTCACTTTTTTTTCGCATTTTTGCTCCGGAGCAAAGTTGGCATAGACATCTGAAGAGCAATCATCGATATGAAGTGTGAGTACCTTTTGCCTTCGTGTAGGATTTATGAACAAATTAAAACCATAGAACCACACTTTTGACTCTACTAAATATTTTTGGAACCTCGAGAACATTGATTGTTATTTATTTAATATTGAAAATTTGTCACAAAATTGGTGAATTTTTAGGTGGCATTGAGTGCTGCTGTGGCTGATGGGGAGCAAGAAGCGAAGAGCTCCGCAAAGAACGACCAAAACTACAGAAAAACTGCGATTTCCCATAGGCGATCTCGCTCAAAGGAGGTCTGAATTAAAAGAAGAATTTTTAAGAAAATCAAAGCAATTAAATGCTTTGAGGAAGAATTCGAGCCGAATTAATTAGCAAGTAAGTAATATTGTCCTGACAATCATGGACTGGTCATGGAAATCATGCATGCATTCAACTCAAGACTTTGTTTTCTATTGTGTGAATCTGGCTATTACTCTTTTATGATTACTTTTTTGTTTCATGGGTTTATAAAAACCACTCTAATTGCTTCATTGCTGTTCTATTGTGTACATATAAAAATGTACAGTAAAAATTGCATTTAAATCCATGAAACAGTAGTACTACTTTAATTAGCTAGGACAGCTGAATGGCACAAATTAAGCAGAAGGAAAAAATTAATAAGTTTGTTTTCTTGTTGTTTTTATTTTGAACTAGTTATGTTACACACTTTTAGTGTTTGCTTTCTAACTTTATTTTTTAACTTTATATTTATTCATTTGAAAATACCCACTTAAAGTATATATCTATCTATCAATACTCAAAAGCTCTGCATACAAATATGCTAAAAAGAGCCAAAAAGTAATTTTGAGATAGACTTGTTCTATTCACATTAAACTGTAAAAGAAATATGACTGACTGTAGTAAAAACAGTGCAGTACTATCACCAATACTTTTTTACAGTTCAAATAAATTGCCTTTGTTACTCTAAAAAAGGAAAACTGATTGATAACTGATTTTAACTATTTATAACCAATCAATAACAGTTGTTATGCCTTTGATGTTGTGCCTTTTCAAATACTGTCTATTGACTGGGAAATCATAACAATGAATAATGCAAAACTATTTTATGTTTGTATGTTTTAAATGCATCTTTAAATACTCAATATATACCGATTATGAGATTATAAAAAAATATCTATGTATTTGACTTTAATGGAATAAAAGTTATTTGTATTTGACTCATTCCTTGTGTTTATATTTATATACAATGGTTAAGTGCTCCCTCTAAACCAGTGAAGGTATAATTACACAGCAAATAGCACTAAATTATGCTAGAGTAGAAGCACTAAATCTGTGAAACAAATATTACTAGTTATAATAAATAGTGTTGATGAGACAATAGAGAACAAACAAATTAGCATTATTTATCGCCTACTTTGTACTATGTTTGTTTCAGGAATTAAGTGTATTTACTCTACACTGTTTAGCAAGCTGTATCTTTAGTAATATTTATTTCATGAATTTAGCATGAGCACCTTATAACAAAACAAATAAATGTATTAGAGCGCACACACTTAATCCGTGAAATATAAACAGTACAAAATAGGTGTTAAATTATGCTAATTTCTTTGTTTCCTGTTGTCTAATCAACACTATTTAGTAGTAGCTAGTATTATTTGTTTCACAGATAAAGTGAGTGCACTCTACTATAAGTTACCTACAACATCGTAGACAATAGGAACCAAAATGTTTTCTTTGTATCAACAAGTACAAGTTATTGTTCATGGTTTAAATGTGTACTCTTTAACTCATGGAAATGAGTACAACTTACAGAAGTACCGATGTGTGTATTGGGAAGTTGTGCATATTGCAAACACTATAACAAAAATCAAATTGTAAAATTTCCTAATCAAAATCGTATGTCATTCCAAACTGCTTCTCCTCATTTACAATAGCCTCAATTCTCTTCTTATTCTTGAACTTCTTCTTGAGAAACTCATCATCTGAGTAAGAGGTGCCCATAATCTTATTAAAAAGACTTTTTACCGGCCCTGGCAAAAGACGTAAACGCCAAGACAGCCTTCTTGTGTTTCTTTTGGTCTCGCCGGTGAATAAGCCGTAGTTTGTGGTTGACGCAAGTGTCCGTATAATTTGGAATAATTCTGTAGGCAATTCCACCTTTATAAAAACTTTCCAAGGACTTCTCGGAGCACACCTAAACGATAATCTTCTCATAAACTGCTTGTACCATCTCTCTGCTTTGCGTTAAATCATGGGGTAGTACTGGCCAACGCGATGCCTATGTTTTGACCTCGATGGTCCGAAATGGCTCTGTAATTGGCTCCACAAGATTTTTAAGGTCTTCGTAAGCCTTCTCCACTTTTCCTTTATCTAAATTGTCCATAGAGACAATAGTTCAGACCGGCCTACAGTAAGTGCACCGAGGATAATATTCGGAATGATTTCCGCTCAGGTCCCTACTTCATTACGCATGTTGTAGCCGAGCAAGAAATGTTTGCACGCGAACTTCCCAAGACAATTCAAGTACAGCATGCATAATGAAGTAGCCTCACAACAGCAGCCATTTTTAATTTGTTCGAATCAGGAAGGTTAATACTTCATTCGTACACATATTCAGTGCCCAAACACACATGGCCTTTCAAGTGTCACACTCATGAAGTATTGTGTCGGGTGTTACGGCTGACCAACATATTGTGCACTCAACTTGGCCACATTTGGCAGTAAAATTTCCCAGCGTGTTATTGACAGGAGAGTGCCTTTGCTTACTAGAAGAAGATTCGTGATTTAGATGTTGAGCACCGGAATAACGAGTGATAGTAACAAGAATTAGTTAAATATAGCTAAACAAACAGTATACGGAAAAATTTGGGTGTTTTTATTTCCCAATTTAATTTTGTGTCAACCCCTTAAACCCCCCCCCAATCAGACTCAGGACTTGAACCTCATAGGAGCTAGGTACATAGTTATCGAGAAACAGTCCAGTTGCCCGTTTACGAAATGAAGGGCACAACGATTAGTAATAGATAGTGAATCTCATCAATGACGTTAAAAGGCAATGCATGTGTAACATAGAGGAATTTACCCACTTTATATATTTTTGATATTTGCAGGGTCGGTCAGGTATACAAGCAGGACGCGGTGACAAGAAAGCCGCTTTCAAGTGGAGCATCCCATCTGATGTTCGGCAGGACCAAGTTATATATTCCCACATATTTGAGAAGTTTGAAAGGAAGTGGAGGTTGGCAGTCGATAACCAAGACATCAAACTGCAGTACACTCAAGGTGTTCATCAGATCGCTGTCTTTCTCAGGTAAAATTGTAAGGAATAGAAATAACATAAAATATACGTGCTTTGTACAAATAAACTCCATTAAACCCGGCGCTAACATATTAAAACCACATTCACTCGCTTGTGGTCAGGGGAGAAGAGAGAGATTCAAATCGAAAAAAATATTTAGCACTGCTAGAAAATACTTTTGATGGAGGTGTGCGAATTACCATAAAGATACTGGCGCGGACAGTGGCAAGGCAAATATTCCTCGAACTAAGAAACTGTCACTTTCCGTCTACAGATTCATCATCCAGCATCAAAATGGAACGCAGTGCGTGCATTACGATCCATCTCGGGTCTTCCTTAAAGAAGCGGAGGAAGTGACGGTGAAAGCTAGAAGCAGTGATGCCATCAACTCCGTCACTGTAATCATCGACGTGGCAGTACCGAATAAAACTAATTTTTAGTAAATTAAATTCTAAAGAAATACATGAATCGCCTATACAGATACGTTATCAATAATGTTAGCTGAACTGAGTGGAGCGCAATTTGATCTGAAATCATACAACGACCAAATTTTAAACTAAAAAAAGGTGAAAGGCAACATTGAACTGCAAGTAACCAAAAAGTATATATAATTAGTATAAATACTCAGGTGATTATACAAAATCGTGCGCTCTGATAAGTTCGCTATCTTGGATTATCAGCCGATAATCACCTCGACGAACAAAATGGCTGCCAGTCGTTCGCGCGCCCGGAGGCGTACTCCCATATATGGGCTATATAGGTATGTGCCGCGGGATAGGGTATGGTTATTGAGGTTCTCGATCCTTAAATAGGGTATCATTTTTGCACATGTTGGCATAGTGTTCCCAGTGGGATCCTTAGATAGGGTGCCTAAATTGTATCAGGCAGTCTACTACACTATGCTTGTGCTAACTTCCAGTAATCTTACAGAAACGAAAAATCTGTATGGGCGATTCATGCATTTCTTTAGACTTAAATATACTAAATGACCTCTCTATAACTCAATGGGACAGTATTGCTTTAGCATTTACAACTCTACGCAACGAAACAAAAAGTATGAAAAGAAGAGCGCATTTCACTTCAGCGCGGTGATAATAAGCACCGCCTTTTAGCCAAAAGAGGCGCGTTGCTGTTTCTTCGCACAAGTTAGGGAGAGGGTTTGTCGCAATACTGGAACAAAAATGTAACCTTCAAGGAACAGGAATTAGACAAAGACAATAAGCTTTCTCTTTTTTGTGTGTGAAAAGATGTATATGCATAATGATAAGTTGCGTTCCTCGGCAACTTTTCCTTTTTCTCAGGAAAGAAGGCAAAACATCCCTCCGAAGTTCTGTTGTTACGAAATATTTAGTTGTAAGATTTTTTCCACTGCATGCCTACAGAAGCCCAGACCAAGTCGCTATTTGTTTCATTTGGCCTGTGCCCATCAGATTACGGTGTTATCGAAATTTGGAAATTAACTCAGCGCAACCAACATTCGCAAAAACAAAACTGATGGTCAGTATCCTATGCTATTTCTGAAGATTGATTTCTTGTAATGTTTACTTTATGATGAACTCATAGACAAGTCAAGTTGAGTAATCCAAAAAATAAAGATCATTAGTTCCATCAATTGAGCATAACTGGTTCCGCCGCGTGGCAAGCGTTTCCGTATGTTTTCAGCGCAAATGAAAAATATTGAGGGGGAGGGGAGGGGAGGTGACATACGGAAACGGTTACCACGCAGGCTACCTGGTATGCCACATACCCTTCGTTCGATACGATGAAGCTCAAAGGCAACATTGAACTGTAAGTAACCATTAAAAGATGTCAATAAAGTCTAAAAAAGGTAATGAACTCACCGTACAAAGTTGATTATTAGCTAGTCGTTTTGTCTGCAATTGTTATTAGAATTAATACTTGAAAGAAGTCCCTATGACGTGGGAATGGCAAAGCTACGTGTATAATATAAATACTGTTGTTCATAAGAAGTGTTGTCATCTGCTGTTTTAAGAACTATTATCAACAAAGGCTGTAAGAATTGTCATTTCATAGAAAGATGGTCATATACAACAGAACGGAGCTCGGTCAAGATGACTGGATATCAGCCTCGTGTTTTGGAATTATTCAGGGGCACCCAACGACCAAATTTTTCCAAATACCTCAGAAGTGCCTTAAATGGATTTTTCTATGCTTTAGAAGCCTGTTTCATTAATTTGGAGCTGCCCTAAAAACTAGCTATCTGTTCGGATTTCTTAGGGGAACTGTATTCGTCTCGAAAATCCTAGGCGGCCTTTTTGGCTCATCCGAAAGTTTTAGCTACCTTTATAGGTCGGTTCGAAAAATGAAGGACTCGTGCTAGCATTGCTATCGTTAGAAATTTTTAGGAGACCTTTTTTGTAAAAGCTTGCGTCTATGAAAAGATTCCGAAAATTTTAGGCAAACCGTAACGCGCATCCGAAGATTGCAGGGGAGTAACTTTTTTATTCGAAAGTATCAGGGGAAGAAATCACATGCTATATACATCTCTAACTTGCGGACGACGTCCGAAAATTGCGAGTTGTAACTCGAACGAAAATTCTAGGGTCACTTTCTGTTGACTATCTATTTACGAAAAGTCTAGGACAACTTTTCCTCGACCACCTAAATTACGAAAATTCTAGGGCAATTTTTTTTTCCGAAAATCAAGACAACATGTTCTTTCCCTAGAGGAGAAATTTTCCGAAAAATTTAGGCGACCTTACAGTCGAACAGATATTTTACCGAAATCATTCGTTGGGTGCCCCTGATTATTCACATAGGCCAGAACTTTATCGATTACCCATTTTATATCACTCTATTATAATTCTCTTCACAAAGACGTCGTTTAAATTCCTGTAAGAATACAAAGCAATACAATCCGCGGCTGCATCTGTCTGTGAGGAATACAACCGGAGGGGAAGGTATATTAAACGATCGGAACTCTTACCTTACAAGCGGTCTCGTATCCAGGTAACCGAGTACTACAAGATATATATACTTACTAGAAATACGACTCCCGCAAAAACCTCGCGAAGCTAGTTTTTGAAGAAGTCACAATGCTTTTATATTTTATTTTATATTTTTTATATCAGCGTAATCCCCATTATTTTATTTGTTATGCTATGTTTGGTACAAAATTAGTGACACCTGGTGAAAATTACATGACCAGTATACCGGTCAACACAGTGCTTAAAAATTGACCTTCATTTAGTTCTTTCACTGCCACTGAGATTGCACTAGAGGGAATAGAAGTAAAATTATTTATTATCTTCACAGGGAATACAGAGTCGATGAATTACCACAATAATATTCACTTAACACAAATTGAAAATGATTGTAAATCTTTTGCAGGTGAAATCTTGAAGAGTTGATATGAATGCTTGTGTTTACCATGGTGTAAAAACCTGTTTTTTTTTTAGTTTTATTTTCTTAGTCTCTACTGCTTTGTCTCCTTTGTTGTACATCCCTTTTAAACACAATATGTTCTTACACTGAGGATGAGTTGAATGCTCCAATTATTTTTTGTTTATGTTTTTTGGTTATAATTGGATGAGGTTCATTGTAAGAAGAATCTTCTGATTAGATATTTTATTGTCTACTGCAGTCATTATTTCATTCCTAGGTAACCACAATTGACAGCATTATGAATAGTGCATGTTTCAATTTGTGCACTCTCTTCAGTTGCAATGGTACTCTCAGTGGTAGATAAGAAAATTCCTCTTCCCTCAAAAGAGATGCCATATCAACAGAAGTGTGAGATACAATGTCATTACATAAAAAATGGGGATAAAACAATTGGATTCTACAACAACTTTGAATAAAGGTTTGGTAATAGTGAGTGCCGACTGTATAGTATGTGGTTGTTCTATTTTTAGGTCATATCATAAAAACAATACATGAAATAAAGAGTTATTGAAATCTTAATATGTTGAAAAAGATTGCTGCACTACGTACTCCTGTAAAAAAATAATGTGAAATCGACATCAATCAGTTAAAAGTATATACCACATGAAAGTTTAATTGTGCTGTTACAGAAACAAGCAAAATATCCATACCCAACAAGAGAAGGTTATATTATTTTGAATATATGCAAATTTCTATTATAAAAACTGCAGAAGAAAGATTTAATATAAGGATGGCATTTCATCGAAAAAGTCATGGCAGCCAGAGGTATTGAACTGTAACCAATGACATATAGTAATGAGAAGCACTATCATTATATTATTATCATTATTATTATCATTACTATTATTATTACTGGTATTGATATTATTATTATTACTATTGTTATATTTTTTACGTTTAACATAATATATTTTTCTGGGGTGGGATGCATGCCCTAACCTTTGTAAAGGTATTGTTACTCTATTACTGCAAGCAACACAAAATCTTCTTAATAGGCTTAATAGGCTTTTAATAGGCTTGGTAGTAATCAAAACAGCTCCAAACAATACCATTTCTTCTTAAAGGCTTGAAATCTAGTGCGGTCATTTGTCTATAAAGTTTGTGTGGAAAATCATTATTGAAAGGATAGGGCATTTAGAAAACTTGAAACACTTGTTACTACATACAGCACACTTGCAATGAATATATGAGAAAGATCATAAACATTTTGGCATTACTAAATTTATTTTCTTCTTTATATAGTTTTTCCGATGTAAAATGTTAACTGTATGTTGTGGTTGTTATTAAATATTGATATTTGACATCATAAAAATGAAGTAAACAACAGAAAGTAACAAGGTTAATATGTTAATTAAGGCTTGAATTAACATTTTATTTGTGGGAAATGGCCAGGTTTCTAGATTGCAATATTATCAGGGGGGGGGGGGGGGGGGTCATTGAACTCTAAGGTAAAACTGACCCATTGTGAAAAGGCTATGAAACTTGTTGTCTATACGTAATATTATTGAAACCTTTCAATCAGAGAATACATACATATATATAGCAAAGAGAAATACTACTCAGAAGTAAGTTATAACATTTGCTTTATTTTCAAATGATCGCATTGATCACTGATGATATTGCAGAACCAGTACTTTATAGTGACACTGGGTATATATTCTGTTGAAAATGCTAAACATAGCTGCTAGATCAAGAAAATTTACAATATTTTCACTGTTGCAATGATATCAGATCACATCGTTGTAAATGATTGTTATAACAACTGCAACTCTCTGTGTTGGGAATTTCTTCAAAATGGAAACGCTATCGCTTTATTATGAAAAATACCTACTTACATTCTCTTGTAATCTGTTGGTCGTCTTCCTATTCCGTTTTTAGACTAATATAATTATTTTCCAGAGACATCTCCAATCGTTGTAGTTGTTTCTACTCGGTTTCCCTTCTAAGCCGTTTTGCTAAATTTAGTACGCTAATATATTTCGTTATGTAATCGTTCACTCCTGTTCTGTATTTCTATCAATAACACATTCAAATTCAAAACTAACTTGGTTGAATTCCTGGTCCTTTTCCCTGCTGTTTCGTTTGGCTTTTTCTAGAGCGAGCAGTTTTTGTCTTTGCTGCGATGACGGATGTCTGTTGTTATTCGCCCTGCTGTCGTACTCTTTCCCTGCTTTGAGTCGTGCTTTCCTTGTGTTGATTTTCACGGTGTTCGAACTTACTCGGCAGGAGTACGCAACAGAGCCGCTCTTCAAAATACCCGCTCGACAGTCTTAAATTCAGCTGGCTGGGAACATTAAAAGGGGAGAAAACACTTGCTGGGAAATTTTCCTTAAGCGAAACTGGCTGTGGAAACTCACAGAAAAATTGAATTTTCTGGCTGGCGGGTGGTGCGCAACGCTTTCTGGGAATTATTCGCTCAGAATTGTTCGCTGGCCAAAATTTTTTACCTTAAAAGGTTTCCTGTAATCAAAGTAAGTATTTATCGGTATGTCTTTATCTTTTGTTCTGCTGTCTTTTTTGGAGTGAAGACAGATCAGCAAATTGTTTTTTTTTGTGCAAAGGTTACACAGTGATCAAACCGTTTTTACAGTGCGCGCATTTCTACAGGGTTGAGTCAGTCGTCGAGTGCGTGGCAGTTATCTTTTTCTCTGGTTTTACGTACTTCTTTCCCAAGTCTTTAATTGGTAAGTAGCCTTTCAACTTCACTGTTTGATGTTAATCAAAGAGTTTTCGAAATGGATTATTACAAATTTAATTTGTTCCTTTTTGTTCCATTTTAACACCGTTTTTTAGCCCCTCGAACTGGCGGCCACTGCAGACCTGAATATAAGTCTTCCCTACCCGAGGAACTTTAATCACCAGTTTGAAAGAACAGCAGGTGAGGGCGCTGTGAATCATGTTTTAGCTGTACCTTAAAATACAGTACTTTTTTGTTTCAAGCAAATGCATTTTTTATTGATTGAATTTATCAGTAATGCCCATGTTGCGAGTGTATTTTTACCGCTCCTCTCAATTTATTTATTTTCAGTGGTAAATAATCATCAATTTGCCCTATACAAAAGTCACCGCCCGCTTTTTCTCGGAGCCAGTTGCATACCACAAAAAAGAAATTAAAAAAAAAATCGTTCACATTTTTTGACGATAAACAAATTTGAACTGTTTGAAGTTTATAATCAGTTAACCGGTATGTGTCTTGCATCGTTTTATTGTTTCGTCCGTATCAACTAAAATAACTTCCATCCCATCACTTCACCACAATAACGATTCTCATGTTCTTTACCGAAAAACGTCTTTTCACTAAAAAGCTATTGTTTTATCGCGTTACGGATGTTTTGCTTAGTAATTTGTGGCGTGGGTACTCTAAATGGAAAGTCCAAGATCCCAACGCGTAACATCAAACGTTGGCCAAGAACACTCAAAAGCTGTTTCACAAATATACTTTCAAAAATATAATTCGGGATAAATTTCATCACACAGTTGAAATAATGCCATTGAACAACTCGCAACTACGGTTTATCTTTTCGCACTGCTAATGCAAGCAACATAACTGAATAAATGAATTATACTTTATTTACATAAAATAAGTGAACATCCAATGAGCAAAATCATTGTAAATTGGCTCCTTTACAGTCATGTAAAGAATTTATGCAAATGGCTTCCACACTCATGGTAAAAGCCGATGACAGTAGCTACCCACACCCAGTTCTGAAGGCTTATCTATTTAGAGATGTTTAGTACGTGCATCGAGTCTGTTTAAAAGAGCTCCGTGAAACATTGAAAGTTCGCCATTACTCGTATTTTCCTGGTAAATGGCACTGACATGCACCGAAAAGAAATATTGCAGAAATGTTGCACTTTCTTTCCAATTTCACAGCCTTTTGTCTCTCGACATCAAAAGAAGAACGTGACAAAGCGGCAGTTGCGACCCAAAGTGTTGTTTGTTGTGTGATGTTTTATTTTACGAATGAGTTTTATTTCCAGAAAAATTAAAAGACATCGTATCCCGAACTGCGTTGAAATGGCCTTTCATTCATTAAACGATCCTTCGCAAACTAATACAAATTATGAAAGTCAAAGTTTTTTATTCTTCCTTAATTTGAAAATTTCTATTTTGGATCCTGTTTTTTTGCGGTTTCAACGCAATCAACACCCACAGATTAGCCACGTTCCGCGGTTTCGCGGTCTACATTGCTAGACGTAGATAAAAAAAGGCCACAAAAAGGGCACACGTTTTCGTAGTCAACTTGAAGTCACCAATCGCTTGTCAGTCAGAGAGTGACATTATAGTTTATTTCATATCAAATGCATTTAAAAAAAATAATGCAATTAGTGCAAGCAGTTAACATTATAAAGCTTGAAAGTGTCTTGCACAAGTTCGAGGTTTGTAGACCTTATCCAAAATTTAAGGAGAACTTTGTGGGCCCTTGCTGGTCTTCTTGAATCTCCTCTACTCCAGCTAGCGTCTTCCATCACAAGGCTAGTAAAGACAGTAATGATAATTTAAGTGAATAAGTGACCTAAACTATTTGTAAGTGTCAAATGTTCAGCGATATATGGAGAAAAACGGCAACAACGGCATTAGCATCAAGGCTGGTTTACAAAAAACTACTGAAACTAGCGACTGTCAATATTTCAAATCGAAAGCTTTTATTTTCATTCAATGCGAAGAATTATATTACTGTACCATGTTGTCTCCCAAATGGTGCCATTGTCAATCAAAGGTGCCAGTAACTGGGATATTCTTGCGTTCAGCGTTGCCTTAACTTGGAAGTGCTCTTTTACCTCAATACACATCTCATCTTTGGGATTCTTTGGATTGCGTACAAGTCTGTATGTTTGATCTGTGGTCAGGTCCCTACCTCGGCCGTAGTAACACATTCCTACCGCTCGCACGCGTTCTTCAGGTGTCGCATTTTCTTTTTCCGTAATGGTTACCTCTAAAACAGACATTTCCAAAACTTTTTTCTTTCTTCGGTTCACAAACTGACACAAGCAAATTGAACCACCGAAAAGGTTAATTAATTCGCGTGGAACGGTATGTTAATTGAACAATGTCAAGGGGCAGCAACGTGGTACGAGTCACGAATAAAGGTGTCCTCTGTTGACCTCTGTTCAAAATTATCGAAAATTGCGTAACACCTAATGACACTAAAACCGGTGTCCTAGCGGATTTGGACGCAAGGGAATTATATGCTGGAGTCTTTTCAGTGGAAAGTTGTTCCAACGATTTCATTTTGTTATTGTTTAAACTCAGTGAAAGAATCCGCCTTTAACTTGGTCGCTTATAAACACCTTGTACAAAAAGCTGGTGTCAGTTTCAATTAAAATATCGATAACTTTCTCCCGTGGGGTCTTTAGCGGGATGAAGTAAACGTGCCTCGAAACGATAAGGACGATAAGTTTTTATCTCTGCCTCTGCTAAAAAGTATACAATTTACAGTTGATGACTGACGAAGTCTCAACAGTTGCGGAACGTTTGACATCTTGAAAGCAAAATGTTTCAATTTCACCAGCTCCTACACGGCGCCCAGCACTTCCTGAGCTCACTGATTTCACAACAAAAGATTCTCGCGCACATGATGATACCTTTTTACTCCAGGAAAAATTTGGAGAATTTCGATTGATTTTTGCTCTTCACGCCTCGCTCCGTTCGTTTTAGTTTTTTTACACCTCTCGCGAGAATTATAATTTCTTTGTCTCTTCATCGAGTAAAGCATTGGCCAAATATTTTATTGCATATGAACAATGTTATATGCCGATATCTAAAAGAACTAAAATGTCACAGCAAAGTTCTCAAGAAAATGTTTAACAGCTGTCAAGAGTCGTTAAGTCACGAAAGACATTTACATAAGCAGACATTGCTCCTGTTGAGCGTGGGATAAACATTACTTTGCCTCTGGAACTACAATAACAATTACGTTAAGCAAGAATAATTTCATTTCTTCATTTCTTTGCCTCATATGCTTGATCCCGGTTTGCGTGTCTGGATGCAGGCAGCCTAAACAAAACTCTGTTGTTGGCTTTGTGTAATGATACAAGATAATCGATATCAACTTATCATTTATAGTTACCACTCGCGTGTTCTTATTCTAAACAACGCCTTGTCGTGACTCTCATTTATCTGCTATACATAAACACTACCAAGACAACGTAAACTGATCTCTCGTAAGGCTTGTGGAGCGACCCGTTCTGAAAACGCTCAACTTCTTTAAGTGTTGGTCTAACGGCGTCTTCGTTTGTATGTGATTTCATCGCCCTAGAAATGGAATCCGTGCTTTCAACACGGCGACAACAGCTTCTGTAAATGCTTACTGTGCTCAACTGCTCTACTCTCGCATGCGCAGGTCTGACTGGGATTTGACGTGGCAATCCCGTTTACTGAGCGAAAAAAAAAACAAACGTAGCCGAAATTTCAACCCAGGCACTGCCACTGCCTTGGTAACAACAAAATGGCTGCAAGAAAAACTTAATAATGATAAAATTTCGCTGTTAATATTAAAGATTGTTATTGAAATATCGACTTGTCAATATGTCAAGAAAATGTTAGCAACTCATTCACCAGATAACAGTTACTATGTGTGAAAATGCACCAAATTTGCTTGGGTGGGTACCTTAAGCTACATTTGGGAGGTGGCTTGCGTAGTCCACTGGGTTGTTTGCGAGTTCTTTATTTCGGCCACGAGGAAAGTTTCCACTATCCCCATTCTCCTCTCTCTCTCTCTTTAGAAGTTCAGCCACCGAAACAAAGCACTTGCGCGCAAAATTCCACCAAGTACGTGCACCACAATGATCCCGCATTAGACTATCGAATTTCTGTAAGTAACTCTTCCCGTAAGCTAGACTTGTTTTAAAAGCGCGTCTCGTAGAGTTAAAACAGCTCATTCAATATTACGTTTCCTGATGGTTACCAGAATATCATATTCGACGAGTTGGACTAGGATCGATATACGAAGGGCGGCTAGATTCTTCTCAAAATCAATGCCAGCTAAAAATTATATCTCACTTTGTTTAGATGGTTTACTTTACAGGTTTCAAATGGCTTGGTCGGTGTCAACAATTACGCAGCCATACCTTACAACAAGACTCTCGAATGAAGTTCGTACAGACGAATACACCCGGAATTCTAAGCTCGTGGACCTCTTTTGCCGATTGGTGTAAAAGATAATGAGTTATTTAATCGAGTCATTTTTATTAAGTGCTATGGAAAATCGATAGAGTTAAAGAATAGCTTCTGCACTCAAACTTGGTTTTTCTGTTTTGAAACTGTTCATACTAACATGATCTAACAAGGCTTTTGCTGTGAAACTTTGCAGCTTCTGTTGTGACACTTTTACAGTGATTGCATTACGACATAGGACAAGGCTTTTGCTGTGAAACTTTGCAGCTTCTGTTGTGAAACTTTTACGGTGATTGCATGACAACATAGGACAGGACTTTTGCTGTGAAACTTTGCAGCTTCTGTTGTGAAACTTTTACGGTGATTGCATTACAACATACTACAAGGCTTTTGCTGTGAAACTTTGCAGCTTCTGTTGTGAAACTTTTACGGTGATTGCATGACAACATAGGACAAGGCTTTTGCTGTGAAACTTTGCAGCTTCTGTTGTGAAACTTTTACGGTGATTGCATTACAACATACGACTTCCAACAAACGACAATGGCTTTGCTGTGAAACTTTGAGCTTCTTTGAGCTTCTGTTGTGAAACTTTTACGTTTATTGCAATACAACATACAACAATAGCTTTTGCTGTGAAACTTTGCAGCTTCTGTTGTGAAACTTTTACGGTGATTGCATGACAACATACTACAAGGCTTTTGCTGTGAAACTTTGCAGCTTCTGTTGTGAAACTTTTACGGTGATTGCATGACAACATACGACAATAGCTTTTGCTGTGAAACTTTGCAGCTTCTGTTGTGAAACTTTTACGGTGATTGCATTACAACATACGACAAGGCTTTTGCTGTGAAACTTTGCCGCTTCTGTTGTGAAACTTTTACGGTGATTGCATGACAACATACGACAAGGCTTTTCTGTGAAACTTTGCAGCTTCTGTTGTGAAACTTTTACGGTGATTGCATTACAACATACGACAAGGCTTTTGCTGTGAAACTTTGCAGCTTCTGTTGTGAAACTTTTACGGTGATTGCATGACAACATAGGACAAGGCTTTTGCTGTTAAATCTTTGCAGCTTCTGTTGTGAAACTTTTACGGTGATTTTTGCAACTTCTGTTCAGAGTTCTGCGGCAATTACAATGTTTGCTCAGCTTGAGTCAGTACCTTTTTTTTACATTGTACTGAATTGAAATCCTTTCGTTTTTCGTAGATTTATTTTTTGGGCTCCTAGGCTAAGGAGAACAACCATGGAGGACACTGGCCAAAAAAGGCGTAGTGAGAGTACTGTACAACAGTAGGTTGGAGTGCCTTTAACATCTTATAGATAAACGTAAACGTAAGGTGACTTTACCGGACAATTAGTCGGAGACGTTTAAGTGAAAACTTGTAAGAATTAACGTGTATAAATCGTAATAAGAAAAAATCATCAAAAGATATTCACGAAAGTTCGGATGCAGCTGGGTTTTCGACTACTTTATCGAAACTAATCTTTAGTTTGTTTTGGTTTTGGCAGGAAAGGGAATTTGAAAGACTCCTTAAAACCAGAAATGACCTGCTCTGGCAGATTTAAGGTAATTTGCAATTTTAATTTTGTATAACCATTGCTGTACTCTTAAGATGTTTGATACACTATGAAACCAATTTGACAGCATGACACGATTTTAATAATAATAATAATAATAATAATAATAATAGAATAATAATAATAATAATAATAATTATACAGGATACTACTACTACTAATAATAATAATAATTATACTACTACTACTACTACTACTAATAATAATAATAATCGAATATTAATTGTAAACAGGATAAAGGAGTTACAGAGGTCCTGCGCTACAATAAGGAAATAAAATATTTCTTTGTAAATATGATTTTTATGCCCTTTCTCTGCTTGCGTATTGATTTATTCGGAGAGGGCCTGGGACTTGCAAGGAAGGTATAAGCACAATGCAGTTGAACCCCCTGTAAAGGTTTCGGGTAGCTCACATGATCTACCAAGCCATGTGTTGTAATAAACAAATAAAAGATTAATTAATTAATGAATTAATAAAAATTATTGCAATGGTGACCATCCTGAAGAAAAGTAAAATCAAACAAAAATTTCGCAACACACTTGATTCATAAACCAAAAATGAAAAATATACCTGCCACTTAAATAACCAAAAATGGCTTGGAAGTAAATTCGTGCAGACAATAAATAATGATGTCGCTTTTTTTGTCTCGTGTTACCATGGTAACACGAAAATTTGGTGTGGGTACCTTTGGCGCGAGATAGTATTTCGTGTACGATCTCACGTGAGGTTACGAAGCGACAAGTGAACAAAGTTAAAACAATTAATATGTATTGAAAATTCGTTGTTAGGTTGCGGACGTAGAGCGTTGGATGATGGACTGTTTGACCGAAGTGGAAGGTGACTGCAACACGATCCCAAAAGAGGAGCTGTGGGGAAGCTTCTTCACTTACATGAATGGTGGTCTGGTGAGCAGAGAAAAGTTTTTTTCTTGCCTTGGTATTGCACTGTCAAACGTAGGTTACAAAACGGTTAAACCAGTGCTCAAGAAGGGGCGTCGTTCAGCATACAGGGGTTTAGCTTTCAAGGCCGATAACAATTCATTAAAATCAGTTACGTCTTCTGATGTGTCACATACGAAGAAAGCAAAGAGAATTCTTGACGCCAAAAACAGTTCAGCAATGGATGGAGGCGTTCTATTGCGAGGGAGGGGAAAAGGACTTCATCGCCAAAGAAGAAATCTGGATGAAGCTTAGAACAAATTTGCAAACGGAGGAAAAAGAAGAAAGGCCCGCATTTTTTTCTCTACTAGGAAATACTGTTTTTCACAATCCTTCATTTTTAAAGGTACAACCATGGAAAAAAACAAGGAAAAGTTTCTTACTATCAAAACTTGCGAAACAGGTTCCTGGAAATCCGAGAAAGAGAAGAATCGACATCGGCGATAGCCTTAGATGATGACGATGATGATGATGATGATACGTGCACATCAGAAACAGCTTACAGGTCCCTGGAAAGCCGAGAGAGAGAAGAATCGACATCGGCGATAGCCTTAGATGATGACGATGATGATGATGATAATGATGGAGATGATACGTCCACATCAGAAACAGCTTACAGGTCCCTGGAAAGCCGAGAAAGAGAAGAATCGACATCGGCGATAGCCTTAGATGATGACGATGATGATGACGATGATGATGATGATGATACGTGCACATCAGAAACAGCTTACAGGTCCCTGGAAAGCCGAGAAAGAGAAGAATCGACATCGGCGATAGCCTTAGATGATGACGATGATGATGATGATAATGATGGAGATGATACGTCCATCAGAAACAGCTTACAGGTCCCTGGAAAGCCGAGAAAGAGAAGAATCGACATCGGCGATAGCCTTAGATGATGACGATGATGATGTTGATAATGATGGAGATGATACGTCCACATCAGAAACAGCTTACAGGTCCCTGGAAAGCCGAGAAAGAGAAGAATCGACATCGGCGATAGCCTTAGATGATGACGATGATGATGATGATACGTCCACATCAGAAACAGCTTACAAATCTAACGAGACCCATAATTCAACAAAACATCAAGCTACGAAGATAGAAAAATCTGACTGTGATGACAGCTCTGGAAATGGAGGGTTTTGCGCTGGTCCTGATGCGGATTCCTGTGAGAGTCTAAACGGTCAAAATAGGTGCTTCGCAAGTCGAGGACAGTCAGAAATTGCGATAATTTGTGGTGACGTTGATGACGTTGATGAGTCGTGCCACGAAGAGTTTCCACCACAGGAAGTTGAGGGCAACAATGACACCTACCAAGATGATGACGACAACAAATCTGACGAGGCCCATTGTTCAATAAAACGTCCAGCCACGAAGGTACGGAAATTGGACTCCGATGACAAACCTGGAAATTCCACCGAAATTGAACCGGCCAGCGGCAGAACTAAAGAACTGAACACAGATGAACTTTTCCAGAAGTACCACAAACACCTGGACCGATTATTCCCAACACATCTTCCTGGAAAGCCGTCATCATTTAAGGACTACCTCAGATCTGTGTTTCCTGACTCCAAGGATTTCGTCGTGGAAAGGGCAAGCATACATTCCTCCTCTACCATGGCAACGTACAGAGATTCACGCATTAGAGCATTTATGACGGCGACATTTCCACCTGTAAAGGTTGGAAGTCTTGCAGGCAAAGTTACCAACTTATCTTTCCAAGGTGACATCTTTCCGCAGTTCACCCATGTAACGAAAGGGAATTTCAAGTGTGCCGTCTGCATCCCATACTTACGTTGAACGATTTTGAATAACCATCCACATTCCGTTGCACGATCAAAAAAGGCAACCACCGATACAATCATTGATGGCACCGCAGAGCTCGAATTTTCTGGCTTGGTGCAAGTTCAGGAGCATAGTACGTCAAAGTGCCATATCGAAGCCTGCCGATTTTGGAAACAAGATAAATTGGAGGTGCCCACCGCAGGACAAATGCCTAAGAAAGAATGTGCCCAAAAGAGCAAGAGTATTGCCGACTACTTCGTGCGGAAATCGAAGCCTTTAAACTGGTATCGACCTCAGAGTCGCAACATCACAAATCCCAAAAAGAAAAGGTGAGGTGCCATTACCTCTGGGACTCTGAGGTCGTTAAAGAATTTGCCAGTGATCTAAAAATAAGAAGAACGACTCCAAAGAAAATCTTCCAGAAACGGCTGAAAGATGGAAACATCAAATGTTACAAAGAAGAACCTGAACACTCCGCCTGTTCGAATTATAAGGACTGGAAAGTGAAACATACTATGGAAGCCATCAATCTCAAAGAAGAAGCCCAATCTAAAGTTAGGTCGTTGTACATAGCCCTTTCAAAAGAGGTCGCAATTCGAGGAAACATTGTGCGGATAAGCGGGGGGATCAAGAGCCTTGATCCACCCTGTAAAGAGGAAGCATATTCCACTGGTGATCACCCCTTTACCTGTGATAATTGTTACCTACAGCTCCGTGAGTTGAAAGACATAATCCAACATCGAAAATCTGGTAGCCTACACACAAAGACTAACAGGCTTGGGCTATCTGGTTTCAATAAACGTTACGCCAAGAGGGGTGAGGCCGTCGATGCATTGGAAATTGAGACGCAAAAACGCAAGTTATCTGAATCAAAAGTGAGGCAGTTGGTTAAAGCGACATTATCTCCGAAAGAGTGGGAAGAAAGTCTTCACAACGCTTGTCTCAACGGGGAAGACCAAATGCTTGTAATTAATCTTGTTCGTCTACTCAGAATGGGCGTATCAGAACGCAACCCCGTGCAGCTACTAGTTATTCGAAATTTAGTGTCCAAGCTTCAGAAAGCCAACAACCACCATTACCTTGACTTGGTGAAAGATATCAGTGGTATTTTCAAAAACGAGCTTGGTCCCACCAATTACTCTCTTCTCGCCGACATATTTGGTCTCGCAAAAGAAACGACGGCTGCGCAACATTCTTCTCAGATAAGGATAGATCCTGGGATAAACGTGGACGTGATGGATTTGGCAGCTGTAACTTTCAGTGGTCTTCCTGTGAATGAAAGTAGTGATGGTGCAAGATGTCTCCGTTTTCTTGAGCCCCGCAAATTGAAAAATGGAGAGGTCATCTTAGTTGGAAAAATCTGGGATCCTGATGTCAGCTCTTGGCATGAACAAAACCTTCCCATACCAAGGAAAGATGAGAAAAAGAACGATCCAGATGATTTCACCGCCCTAAAAAGGCTTACGGATGACCTGATAACAAGAGACCAATTGGCGAAAACTGTGTCTGTGCACAACCTCACTGCCATCGCATCACTGAACAAGCCGACGATCATAAATTGCATGTGGCCAAACCCTGACCGTGGCTACAGAGCGCAACATCTCCTGCAGTACTGGGAGGCTCTCCGGAAAGCCTGCTATTACGATAACTCTGGAGATGTTCGCAAAACGCCAATAAGTTTAATAGGCTATTCTACCGATTCTGCAGGTTTTTCTTTGGCGGCAGCAATTCAGTTGATGACGCCCACAGAGGAGGAGATTAGAGACGGGGTCCTATATCTTGCTCTTGGCATTGAAGAGGAAGAGTTTGCATCTCCATATTATTGGCGTTTTCCCTCAATCGCGTACTTGGACTACGACCATGAGCAGCGGCTTTTTCTAAAGAATTTGAAGTACGTCACACGCGAGTTGACCTTCTGGGAAGATGAGGGGAAGCCAGCGAGGATTGCAACAATAAGACATCTCCAAGATCTTAAACATAGATGCCAACAGTTAGGCCTAGACTGTGGATTCAATGCCTCTGATCTGCTGCTGGTCTACTTTTGTGACCAGAACTCAGACGCCTGCCAAAGACTGTTCACGATCCGTATCGCCGATCTACTTGACAAGTATGTTCCTGGCTCAAACGGTACCAGTCTTTATATAAGAGCAGTTTATCATCTGATACAGCCTTTTAGAGTCCCAGATTTTGGATCGCCTGAGGACGTGCAGAAATCAGTTTCTTGTGCCATAACGATATTTCGTTTGTGGAAAAAAGTCCTAGAATTGAGAAAACTTCTCCTTCATTCCAAACCTGGTGCAAAGATCAATCCCTCAAGGCGCGGAAAATTCATTACCTATGGATGTTACAGGACTGCCGAGATCCCCTTCGCTGCTGCAACGATTCACCAACTTGCAATGTTCCTACATTTCAAGAACCTTGGACCCGCCTGGGCATCCCCGTACAATTCTGGAACGAAAACGACCGAAAGAATCATAGGAGAAATGCAGGGGAAAACAACCGAGATTCAGAATCTGGACTCCCAGCCAACGTTTGGAAACATGCTGGAGAGGTGTTCGAAGGTCCAATTCAATCTAAATGCAAAGCAACGTCTTGCCTCTGCTGGTGCCAGTGTGAAAGCGTCGAGTAAGAGAAAGAATATTTCTTTTGCATTCAAGGAAAGAAAGCACATTAGCAACTACAAGTACCCAGAAGACTTCTCGAGTTTCAGAGACGCGCAAGTAAGAGCTCACAGGGAAGGAGTGAAATATGGTCAGGCCCTTTTTTCCAAATACGTGCCTGAGAAATGTGTTAATCTCCTAAAAGAAACTGGAAACTGGGAAACACCGTACAAGTATGCAAAGCCACCTGGATTCAAAGTCGTCGATTGTAATCTTCCCAAGGATTTTAACAACTTGGGCAAATCGTTCGTATACTCCACCTTGGAAGACCTCGAATCTAAGTGCAGTGATGACAAAGAGGAAGTAGAATCAAACGTAAATGACTTAGAAGAAGAAATCACCGTTTGCAGCGACAGAGAAGACCAGAAAGACCAAGAAGTAAATAGGATCATAGAAGAAGAAAGCGAAGATGAAAGGACGGAAGTAGGTGGACGTAGCTGGAAGATCAGCAAACGTACTAATGGAAGCTTGACTTACTTGCACATAAAGCAAGCACTGAAGCTGTTATTGCCACGCGAATACATATCTCGATGTCGCCAGAAAAGGCATTGGGCGTCCAAGTATCTTCCGGGAAAGGAACCTGTCAACCCCAAGCACGACATCTTCAAATACTGTGACGTTGCTCTAAAGTTCGTGCAAGAAGGGAAAACCAAGTACCAAATTGGAAGAGTTGAGGCGATGGAATCAACAAAGGACGGCTCCGAGGTCATTAGTTTTCATTTGAAAAGCAAAGCTTCTGTGCGAATTAGATGTTCCTTGTATTCTCGGGATGAAAATGATTTGTATTTCGTTCCCGAAGACGTTCTTCTAACCAACTGGAAGTACCAATCCAGCATAATTGGAACAGTGGATCTGCAACTGACACCTCTAAAACAGGGAAAGTACACTTTGCATCCAGCATCCAAAGAAAATCTCCTAAGGTTGGGAATTTTGCCTTACAATGTCATTGATGATAATCATTTAGATAATGAAGACGAATCCCAAATTTCTACAAGTTCCAGAGAGGATGAAGAATTTTTCGAGGTTGAGGACGTTATCGGGAGACGCCTGTCAAAAGATGGTCTTTGTTATGAGTACAAAGTTCGCTTTAAAGGTTATGGATCAGAAGATGACATGTGGCTTCCCGCGTCCTTCTTTAACAGAGCTGTTCAGTTTGAGTCTATCTCAAAGTTTGGAAGGAAACGAAAACACACCGTCGACCCAGAAAACGTCATAGAAGATTGTAAAAGAAGAAAGTCGTCCGCAACCAAACTAAGCACTACTTCGGGATCTGGAATCAGAAGAGAGAGCGAGAGAGATAAGAAAGCAAAGCGTGGTAGACCAACGAAAGCAACGAAGCCTGACTTGTCCCCCAAAACGGGATGCACGTCACAGAAATCTGACGAGAAGGAAGCTGTATCACAGAAAGGGCAAGAGGTTCAGTTGAAGGAAAGGAGAAAACAATCCAATGTATGCAGAGACAAGGGAAAATTGTTTCGTTCATGTCTGGCAACATCACCGGTAGTTCAAGATACAGAATGGAAAAGAACAAAAACAAGTCCCTCAATACAGAATACCAGTGCCAAGGAACCCATTCTGGTGAATGATGGAAATGATGGACAACACACCGAATTTTCGAGCTCAAATGAAGTCCACATTAATGCGGCAGACAGTAGCACAGCGTCACCCAAAAGTACAATGATCGACTCAAGCAGTGACAATGAAAACATACCCAACGACCCATCCTTAGTTGCTGACGAGGAGTGTCCTTCAATATCCTGTAAAATTTCAGACGCTACGAAGGCCGTTTCTTTCGATGTTATCACCGTGGAAGGTTTTTCGGAGGAAAAAGAAGTCAAATCAGGAAATGAAATCTTGGTAGACGTACAGCGTAGAAATGACAACTTTTCCAATCCGAGACGATTGTTAAGTCAAGCAACATATCCTGAAGTATATGGATCTTTGACAACTTATGAAATAATTAGAGGCGGTGTAACTCTTACTACAGATCCCATCACAGTAACGAAGTTACCACCAAAATCTGTACTTTCAAAGATAGAACAAGAGTTGAAAGAGATTAAAAGCCGCGAAGTAGCCTTCAAGTTCCCATGTTATGGCATCTTTGACAGAGAAGGAATACGCGTTTTAGGGAGGTTTCATTGGGTGAAAAGTTTGAAGAGGCAGGTCCAGTTCGAGGAAACGTGGCTTAAGCAGGCCTTCAGAAATGTAAATTTTGAGCAAGAAGTGACTGAAGCACTGCTAGACAGATGGAACAAAGCTGACAGCTACCTCGCAACGTATGGAAATTATTAGATAACGTCTCAGTGTCTATCGTTATTGGCGGGGGAAAGGTATTTGTCTGACGAAATAATCAACTTCTTAATTCAGAAGTCTTGCGACAAAGCAAATGAAGCCAAACTACACACAAGTTTGAATATTTTGCTGCCATCTTTTCTCTCTACCGGTAAAGTTTTACGCAACGTAGTTGAAAGACTAAGCTTCAGTTATGACATGGAAAAGGTGAAAAACATGTTTTTACCCGTACACATAAACGATTCACACTGGGGACTAGCAATTTTCTCTGTAACGGAAAAAACTGTCCTTTTTGACGATGGCTATCATTGCCCAGCACCAGAAGACCTTAGGCGAAACTCCAAAGAAATTCTAGGAATTATACACGAGACCACTGGTACTGTGTCATATCAGCCCATGACCTGGAGTGGCATCAAATGTTTCAAAGTTCCCATGCCGGATCAACTAAGCCACTCTGAAAGTCATGGGTGTGGCAGCTGCGGTGTGGCAGTCATCTGCTCAGTGAGAGATATTTGCAGTGGCATGCTTCATTCATATAGCTGGACTTATGAAGACTCATCACGTTTACGAGCAGAGCTAATGGTAGAAATCCTGGACTTGAACAGACGATAGAACGCGTCCTACAGTAAAACACATTTCATTGGGAAAGTGCAATGAGAACAATTGGTTGGATCCTGAACCTGTTCCAGACGCGACGTTAGATTAGTTCGGGAAGAGCGCGAAAAAGAGAAATAGCGCAAAGAACTGGAAGTTAACCCTCGTCTATGTTTTCACAGCCGCCGTTCTTCGCACTGCTCTGCGAAAACTGAACGCCTGGAACAGGCTAGTTTTGACCCTATAGGCTATGTGGTGGGATTTAAGATTATTATGTGTCGTGACAACTTCTTCTGGCCAACCGGGAAACTGTGAGTATTAACCTTCTTGTTACCTTGATGTTTTTGTATTGTTATGAGATATCCAAAGTAAAGACTTGTTAAGGATTTAAATTAAACTTGACAAACAATATTTAGTTTTTCAAGATTTTAAAATTCCTAAATTGACAATGTTATTTCATGCAATAAAAAAATGAAATTTTCTTCGATCTCAAACACTATGGGCAAATATGCACAGTACCTACCAAGTTATTAACATTTTTTATATATAAATGATTGATTTTATCAATAAAACCTACGAACTTCCTCAACAATAAAGAATGTAGCTAAAAAAAACCATTTAATTTTCGTACAAGTATTGGGGAAACATCCGAAGTCTGTTTTTTTTTTTTTTGCAAAATTTATTTCAAAAATTAGCTGGCTGGCTTAGAGCCTGCACACGCGACTGCTGGCTGGCAAAATGGGAAAATTTTCTTCACACTGGCTGACTTTGCAATTTTTAACTTTCCTGGCTCGTTGATAAAGGTCACACTTATAGCTGGCTGGGATTTTTGTTTCTTAAAAGGCTTGCTCGCTGGCAGTGAAGAGCGGGTATTTTTTTCCCAGTAAAGTTAAATATTAACTAAGATTGACGTGGCGACACTCAGCTGAAGTTTAGAACATAGCAGGATTAATTTTCCCTGAAACGGTCGTTGGGTACTCCTGACTCGGCGACGATCTCGGGCTACTCTTTCTTGAATATCTCGGAGATCATCTTGCTGGGATACACTTCCGGGACGAGTGAAATCCGTTTCCACAAAATTTACATTTCTTTCAAAAAGGCATCACCGCATTCGAAATGGCGGAAATTCAGGAGTTCTCAAATACGCTACTATTGCCAGGTAACCTGGCCTGCGAACGGACACCTTTAAAATATAGATATATATATATATATAAATATACATATATAAAAACTCTCGGCTCGATTTACTCGGGCTTGCGAGCCACGTGGTCTGACCGGAAGCGACACGATTAGTAACCTCGCGAAGCGAGGCCTTCGGCCTCGCTTCGCGAGGAACAAGAGGCACTTTTAAGGTTTCTTACGAGCGACACTCATAAGGTTTCTTACAAGCGACACTCGTAAGGTTTCTTACGACCGACACTCGTAACGAAAATACGAGCGACACATATAAGGTTTCTTACGAGCGACACATATCAGGTTTCTTACGAGCGACGCTCGTAAGGTTTCTTACAAGCGACACTCGTAAGGTTTCTTACAAGCGACACTCGTCAGGTTTCTTACAAGCGACACTCGTAACGAAAATACGAGCGACAAATAAGGTTTCTTACGAGCGACGCTCGTAAGGTTTCTTACAAGCGACACTCGTCAGGTTTCTTAAAAGCGACAGTCGTAACGAATCTTAGGATTGACACTCATAACGAATCTTACGAGCGACACATATAAGGTTTCTTACGAGCGACACTCGTAAGATTTTTTACAAGCGACACTCATAACGAATCTTAGAAGCGACACTCGTAAGGTTTCTTAAAAGCGCGTAACGAATCTTACGAGCGACACTCGTAACGAATCTTAGGAGCGACACTCGTAAGGTTTCTTACAAGCGACGTTCGTAAGGTTTCTTACAAGCGACACTCGTAATAACGAATCTTACGAGGGACACACATAAGGTTTCGTACAAGAAAAACTCGTAACGAATCTTACGAGCAACGAACTTAGAAACAGCAGATTCTTACGAGCGGCACTCGTAAGGATTCTTACAAGCGACACTCGTAATAACGAATCTTACGAGGGACACACATAAGGTTTCGTACAAGAAAAACTCGTAACGAATCTTACGAGCAACGAACTTACAAACAGCAGATTCTTACGAGCGGCACTCGTAAGGATTCTTACAATCGGTGTATAAATGATCTGCTGAACAAAATGAAATCCGCTGTTTTCAGAAACAGTTTTGGCAATTACTTAGGATTGGTGAGAACTGTTACGGCTGTGCATCTGAAGTCATACACCGAAGGCAGGTCTTAAGATTTACTTATACAGCGTTATTTTAAATGACGTGAATGACATTAGCACATTTGTTCTATTTTTTGAATCAGTTTTTACATAGTGAGCTGTGTCCAGCTGCTAAGATTAAAGCTGGCTTTTCACCTTAACTCTTATAACCAGCTGTCATCAACGATACTACGTTATATAAATGACAAGAATTACATAAGGGTGTTTTTGGTATTTGTCATCACTGTTTTTACATAACACTCATTTCCCAGCTACTGATAATGATTCGTGTTACCTTGATCACCAAGAACAATGATACGTAATGGTAATAGGACTGAGTGGAGTCCAATTCGGTCTGTAATCATATGACTGATTAACAATCACGAGTATTATTACAGACACAATTGGACGACACGAAGTCCTGTTACAATTTAAATAACTATAAAAAAATCGAGGAAAAAATTCCGACAGATAAACATAAACCTGTCAACAGTTTATCATCTCCATGACGAAATTCACTGGGAAAAAGGCATTTTTAAAGGTTTTTGGAGATATAAATAAAGAGTATTCAGTCACAAGAAGGAACCAAATAATGTGCGCGCTGCACTCGCATTTTGTTAGACAAATAGATAGAGAGTTTATTTCGTAAAACATGAATTGCGCATTACAATGATAACAAGTAGATTTGTTGTTGGAAACATGAGTAGCAACAAATGAGGATGCTGCTGATAATTTATAACAGTGGTGTAAAGTTATCGTACTATTGCCATTGTCGTGTGTTTACTGAGTTCAGAATGCCTTTGTATGATCAAGAGACTAAGGTTACTTGGTATGATATATTTAACAAATTGATGTCAGTTTTGCATTCGTCTGTTCTGTTATTTATCATGAATTTCGTCATAACTTTGTCAAAGTAGTTGTGGATCCACGAAGCAATAGCCGGCCCAGTGGATCCACACACTACTTTGACAATGTTATGACCAAATTCATTGTCAGTAACAGGTCAGACGCATGAAAAACTGACGTCAATATGTTTTTTTTTACAATAACAAATTGTCTGCTCTCGCTCGTTGCATCAATGCCGTATAAATTATGAATTTATGTGTTTGTGCACTTATTGACAATGACAATGAGCGCGCGAGAATTTTTGCAGTTATGGTAAACTACAAAAGTGTTAAAAGAGATGGGTGTGCCGATTGAAATGGAATAAATAGTAGGGAGCCGAGTTGTAATTGTTGCCTCTACCAAACACTGCACTCGCGCAAATGCCGCTGTAAGTCTGTAACATTACCTCCAGTTTTTTCCCTTTTCTCCTGGATTTAATATTAGGGACTGCATCAATTTGACTTCGACCATAATTGAGTCATATTGGGTCCTTACTTTTAAAATTAGTTTTGGAAAAGTTATTGCGGTCAAAGTGTAAGGACTACGCCTAGCCGTAAAAAGAAAATAAATGAACAAAAAATTCATGGTCAACTACCGGAAAAACCTGACTCGCACAATATAATTGCAATTTCCGTAATGCAGCTTGCGCGTCAATTGAAGGCGTGATATAATGTTAGGTCTACTCTTTGCAGCGTGTTGAACCAGTAGAACGAGTAGGAAGTCTGGTGATAAAGGGAGTCGCTCGTTCCCATACCTCGCGCAGATCGCCATTGGCAAAGATTTCGAAGCACGGTTATGTAAAAAAACGAATGCTTGTTATAAACAAAGCAAGAAAAGCACCGCAGCTGAAGTTTGTTAGCGTGTAAGTTTTGATGTTTTTTTTTTGCATTTTGGTGCATATTTTTAAGCTTAAGTTAAAAATGAAATGTAACGTACTTGGCTGCCATGTCTGCCATTAGATCTGAGATCTAAGTGGTCGGGCGCAATTTCTACGGGTTGTAGGTAAAAAGTAAGCTTACGTTTTACAAGACCGCTTATCATTTAACCCACTACCAGGTAAACCTGGAAATTATGAAAATAAGAATTATGTACTAGACTAAACAACAATAATTTGTTGGGGTTAGTGTTGCTGGTGTAGTGTACTAGCTCATACAGGTACGCTTACAACTAAAGAGAAGTTCTTTAGGTTACACAGGGTCAGGGTTATCAGTTATAAGCTAGAGGTGAGTTTATTTGAAATGAGAAATACCAGTAGACAGCAGGCTGGTTAACAACAAACTGAACTTTAATCAGTAACCTTACACCATGTAGACAACAGTGCATGTACATGTAAGGAGTATGATAATTATACAATGTACGTGTAGGATGAGTTCTAGTAATAATAATAATAATAATAATAATAATAATAATAATAATAAAAAAGGTACTGAGCAAAGGATTCATCGCTATCAAGTCAACAGATTGTTCCAGCAAGACCAAAAGAGGGTGTACCAACAAATGAATGGAACATCTAGTAGCTTCAATGAAGTTAGACCTGATGCTGAGGAAAGCCAACAGTTTTGGAGAGATATATGGGGCAAAGAGGTTTTACACAATGAAAATGCAGAATGGTTAAAAGAACTGAAAAAGGAAAGAGTAGAAGGTATACAGGAGGACATTGTAATAACAGCTGAAATGGTGACAGCAAGGTCAAAGAAGATCCCTAATTGGAAGGCACCTGGCCCTGATGGCGTCCAAGGCTACTGGATCAAGAAATTGACAGCATTACATGAACGAATGGCGGACCACATGAATGATTTGATCAACAACAGGGTCACCATACCTGTATGGATGACAACTGGAAGGACTGTGCTGTGTCAGAAAGACCAAGAAAGAGGTAGTGCTGTTGATAACTATCGACCCATATCCTGTCTACCACTTGCTTGGAAATTGATGACAGGGATCATAGCTGATAGTATGTATGAGTTCTTTGTAGAAAACGATGCTTTGCCTGTAGAACAGAAGGGGTGTAGGAGAAAGAGTAGAGGCACAAAAGATCAGTTGTTGATTGATAAGATGGTCCTTGCTGATTGCAAAAGAAAGCATAAGAACTTGGCTATGGCGTGGGTGGACTATAAGAAAGCATATGATATGGTGCCTCACTCTTGGATTATTGAAAGCCTAAAAATGGCACAAGTGGCGGAAAATATAATAACTTTTCTGCAGAAATCTATGGTAAATTGGAAGACAGAGCTGACTTCTTGTGGAGAGACACTTGGTGTAGTTGATATTAAGCGGGGTATCTTTCAAGGAGACAGTCTGTCCCCCCTTATCTTCACTGTTTGCATGGTACCCTTGACCAAGATCTTGCAAGATGCGAAAGCTGGATATACATTAGGAGATGTCAAAATAAATCATTTGTTCTTTATGGATGACTTGAAGGTTTATGGCAAGGATAAAGCAGAGATTGAAAGCCTTGTTTCGACGGTACAGTTGATTAGCCAAGATATAGGAATGGAATTTGGGGTAAAGAAATGTGGTGTTGTGGTACTGAAGCGGGGGAAGTTGTGCAAAAGTGAGGGTATTAACTTGTTAAATGAACAGACGATAAAGGAAGTTGATGAAGAAGGTTACAAGTATCTGGGCATTCTAGAGCTGGACAAGTTTAAGGAAAGGGAAATGAAAGAAATATTTCGAACAGAGTACTTAAGGCGGTTTAAACTTGTCATGAAATCTCAGCTCAATGGTAACAACAAAATCAAAGCAGTAAATACTTGGGCTGTGTCGCTCATGAGGTATGGAGCAGGAACAATTAATTGGAATAAGGAGGAACTTCAGGAAATAGATAGGAAGTCTAGAAAAATCATGACAATGAATAAGGAACTACACCCTAGAAGTGATGTTGCCAGAATATACGTACCCAGAAAGAAGGGAGGAAGAGGCTTGATCAGTTGCGAGTGTTGCGTTAGGAGGGAAGAGAACAACTTGAGTTGGTATGTAAGGAATAGTGAAGAGGTATTACTCAGGAAAGTTGGAGATAGTAATGTAGTCGACATCTCAGATGCTGTGGACCCAAAGAAGTTCAAAGTGAATGAAGTAAAGGAGATGGAGAATGAATGGAAGCGGAAAAGAATGCATGGGCAGTATGTGAGAGAAAAGGAAGGTATTGATTGGGATAGAACTTGGCAGTGGATTGCTAAAGGAGATTTGAAAGGATGTACTGAGGCCCTGATATGCAGCGCTCAGGAACAATCTTTGAGAACAAATTATACGAGATTTCATATTGATCACACAGCAGAATCCCCTTTGTGTAGAATGTGCGGTAGTAAGGGAGAAACGGTGGCCCATGTGGTGAGTGAATGCAGTAAGTTGGCGCAGACAGAATATAAAGGCAGGCATGATAACGTGGCACGGTATATTCACTGGCAACTTTGTGGTAAATGTGGATTGGAAAGAGCTAATTGCTGGTATGAACAGAAACCGGAGGGAGTGGTGGAGAGTGAAAATTTCAAAATACTGTGGGACTTCACAATCCAGTGTGATCGGAAAATCGAGGCTAGAAGACCAGACATTGTCTTTATTGATAAGAAGGAGAGAGAGGTTGTTGTGATTGATGTTGCCATCCCAGGTGATGAAAGGAGGGTGAAAGAGAAGGAACTCGAGAAGGTAGAGAAATACCAACTATTGAAAAATGAAATTGCAAAAGTCTGGTGCATGCGAAAAGTCATCGTAGTGCCTGTTGTCATTGGGGCTCTTGGAGCCGTATCAGTCAACTTTAAGGAGCACATGAAGCGAATCGGCGTGAACGTGAAGCTGGAAGTTATCCAGAAAACAGCACTGTTGGGGACAGCAAAGATACTAAGGAAAGTACTGACTCTGTAAAAAAAGAAGGAAAAGAGAGTCCTGGGACCTGTGGTGACTTGTTGTAACCCGCTCCAGAGGACTATATACCAGGCTGAACATCCTAGTTTAGCCTGAGTCTACAAGGAATGGACATAATAATAATAATAATAATAATAATAATAATAATAATAAAAGTTCTAGACACATGATCATTTTGAAAACGATAGTACCAGAATTTTAAAACTGAGTGCTCCTTTTGGAGAGAGATGGCAATGGCAACTATAGTTCAATGGTGTCTCCACAACCAGGCCTCTGTGTGTCAGACGTCTTCTGAGGATGTCGTATTTCTAATTCAGAGTTTGTCAAGTAGTTCCTTGGTCCTTTTAGGCAATGGTTTTTTTTTTTTTTCGGTTAAGTTTCCAATTTCAAAACATTCAAGTCCTAGTAAAAAATATGGTCAAATGTTCAAGAAACAGAGACATAACTTGTTTTGAGCTGATATATTCAGTGATTTCTCCAAATTGCACATGTTAAAACTCTGATTAACATAACCTACTAGCAAGCTTGCAGTAGGCAACCACGATGCAGCTTAAATGCTGCCGAAATGTCAACACAACCTTTGAGTAGTGCCACTGTAATTTTGTTTTAATACTCTTTTCTATGCTGAGCAAAGAAATAATATTCTAAGGTTTTGAATCAAAACTAATATTGAATACAACCATGTACATTAATTTACAGTATGTAAATTACATAACACACACAAAAAAAATATTCTTTGGTAAGTTCTTCATTTTGCCTTGAATTTTGCTCAAGGAATCAAGTGTAGTCTGTATGCATTGCATCTTATTTTGGATGCTGGAAAATGAAATTATTTTTGGCTAGTTTTGGTTCTGCATGATTTAATAGACACATGTTGAAGGCAATTTAAAGTTAATGTACTGACATCATGATGTTACTCATTGTCAATCAGCCCAACATAATATGTTCAATTCAACTGTTTTCTTACTTATTTGTTGCCAATATAGTTTAATCCCTCTGTAATTTTGAGAATTGCTCCTTCTCAAAATCCAGGGCAACATACTCTGTTGCTTTAAGTCGATGTTGTCTCTTCATCACTAAGATGGTATAAGTGGCACAAAGAGATTGCATAGCACTTTCTTGGTCAGATCTACACAGGTGAATGAAATCTTTCAAGTTGAGTTTGGTACATTTTCATGATACAGTTTAAGAGAATCTGCAAAATTGGACAGTGACAATGTAAATAAAACTTTTTGTGCCATAGGAACATTAGTTTTGCTGCATTTAGGGCAAACGTTGTCACTACCCATTTGAACAACATCTGTCTTGCAGTTACCACAGGCATCATACTCTGTAAACTCAAGAGATCTGATCTTATCCCTTATTTTAACACAGGTTCCATCTTCAATGGAAGACAGTGCTGAAACATTATCAAGCAATGGATATTCATTAGTTGCTAAGAGGCATTTATGGGTAGCACACAACTGCTCAATGTCATTGTCTCCATGCATGTTGTTCATACCACAATTCAAGGCCTTGGCTATGGGGGTCACTGCCATATACTTCTTGTCTACAGAGGCTGTTACATTATACAAGCATGACTTAATTAGAGCATTTTCAGTCATGTCTGCTTTTCCTAATTGCGGTATAAACGTATTGGCTGTTACACCCCATAAAGTGGCTTGTATTTTAAACCCTGTGTTGTCTGCTATAGTTAACTGTCTCTTAGTTGCAACTGACCCACTTTGCAGCGACACATATGACACAGATTCATCGTAATCTATAATTATGGCTCTGAGGTTTGTTTTTCGATTGATCATTGAATGCAAGGTGTCAAGCTTGGTAAAATTTGGCTCAGGTATCTGGATGTTTGCTTTCTTGGGAGAAACGGTGGCTCCAGAATTTAAAGTTATATCAAATAGTATCATATCTGCTTTTAAATATCTTGTGGGGGTGACTTTTACCAGAGTATTTTCAAACAGATATGCTTCTTTCTCTTTGATTTTAGTGTGGAAAAAATTGGCAATGCTTCCCCAGGCAAGTAGCCTTGCCTTAGCTTGTCCATCAGTGGCAGTCATCTCCAGGGGTTTGGTGGCAGCTGTATCTTTCAGTTCTGTTTTCAGTACCAGAAGTAGCAATGGCGGTGATGGGTCATTATTCTTGATGTTATTCAGGCCTAAAGTTACCAAGAAATAACTACTTTTAGGATGAGATAGGGTGTTTATGTACCAGTCTACAATACAATGGAGTATATTGGGAAAAAAATAACCTCTGGTGGATAAATATGACATACCACAATACAGACATTATTGGGAAACGAAATAGCATGCAGCTTATTGACTTACATGATTGGGTGGTGCCCATAGCTGATGTACCATATTCTCAGTGCCATCTGTAGTATCTGGTGAACATTTATGGAACTATCTTTAAATGACTGTATAGGAAATATTTCATTGCTTATCCCTGAGGATGTCAAATATTGAGGTTTCAATATAAAGCAAGTACTGTGAGGTATGGCGTGGGATGAAAAGAAGAGCAACCAACTTACATGGTATACTTACTGGTGTCAGTCGGGGTCACAGGACACACATCAACTTTACTGTATGTACTGCCTGTTGACGTATAATATCATAAATGACCTTAATTACATTGCACACAACTCAGAAAATCTATCTACTAGTTTCAGAGATATTGAGCACACTCAATGAACCTTCAGGGAGTGCACGCTTTCAACTGTTGGATGACAAATTATTATTGTTTACTTAATACGAGTACAATTCTCAAAATCATAACATTGTATGTTACTCCCAATATTGACCATAGTCTGCCTCCCCATATCATTCTGCCTATAAACCACACGACAAACTAGATTGCTTCTAGGTTTGTTCTGTAGACAGTATTAATTGACTTTTAAATTGTTTTTTGCTCTTTTGCCCGCCTCGAATAGCCCTCGCTAATCGCGGGCAAAAGCTCTCTAATGTTAAATTCTTGTTTAGATCTAATGTTTAGATCAATTTAGATCAATTTAGATCAATAAAGGATTTGTGTACTCGCATAAGCAATGATAAAGGAATCTTAATTTAATAATCATTCAATGACATTTAAAGTACAGTGAAACTCCACCTTATGGCTACTCCGCTAATACGGCTACCTCGTTATTTCAGCCGCTCTATTCTGGCCTGAACAGAAGCTCAGTTAGTTGTTTTGCTATTTCGAGAACCCCTTTATTATGGCCACCCCGTTAATACTGCCAGACGTTTGTCACTTGTTGGTGACCACATTAATGGAGTTCCACTTAACACCATTGGTCTCACCTTTACCTTTACTCGGAAAGTTTCCACTTGTTGATGCACTTCTTGCATCAATCCTATTAAACCTGTTACAAGCAGACATTTTAAAGTTTTTCAATGAGACAAAATAGATAGATAGATCCATTTGAACATTCATCAATGAAATCATGTACTTCACTTAACAGTGCACTGTCTTGGGCAGCATAATGAAAGCTGTCTGGGTAGCCAAATTTCAGACATAACACACAAAACAAAACTGCAGCAATACCACTTACTAATTTTAAGAACAATTGAACTGGTGACAAGTAATGCTTCAGCCTTGCTTGTCTTCTCACTTTATCAACCCCTCTTCGTTTGTATAGTCGTGGAGCTTTTTCTTCTTGACTTTCATTTACTCTTTTATTTCGATAGTACTTAGCTCTTATTAACCGAGCTGGAGGTCTGTATGGGAGAATCGTGATCGAGGTCGTGAGTACAGACCGACTGAACGCAGTGAGGTCTGTACACACGACCGAGGTCAAGATTCTCCCATACTGACCGACTTAGCTCTGTTAATAAGATGTTTATTATATGGCAAAGAAGGAACCTTTAATTCGTTTAATGTAACTGGGTTGCTTGGGTTGCTGACATTTTGCTTGCGAACGGCGATGAGCTTAACTTAAACCTGCCAAAATTTGCTCGTCTTCTTTTCTTTTTTTTTTTGTCATCAGGCTTTTTGGCACTTCCATAAATGATTGAGACGAAAATAAAAGAAAATGGTGAACATTTTTGTATTTTAGTTTGCTACGTTTTCAACGCAAAATAAAACCGGTCTAGAGATGGGAAAATCTAGACCGCGGTCAATATCGATTTCAGCCAATCAAATTCGTGAATTCGGTAGTTCCCAGTCCTTCTGAGACACAGCCATATGATAATCATTCTTTTTCTCTCCCGTGGTTGGCTTTTTTGACATTAAGTGAATTTCTATCAGAATGATCACTCTTGAATGATGTAACAATTTCATCTATGTACCCGGTGGTGATTTGTTTTGATTTGCTTTGAATTGAGGAAATGCGTTATTGTTATCGTTATTGCTTCTGAGAGGCCTAATTTTATGTTCCTTGTAGTACTGCAGTTTTCGAAAGGCTTAGGTGGCTGTTTTGCGGTTTTCCTAGTTCCCGACATGCCTTCTTGTAAAGTCTGAAGACAGGGAACAAAATGATTTGGTTGCCACAAACCATGAGTTGTACCATGAACTCGACTCCACCTAACAGAGGACAATTCCAGAGATGCATTTTGAATTCTTGGAAAAAATGGCAACATTTAGAACGTTTCTTACCTGGCTTACCCGATTGATTTGCACACTTTCAGTCGGGTAAATGCTTTTAACACATGACTGTGTGACTGAAGCAAGAGCAAAAATGTGCCACATGCCAAGTGACTTAAGCACAAGAGCTTGTTGGATACACTGGTTACTTCTAACATTCATGTTTAAATACGAATCGATCAGCAGCTGAACTGGAATAGTGTGCTATCCAAAATATGGCCTGACCAGATTTTAAATGAAATAAATGCTCCTCATTAAGGTAGTATTCTGTCTTGCAAATCAACTCCTCAGAAGCCCTAGCATGAATTTCAATGTGGTTTGTCTCATTTCCAAAACTAAGGACACTGAATGATGTAAGCAAACAATTTCCATCCCCAATAGCTCTGACTGGTATCAAGTTACTTGGTGCATCAAGTGGGTAAATGCATAAGTAAATGAGTTTATACGAAAATCAATCTCTTGCACTCATATGTGATGTAAAAATATACAAATTAAGATTATGTTTTTTCCTGAAAAATAGACGGTTGCAGACTTGAATTAATTACACTCAACCTCCTTCTCAGTCCTCGCGAGGACGCCCGCGGGATTCAATTCTTGCGAAACACTTCTATGAAATCGACAATTAAAAACTGTCTAACAGAAAGAATTGTATAGCCCGATTCTTTTTCCGATGATGTTTCTTGACAATATTTAAAGAGTAAAAAATACATACTTTTTCTTTAACACGGTTTGAAAGGAATCTCGCTTCGTTGTTTTCGTTTGTTCACGCATATGTCATGAATGCGTAATATTTCAAGGGACGTCACGTGTGAAACAAAAACATCGACCTGCTTTTCAATATGATTAAATTCGACCTTTTATTTTACTGCAAACCAACAAAGCCATTGTTGCTGAAAATACCGTGCTCAAATTTTAAGACACATGGCCTATTCATAGGTTGATACTGACAAAACTCACCCGCGTGTAAGCGACTTAAGTGAAAACTCAAATATTCCACGCCAGATCCACGGTGAAAACCACGAGTCACGGCACAACAGAACAAACTCACGGCACAACTCATCCAACTAGGCTGTTTGTAAGCTGTCGGTAAGTTGTCGGTAGAATTTATCGTAAACAAATGCGTATTCAAAGTTTTTAGCAAATAAGACTTGGATCAAAAAATAACTCAGGAAGAATATTTTTTCTCGGAACAATCACTTTCAATCATTTGGTTAGTGGAACATTTCGAAAATTTCGCCATACTGGATTTTTAAGTTAGGTCCCAGGCCCCTGTGCGCCTTGCGCCAAAATAAATCTAAACCTGCTATGAGGCAACTCGTGAATGGTGAGATAGAGAAGCTGTGGTCAAGGTTGTGGATGTAGGTCAGGATACGTTCATAAAGAATGTTTAGGGGTTATCAGTTGGTAGGGCTTATAGTTGAGGAATGGAAAGATGAGACATGCACACAGGTTTTTGAGTTATCCAATGCAGAGTGTCTTGCAACAGCAGTTAATATAGGTTGTTGGTATAAAGAATGAGTGTCGAAGTGCACGCAACAATCCTGAAAAGGTTTTGTGGGTTGCTGTAATTTTGTTAGTTCAGAGATGCTACATCCTAGAAACTCGATCCTTTATCCATATGGCCTACCTTCATCAAGATGCCCTAGCCTATTAAGAAAATCCTCCGATTTCAACTCACCAGCAGTATATGTTTTTCACTTTCTGAAAAGAAACGCAGGTACTTTATCTTCAATTTGCTTGACTTGCAATTTTTTAAGTTTATAAAATATATTTGGAACTGACATTACAGCTCTTCTATCCAGACATCTTAACTCCGACTTGGCTTGTGTACTGTATGATACAGGGACCTTTTATTCACTGTTTTCTGATCTTCGTTTGCCACAAAATATTGTGGGTAGTGACAGATACCGGTAATATTATTCAGAATCTTTTATTCATGAATATTCCTAATGGTTTGTTTCCTTCTCCTGGTGCAAAACTAATAATTTGGTCTCCATTTTCTTTTACATCTGCTTCCTGCAGTAATTGTATCTGTAAATCCACGAGGGCATTCCTCAACTTCACACCAACCATCAATATCGTCTTGCCTGCATTATTAACTTTGGTAGCAGAAATTTCGTTTTGGAAATCATCTGTTGTATTGTCTGTTGCAATTCGATCATTTTGAAAATCAGTACAGGATGTGTCAAAGTTTTGTACAAATTCACTGTACAATATCCTTACGGTCAGCAGATTGTGAGCTAATGTTATCTACCCATGTATCTTGTACTTGAATACCCTCACTTTTGAATAAATAACTTCTTTCCACAAGATATTTGGCTGCATCTAACAATTTCTTTGTTCTAACATTCTGGAACTGATAATTATGCTTGTAGGTGAGAAGCGTTTTGAGTTTTATTGGATGTTTTGTGATTTATTGATAGGCCGTGTCAAACACTGAACAGTTGAATTTACATCACTTAGTACTTTGACAATACTTCCATGAATAGACAACTGACCACCCCTTGGTTGTATGGCAAGAAATTTCCATGAATAAGCAGGATTGTTTTTAGAATTGTAGCAGGAGAATTGTGTAAAGTAACACGAGAATATTCTGAAAGCGCTCTTTGTCTGAATTTAAAACTAGCTCAGGCCATCTAAATTTGACTGGAGAATTCTTTATAGTAGCCGGACAATTCTTCGTAGTAACTGGAGAAGTCTTCGTAGTAGCAGAAGAATTCTCCGGTCTCCGATGCCTAATGAACACCTTGATGGGATACGAGGTGATATTAAGCGTTCTTCTAATGGCGTCAAGTGTTGTGAACAAACCCTGTAGTTTTTAGAATTACATTTCCCTACAGATGACTTTACCACAACTTGTCACAACAGGGACACATATTCTGGCCCGCATTTAATGCTGTTGTGAAAAAAAAAATTATCATTGAAACTGCATTGTCGTCACTTTTCTTTGCTTGACGTAATTGCGTTTCAGTACCTGCTGTTATTACTTGCAACTTGCAAACTTTCCATCTACTTTTCACTTTAGCATTCCTGTTGATTTCCTTTATGTGTTCTGGGTTGTGCATAAACTTATGTTGCGGTGAGGTTCGCAGGCAGTATGAGTTTGTAGACTTGTTCGTACTTTATTCTTCGTAGACGAGCGGTCAGCTACAATCTCTGATCAAAGACTAACGCTTTTACTTGAAAACCATGCTTAAGCGTAGAAAGTGCAAGGCCGCGCAACGCACTGTGATTGGCTAGGAGCTTCATCTATTCATTTGTCGGCGAGTACATAACAACGGCGGCTTCGTAAGAAGGATTAAAACCTCAACTCCAATCTCGCTAGTAACTCGAGAGTTATAGGATTAACTCTTTTCTCAGAATTAGAAGTGAGGAAAGCAGACTTTTCCTGCACTTATTTCGTAACCAATCACAGAGGTTGCTGGAGATCTGCGTTGCACTTTTGGAACGTGACCGGTTCTGCTAACGACTTCAAAGGAACAAAGGTTAATTAAAATGATACGTAACAATCTTAATTACTAAGTTCCATTGGGCTGGAAGCACGTAGTTTCACAGTTCTTGCTGGTAAAATAGCCAGGATAAATTGTGATCGAGTAACTTAACTTAAGTTATCTTGAAACACCAATGTCAGTGTACTGCTTATGCTAATAGAGACACCCAGACTGCTACCAGCGCAACGCGCGAGCGTGTAACTTCACAAGAACTTACGTAATTACCTTAGCTAGATTAACTGGACCGAGGGTTGCTTAGGAATTTAGAGCAAAAGTAATTAAATCGGCCAGGTTTATTAAACCCACGCGGTGCCAACCAAAGAAAAGGTTTTAGCACGTCCAGAGTTTTTCGTGGGAACTTTTCTCGCTTGATCAAGCGTACATGCTTGCTTTCTAAAGCCTAACCGTTGCTTAGTGGCGGTCTGGTAATCAAGTGTAAACTATAAATTCGAGGTACCGATCACGTTCGTTAACTTAACATTATTCATCACTCAATTACACTAATAAGCATTGAAACAAGCGCAACCCCGAAAAGTGCAACATCACACTAAATTATTTCGAACACCAAAACGTTCACACGGAATAAAACATATATGAACTAACTTAAGTACAAAACTTTTGAAAAGTGTATGCTAACATGCTATTCCCCCTTTGTAAAAATGGCGCCTCCTGGTGCCGCAGTAGAAGGAGCAACACTTGACAAGAGAGAATAACGCTTAAAAACCCAAGTAGGTATGAGGAGCAAATAAGGCAAATGGAATCTCCAGCACTGAAAGTAGATAAGGCTAAATGTTGCATTGCACGAAAGGAGGAGGAAAAGGGAGCGAATCAGACACTCTAGTTGAACAATGGAACACGCTGAGGGGGCCGGGTGGGAGCTGGAAATTCTAATTGCGGTAAAGTCACTATAACAACAGCACACTCTAATGAGAAAGATAAAGTAAGAAAACGTCTAAAGGAAAGGAACTCACAAAGCGTTAGCGGGTGTTACCGTAGATGGGAGAATAAACAGCCTGCGTAAGAGATTAAACGGAGTATTGGAAATTTCAAAGGTGAACACGTCGGCAAATGTTTCAAATGAAGTGGACTAGGTAATGGCCGTGGGGGTTGTTGCAGGCGGTTTCTTCTCAGGGACAGTGCCAGATAGCAGACGCATGGAGCCTGCGCTGTTTGCACTTAGAGGGCGACGAAACAGTATGAATTCTGGACAGAAAATCCTCTGAATAAAAGCGAATGAGGGACGAAATGCTGCCCGTTGAACTTATTAAAATAATCTAGGAGGTGCGAGGCGAGGATATTAAATCCCGCCTCGGTGGACATGGCATAAACTAAGGGAAGAAAAGAATAGCGCTTGTGCTGCTGAACATAAATGTGTCGTAAACTACGGTAAAACAGGGAAAAGCAAAAATCTTGATCAATAAGAAAGTACCGGCAAAGAGAAAAGACGTGTTCCTGGAATCCGCAATCAGTCCATGAAAACCAAAGGGTATCGTCCAAAATGTCTCGTAACAGCTCCAAGTCCTTGATGTCGTGGTCCGCGGCATCAAAGCAAATATGTGGGGTGGGAACAGCTTGGTTGCAAAATTTGCAGCAGAGGTCGGATCGCAGGCGTGCTTCTAAATAGGCGCTCCATTTAATGAGGTGCTTGATGGGTGTTCGGTTGAATATGCTGGCACTCGTGGCTTGTTGGTGGCTGGTCAATTCGAGGCGATGCTCCTCGGGTGGTAGCTCTTCTATGTCCGTAGGTAGTACAACATAAGATGTTGGGATCCTCGGATAGGAGTACGCCATATCGTCTGTTGCAAAACAGAAATAAGAGTAAGCCAAAACAATTAGGATGCTGAGGGCCAGGGAAAAGGCTGCCATATAATCTGTTAGCCCCATTGCGGTATCAGTGGAAATTGCATTGATCCGGTCGTTAACATTCACCAGGTTATCAGTGAGTTGACCGTCTAGTGTGTCCAAGGTGGAATCAAGGTCGGCTAAGACCGTATGGTTCAACGATGCTGGAGGTGGTATATCAAATATTGGATGAGAGAAATTTGGGTGAGTTGAGTTGGAAACAGCAGGTTGCCATGGTACAAATTGCATGGACGAGGCCGAGGAGAAAGGAATGGACACTGTCAAGCGTCCTGGGCATTTGTCGATATCTGACCTGAGGTAAGATCCGGTTCGCAACTAACCGGGCGCACCACACAAAAGTTTAAGTCTTTGGCATGGGGTACTAAAGCAGTGGTTAATTTGAAAGGACGCTATACTTTGCTGAGAAGCAATTGTGTTGAACTCACAAACGGTGGTTTCGCGTTGAGGGCAAAAAGTATGAATATCTTAAAAACAAACTTTCTTTGTGGGCAACTCTGGTACTGTACCTAATTTAAGTGTGCTAGGGTCCTTGGAGCGTTGGTTATTACCCTCAGAGTGATTTTGCACTGGTATGGTCTGCAATCGGCAACTAGCCATTTGTCCTGATCGAACGGCGAAAAATTGAGTGTTCCGTAGGTGTGGCTCTGGTTTGAGACCCTTAACGAGCGTACTCGGGACTGTATGCTCGCGCGCATTGTTGTCAGTGTTACAATGTGACGTCGGTTGTTCTGTCTTAGGTGGATATGCTCACTAGTGTATGGAAACGGGTAAGCAAAGAGTGTGGGGCTATCTTGAGATGTTGGTGTCATTTGCTCAAGTGGGTGCGTGAAACGGGTGTCCAAATGTGTCGAGTCGTTTTGTCGGTGCTCACTAGTGTCCATCAAGGTGGGGGTGGTATCGATCCCTTTTTGTTCCCGGTCAACAAAGATCGCACCTAGTTTAAATTTTGCGAGGCTGGAGCATCCAAGAGTGTTCTTCCCCAAGACGTGCGTATCGTAGCCGGCCTAGGGGAAAATGGAATGCGTGGGTCACGCCCTTGAGCTTGTCGTTGGCGACAGACTGCCCATATGGCCCGATTTCTTGCAAAAAATACCAAATTGACCAACCTACATATGTTCTGCGTCCTCGTTGATTTGGACTATGAAAACGGTTGTTTGTAGCTCGGCGTACCTCTTGTCGAATTATTTGGACTATATCATCCCTGTTTAGGGAGCGGCTGTCGTGAGGAGGGCGTGATGTGTTGTCATACGGAGTAGGGGGCATGGCATACGAAGCTACTACAGGAGAGGGCGGTGGCAGGGGCGCTGGTTGCAGTTTCTTAAGCGCGTCCAAAAATTCGTCAAAACTATCAGTTACTTTGGGTTCAGACACTGATTCCTTTAGTTTAGCGTGCATCTCTGCCTCGTGCAGAGTACTTGGCTGTTGTAAAAGAACGTAATTTTTTAGTTCCGGTCTTAGATTTTGGATGAAAACAGGTACGCATTCGTTATCGGGCAAAATAATTCGTCGGCAGAGACGCCGTATTGTGGCGGCAAATTCAGAAACGCGCTCTGTAGGTAACTGTGTCCGGGCATGCAGTTGTTGTCGAAAAAGCCAAACATCAGATTCTGTGTGAAACTGTTTTTTGAGCGCGTTCGCTAGATATTGGAAAGGTCTCCCAGCTAGTCCGGGTGTTGTGTTGAACCAAACACTGGCGGCAGAAGTGAGTTGTAGTGGTAACGCTTCTGCTTTGCGGTTCTCGGAAAACCTATAAAATTGCGCTGCCCTGTCAAAGTTTTGTAAAAATTCGACAACATCCTCTGACTCCGAGCCTGAAAACTTGGGTCGAATTGAATTGGCTGCAGAAAACGCGGGAGTGGATTGTGTTTTCTCTAAGTGTTTTGATAAGACTGCTAGTTGTGCTTGCCATTGTTGGCTTTGTTCTTTGGTAAATGCCGAAACTATATCTGCCGAGTTTTGTGTCTCTATTTCTGCGATTGAGGGTGTTGAATTGAGGAGTTTTATAGTTTCTTCGTGAAGGTCAAGAACTATGGACTCGTCGTCCATACTCGTGAGACTCCCCGAACCGGGTGAATCCGAGAATAGCGATTGAGTTTCAACCCACGAATTTGTGTCGGTAAAAAGGGATTTAGAACATTCGTCAGAATTTATCGCAGTTTTACCTAGATTACTCGCCTAGTTTGATACCTGAGTAGCTTTTGTCGGAAAGGTCGAATCACTTGGCAAAACCAGGTCAACTGAATTTCCGGCGGGATCGGAAAAAAAGCAGGTGCCGTCACAATATTCCTCGGTCGACTGTACGGTCGCTTTTCGCGCCGAAAGAAGTTTAAGAGCGAATGCACAGAAAAATCGGGCAAAATCAGCAAACCGTGGCCACAGCTCAAAACCTAACCTACCCTCATTTCCGTTTATAATAAGGTTTTAATGAGTTAATAACACTGCTGGTATTTAATTTTCAAAATGCGACCGAGATTGGAAATTATTTCAACGTATTAACTGTCTGGCGGCCTAAAAATAGTAGCCGAACTTAGCAAAACAGTCCAGTGACAGAATTGAGCTGACTTTCATAAACGAGTGAATATATTGGCAATATTCCACTTAAAATTCACAAAAAAAGATATCTAACAATTTAAAAACGGCACATCTTTAATTTTCAACACGAAAATATCAGCAAACGAGCAAAATTCTGATACATAATTTGCATAATTCTTATCAATACAACAATTTAACTCAAGAACCAAAACCGAATTTTCTATATGGGGGTATCCTCCAAATCGCCCAAATCGCGGTTACTACCCAAAGAGATATAGCATTTAACATTATCTGAAAATTAGTCAGGTGTTTTCGCGAACGCTCCAAAAATTGATCGATTATTTTGAGGTTATTTCGTCCCCGCCAACTTCTAATTGACTCTCGGGTCAATTGACAGGTGCAAGTCACGCTAGTTTTACGCGTCAATTTAAGCTTATTTGAAGGCAAAAACTGACAAGATTCTTTAAATATGTAGCCGTGTTAACTAAATTCAATTTATCTTCAAAAGAAGAGACCGTTCAATGAGTAATTTCTGTTTTTGAGATCTCGTAGATAGGAGAACGGCGACTGCGAGCGGACACAAGTCTGCTTTCCCGTGACTGCGAAATCAGAAAGGTAAATAAATCCGCTTTGAGTGCCTTGTCTGAGATAAAGTAAGCCAAGTAGGAAAGCATTGTAGCGCAATTTGGATCCTTTGTAGCGAGCAATGTATTTGCTGCACAGCGACGGTAAGTAAACAAACCAACGCACGGTACCACTTATTGGGTGACCAGGCAACGATTGTCTACGGCCTCGGCTAAAAATAAGTGCGTGGGAACCAAAACGCACGAGATGTAGCAAATTCATTTTATTGTACGACCACTTGTCCTGTTATTTTAAAAGCGGTGAACTAAGATGGTTAGCAAATACATACTCCCACTTTTAAAACTGGTGCAGTACAATGTTCTAGGTATTTATTTACTTATATTTATAGTTACGTCTTTTAGAATTACGCCGTTCCTGATTTTAGGGTAGCTGCTACTTTTTCACCCAAAAAGATTATTCCCTTCAACTAGAAATACGACTCCCGCAAAACCTCGCGAAGCTAGTTTTTGAAGAAGTCACAATGGTTTTAGCTATCAGCCTAATCCCCATTATTTTATACGTTATTTCATGTTTGGCACTTAATTAGTGACACCTTGTGCAAATTACATGATCAGTATACCGCTGAACACAGTGCTTATAAATTTGCCTTCACTTTGCTCTCTTACTGCCACTGAGAGGGGCGTCTGGAAAAGCAGGAATCCGGAATAGGAACCGGAACAGGAATAGGAACCGGAACCGGAACCGGAATTCATGATTTAGAAAAAGACCTGGAAAGGCCGACCTTAACAAGTTTTCGAAACTTCTTAAGGGGACCCTTTTGCTGAGGAGGAGGGGTGGGGGTGGTTGGGGCAATAATTAATTCCCAGCCTACCACTGCAATAATTTTTCCCCTTATTTTGTCATTTTTAACATAGGACTATTAACTCCGCGCAAGAATTTTTTCCTGCCGTCAGGTTGTATACATACAATATATTTTTTGTAATCCCTCCCTCCCCTCCTAAAAACAAGTCAAATGATCCTTGGTAATTCTCATAGTAGATGGAGCTTTTTCTTTAATATTCCTCAAATACAAGACCAGTTTCATGCGGATTTAAGGTATGATAACCGTTTTTTTGTCACACGTGTGTACACTGTATACATTTTATCGATAAAGTTGGAGCCAAGCCTCTGACGTTCGCTTCGGATCAACTTACGAAAATGATTGACTTTGGAACCGATCTTTCTGGGCTAAGGTACCTCTTCCTCATTTTAAAAAGCAGAAGTGTCTTATATTCAGTGCACATTTAGTAAAAAAACTTTAAAAAGCAAGCGTCTATTCCGGTTCCGGTTCCTGTTCCTGTTCCTGTTCCGGTTTTCTTGTTCCGGTTCCTATTCCGGATTCCTGCTTTTCCAGACGCCCCACTGAGAGTGCACCAGAGAGAATAGAATTAAAATTATTTATGAAGTATCACAATAAGATTCACTTACCAGAAATTGAAAATGATTGTAAATCTTTTGCAGGTGAAGTGTTGAAGAATTTATATGAATTCTTGTGTTTACCACGGTGTAAAAACCTGTAATTTTTTTGTTTTATTTTCTTAGTCTCTATTGCTTTGTCTGCTTTGTTGTACATCACTTTTAACGCAATAGGTTCTAATTACACAAAGGATGAGTTGAATGCTCCTATTGTTTTTTGTTTATATTCTATTGTTATCATTGCATGAGATTCATTGTAGTAAGAATCGTCTGATTAGGTATTTTGTCTACTGCAGACATTATTTAATTCATTCCTAGGAAACCAGAATTGAGAACATAATGAATAGTGCATGTACACCCTTTAGTTACATTGGTGCCCCCTGTGATAGATAGAAAATTCCTCTTTTCCCAAAAGAGATGCCATATCAACAGAAGTGTGTGATCCAATATCATAACATTAAAAAAAAATGGCGGGGGAGGGGAGGAGGAGGAGGGAGGAGGGAGGAGGAGGAAAGAATTGAATTGTACAAAGACTGAATAAAGTTTGGTAATAGTGAGTGCCGACTATACAGTAGGTTATTGTGCTGTTTTTAGAACATATCATAAAAACAGTGTAAGAAAGAGTTATTTAAATGTTCATGGGCTGAAAAAGATGGCTGCACTACATATTGCTTTAAAAAAATTAATGTGAACACCAAACACCAGAGGAAAGTTTAATTGTGTTGCTACAGAAATAGTCAAAATATCCCTACCCAACCAGAGAATAGTATATGATTTTGAATATATGAAAATTTCAATTCTAAAAACTGCAGAACACAAATTTAATAGAAGTATGGTTTTTCATAAAAACAGTCATTGCAGCTCGAGTTATTGAAGTTGTCACAACAAACTATAATGCCAAAATGTCCATTGCACAAAACATAACTATAACCAATGATATACAGTAACGATCAGAAGCACTATTCAGATTTTTGTAATAAGAAATGCTTTATTTTCCAATGAATGAAACTATTATTAACAGTATTATACGAACAGTGCTTATAGTAAAATTTACAATGTGTTCATTGCCAACTCTACACTGGAAATCTCTTCATAATGGAAATATAATGTATTTATTATCTGGAAAATATCAATTTGGTATTTTTTTATAATATCAATATACTTAAGGTCAAATTGGCCAACTTCAATTTAGCTCGTAATTCTGCCAACTGACTTAAAACAAATTGACTTGAAGAGAAGAACTGCTCATTTATAGGGAGTGAGAGAATTTACAATATACCTGTTATCCAAATTTGTGGTGATTTTTTTAACACATTGTACTACTTTTAAGAGATTCCAACTTACCTGGATGATTACATGTAGCAGCTGTCTTTACTGCTTGAAAATGAATAAGTTCATTAAAAAATTAAAAGTGTTGGTAAATCCTGGATGTGTTGTCTGCTAAGTCAAGTAGTCTTTGTTCTTCTGTCAGTCGTTCTTGCAACCGCTTACACGTACCTATGCCCTGAAGTCTTTGGAATGGCATTGGCTGAATTACAGCATGCTGTTAAGACCGAACTCTTGATGTTGCAACAAAAGTACATCCAGCTGCTCTTTCTGATTTTCCAATGTCTATGACTACTTTATTTAGTGTTTGTCCTTGTGACTTGTGAATAGTCATTGCATAGCTTAATCGAAGTGGCAATTGAAGGCGAGAAAGTTTCTTGTTATCATCTTCCCATTCAAACCGTTGAGGTGGTACAGGTATAGAAAGGGGGTCATCACCTATAAAGGCTGGACCTCTGTAGTGGGGAAAGTGTACAAGTACAGCTATGGGTAAGCATGGTGGTGGTTTATCTGGATGAAACAGAAGTTCCTGAACTGTGCCAACTGTCCCATTGCACAGTCCAACTTCTTGCCAAAGGTTAGAAGTGAGCATGACAGTTGCACCTTGAGAAAGAAACACTTCAGACTGCAGTCCTCCTGCATCATCAGACTTTGCAGCACTGGCTCCTGTACCTGAGTGAACTGCTGATATTCTTGCAATAGGATTACCAAGTCAGCACAGCTTCTCATAGTTGTACCTTGCAACATTTTCCTTATCATAGAACAGTCGTACCGCATCTTTGAAATCTTCCATGTTTACATTTTGTGGTGCTCTTTCTTGAAGTTTGTGCCAGTCTTCTTCTGTTACTATTCCATCTCTCATCCTCAATAGTAGTTCTCTAAATTCCTCTGCTTCAGGGTTATTTCCTTTCTGTCGAACATTCTCATTCAATACAACCACATTTTCAAACAGAGTATAAACTGAATAGCCCTGTTGTGCTAACACAGTAGCTGCTGGTGGTGAATAAAGTGGTGTATCTCCTACAGTTGGTAACTGTGCAAAGATTACTGAGTATCCTCCTAAAGGTGTGTTGAGTTTTGCTGAGGCTTGACGCAGACTCTTGTCAATCCATGCCAAAGTTCTCTGTCCAAGCATTGAGAATTCATCTATAATGAGATAATGTTTACCCTGTAATCTGAGTTGTAGACGTTGTAAGGCTGCTCCTTGAAAATCTGTTTTGTTTAGATTGCGCACTGGTAGTGGTAAGGTAGAGTGAAGAGTGCTTCCAGCAATGTTGAAACCAGCAATTCCAGTTGTTCCTGTGAGAATACACTGATCTCCCAGTAGATGAGCCAATGCATTAATTAGAAATGACTTTCCTGTTCCAGCAGTTCCTGTGATAATCATGTGTAGAGGTTCTGTAGGTACGTTTTCATTTAGGCGTCTTTTGTGTTGTTGAACAATGCTGTATGCAAGATTTTGTCTGTGGTTCAGTGCTGTTAAATCCACAGGTTACCTTTCCATTTCTTGTATGTTTGCAGCTTCTCTCACTTCATTTCGTTGTTTTGCTATCCACTTCTCTGATTCCCGAAGGAGGTCTGGAGGCATATTTCTTGAGGCAGATGTCCAGTCAAAATCAGGTGCATCATCATTAGCTGTGCTATTACTGAAGTCTTGGTTAAACCTACAAAGCAGTATCCATTCTTCAACTTCCTCTTGCTGTTGGTGCATCATATTCTCATCATCCTCACTATCGTTTTCATCCCCATCATTTTCACTGTTCCCATTGTGCACCATTGCTTGTTCAAGCTCCTGAGCAAATGTTAGTATACACTGCTGTCCAGTCTCAGAATTTAGGAAGTTCTTATAGCATTCAATAAACACTTCATCACTTTCCTCAAGTCCATCCCAAGCAGAGTATACTGATTGATGCCATGGTTTGTACTTTACCAGCTGAAAGTTACAGTACTTACCATAATTCGTACCAGAAGGATTAGGAGAAAACACTGGAAAGCTTCTGATTATCACCTCCTGTTTACGTTTTCTTATGTCTCCCTTTGTAATATAAAAATCTGATGCAAACTGGAGTAGATTCAGAGCCGCATAATTCCAGGAACTTGTTCTCGCCACTGAGCCCTTGATGCATAATGATCACGCAATGCGGGATCCAAAGCACTGTCACCGTGGTTTACTTCTTCACCTTGCCCTCCACGTACTCTTTGGCTTCCATCCAGAGAAATGCAGAGAAAGCTGTAAGTACAACTGTACAAAGGTTTTCCAAGAAGCATATGGGCTGTTTCCTGAGATCCAATGTCACGTTCTCCTGCAACTTGAATCATGGCTCGGCGTAAAGCAGATGATGCACTGTCTGTACGGCGTAACTTATTGATGGCAGATTGGAGAATCTCTGTTGCCTGTTGAGATCTTGGCTCACCTTTGGTTGCATACTTGGCCATATAGCAAATGCATTGGTCAGTGTCAACAATTGCTTGCAAATCCACATTTGCTCTCCAGTTCTGAAGCATTAAGTGATTGTGTTAGTTGATGCGGTCATCATTCCTCTTGGTGATGAGTGAAGCTCTAACTCTTGCCTCAGTTATCTGCTGCACTGTCACTTCATCCTGTCCACCATGATCTCCCGGAGGGGGGGGGGGGGTACTGCCATATATGGGCTATATAGGTATGTGCCGCTGTGAAGGGTATGGTTTTCAAGCAGTTTACTTTAGGATAGGGTATATAAATCAGAACATTTGGGTCTAGAATAAGGTATCATTTTTCAGGAAACTGATCAAGTGGTTGAAGATTTCATCTAGACTAGGGAAACAGCTACTCTAGGATAGGGGGATTTGGGAAGTTTACTCTAGTATAGGGTAGCAAAATTTAGCTGAATTAGCTCTGGTATAGGTTAAGGGTTTCAGGGTCCCAGCGGCACATTCCCACCCAGAAATTCCTAGAGTACCCCCCCGGGCATGATCTCCCTTAATTAAAAGTCAATGCTGGTCTGTTCAGTGCAATCCTTTGGGTAATTGAATCGGCATTGTGGTTGTTGTCCATGTTTGCTACGTAAACAATATGCTGTACTGCACCTGGTGTGACGTTCCACTGAATTAACCAGAGAGTGGTAGTCATCATTTTCATTTCCAGTTTCTTGAATGGGTATAGCAGAAGGATGTGGGTTTGGTACTGCCCAATTTCCATCTGGAAGAGCCTCATTCATGGTGGTGAGAAGCCAGTCTGCATATTGAATAACTCTTGCTTTAGCTTCAATTCCTGGTTCTATCGCTGGTGTAAAGTCATTTGCCATGTCTTGATAGTTGGATTCTTCATGTTGCCTGTCCAATATTTGCTTAAGCTTCCACCCTTGCGCAGCTCTCTTTACAAGTTCACAGAGTCCTGGGTCATTCTTGAGCTTTGAAAAACCATGTGCATGAATACTTCCTCGAGCTTGCCATTTATAACGAAGCCATTTCCATTCAGCATACAAACCTTGATCCAACCAATGTTTATTGAAATCTTCAAGTCTTGCTACGAAGTGGGAGTCTGTGATATGTGGATGGTTTATGACAGCTTTTATCCGTATAGCAGGTGTTGCATTGTTTGGTTCCTCTAGCCGTCTATGAAGATCAGGCCAGTAGTTGTCAGCTACACTACATGTGAAGAAAAATGTTGGTGCCCCCTTCTGTTCAATAAGAGCTTTAAGTTCCAAGTAGCGTTGATACCAGTATTGTCTTGTTCCTTGAATCTTTGCCACATAACGCTGAACTCTGTTCATGAGTTGCTGTGCAGACATCTGTTGAACCATTTCCCTTAGTTCTTCTGTGGTAAGGTTAGCATCTTGAGGGTTCTGAGTGAGGTAAACCCTGGCTTGTGACAGCAACTGATGTCTCTGCTTCATGTTCAGTGCCCAGTAGGGAAACCTTGGATGGGATGCAAATCTCCATACAAACTGCAATGTTGAGAAATGTTCTGCATACCTGACTTGTGATAAGATGTTTAAAACCCTCAGTTAATGTTACCTCCCTAAATCTTCTCTTGTTTGTGGGGTCTCCTCTTCCATGTGGAAACAGTGTGGGGAAGGCCATTGTAGCCAGTCCTTCTGTCTGAAATTCATTGATGGGATCTCCTTCATTGGATGGCCAGTCCAGTGGGTCTTTGCCATTAATAAAGGCACGAATAGCGTCTTGTTCCTGTTGTTGAACCTGTTGAAAAGGAAGGAAAGGACTTCTTTCTTGTTCACTACCATTTGCTTCATTCTGGTAAGGTACCTGTTCACATATTTCTTGTATCTGCTGCCCCTCTTCTGTCTCTTGGACATGAACTGTAGGCAAATTTGTCAGAACTCCATCACATGGTAGGCATTCAATAGCTTCATGGTTGATTTCAATGTCTGAGTAGTAGGGATTGTTGTCCTTTAGCCATGCCAGTGCTTGCATCACCTTGTGTCTTCTAACTCTGCAGTCCCTGCTGCTGTCGTCTGCACCATATCGCCTTATAACAAGAAAGAGAAGTTCTTCTACATTGGGTGGCAGTCTTGTTATGAATCCTTGAATGTCTTGAGGAAGGTTCAACACATGTCCTTTGTAGCCACGCTGTCCTCCATGTTTACGATAATATTAAAATATCTGCGGTACATAGTTTAGCAGATATTTGTTTTCTGCACGTTCTGTATTTGGTATTCGTATTGTGTTATACAATTAGGTGTTTCAAGTACGCAATATACGCGTTAATTGCGCGTCGTATATATATAGCTGTTGTCAGTCAGTGATCTTCCTTCGGGTCTGCTAACGCCACACGCTACTCCACTGTTCCTTAGCATGAGCGACTCTGAGGAAGCTAGGGCACGTTCTGGTTAGAACGATGGAGTTTTAGATCCTTCTTTCGGTGCTACCATACAGTCTGCCGTTTCTGAATCGATGGGTTCTTTAACCGATAACCTCTCTAAGGTTATTGAATCTCGGCTTCGCGATTTCGCGAAGCGATTTTCCGAAGAGAACATCTCGTCCGTTGAACAAACAGTCAAGAGAGCTCGGAGCGAACAATATACCTGCAAAAGGAAAGGTATTCAGCAGCAGTTGGATAAACTAGACGAAGCATCTGACGCTCTCAAGCAGACATCGTACGAGAAAGCTTAAGCTGCCCTGGAGTCAGGTACTGAATTAGTTTCCAAGCGTGTTAAAGCCATTAAGCCAGCCGACAGGAGCGAATTTGGATGGGCTACCGTTAACGAATATTTGTCTGACGAAATCACCTCTGACTCCGACGACGATAAGAGAATTTATCGGGCCAAGAGGAGAGCCGAGAGAAAAATCAATAAAGAGAAGCGTCGTCGTGTCCGTTCTGACGAGAAAGGAAGCGGTTCCTCCTCTGCATTCCGCGCGGCTTCTTCGTCGAGATTCTCATCTAAGGATTTGGCTTCTCGTTCGGGAGCTAGACCGGCTCGTCGTTTGGGGCCTTGTTTTAAGATAAGTAGCCTACTCTTTCTCGTTATACTAGCTTTGTTCTTTACTTCGTCGATTATGGCGTTACACACAGGCCATAATCCAATATTCTCCATGAATTGCTGTTTTGCTGTATGTCATTCTATACATTAGGATAGTGCAGAATATTAAAATATCTGCGGTACATAGTTTAGCAGATATTTGTTTTCTGCACGTTCTGTATTTGGTATTCTTATTGTGTTATACAATTAGGTGTTTCAAGTACGCAATATACGCGTTAATTGCGCGTCGTATATATATAGCTGTTGTCAGTCAGTGATCTTCCTTCGGGTCTGCTAACGCCACACGCTACTCCACTGTTCCTTTATTTTTATATTGTGTATTTCATTTTCATGCTGTTGTGTTCCCCTTTTTTCGGTGTGGAGATTTTGGTCATTTGAGCTTGGCATGCACGAAACCTGTGGACACTTCAAAGAGTAACGCTCGCCGTGATTGTCTAGACGGCGGTTCGTTGACCACTGATGATGCTGATGCTCAGCAAGTTGAGTGCGATTGTTTACATTTATTGTCTTCCTGTAGCAACGAATTTAGTGTTAAAGACGGTAGCAATGGCGTCAAAGGTCGCTTGAAGTTCTCGCTTAACTTCTGTATTAAAACATTAGATGCTTCAGATTTTTTGCTTGATATGATTAGGCGTGGTTACAGGTTACCATTTGCCCATTATCCCTCAGTGCTTTCTAAAGAACAACAGATCTGCGCTTCAGTATCCAGAATTTGTGGCCGAAGCAATTACCGAGCTTCTTAGTAATGGCTGCATTGTTAAACAAGTCGTTCCTCCGTTCTGTGTGTCGCGGAAGGAAAGAAGTTGCGTCTTGTTATTGATCTTAGGTACGTCAACAATTGCTTAGTTAAACCCAGATTCAAATATGAAGACTTGCACCCGCTATCCCAAGTTCTGGACGAAGGACACTGGTTTTTCACATGGGACTTTAAGTCCGGCTATCATCATGTTGATATTTGTATTGATCACCAAAAGTATCTCGGTTTTGCTTCGCCTTTTTCCGGCGTGTTAGATATTTTACCTTTGCAGTTCCTTCTTTCGGCCTTAGGAGTGCCTGCTTTTGTTTCACCAAGTTAATGCGACCGTTAGACGCTGGCGTTCTATTGGGCACACCACTTTCATTTAATTACACGACGGTTTCGGTAGTCAACCAGATAAGTGTTCTGCCACAGCAGCTAGCTTAATTCAGCCCAAAGAGCTTTTTTCATCTCGTCTTCTTTGTAACGAGGAAAAGTCGCACGTGACCCCAATGTAAATTGGCGAGTGGCTCGGTTTCGTGATCGATTCTGTTTGCATTGTCATTCCGAATGCCACAGAGAAAAGTCTCCAAACTTAAGGGCTTGTTGGATTCTGCGATTCAGGCGGGGTACACTTCACTTCGTGATTTAGCGAGAATCGCTGGTACTATCATCTCAGTTGCTTTGGCAGTCGGCCCGATTTCTCCTCTTTTGATCAGGTAGATGTATTTTGCCATTGAAACTAGGTCAGCATGGGACAATACCATTAATTTTTCTCCCAGTCTTCTACTTGAGCTAAAATTTTGGTACTGCAACATCGATTGCTTCAACGGTTATTCTATAAGGCCACCATTAGCGACCCATACCGTTGTGTTTTCCGATGCAAGTGATGTAGCTTTTGGACGTTTTTCAGCTTCGCTAGACGGCACCGTAGTTAGCGGCATGTGGGAACCCAAGGATATCGGCCAAAGTTCTACGTTCCGCGAATTGAAAGCTATTTATTTCGTGTTGCTTTCATAGGTTGCTCAATTGAAACACAAGAGAGTTAAGATCTTTACTGATAATCAGGGCGCCGCCAGAATTGTTGCTATCGGAAGCTCCAAAAGTAATCTCCAGGTCTGGCTATAGACATTCTTAACCTGTCTGGTTAACAGCATCGTTCTGGAAGCGTAATGGATCCCAAGGTCGCTTAACGAAAGGACAGATCTTCTTGGCATATTTTTGGCCTTCTGCATGACAGCTCTTCCCAGCTCAAGTCTTTTGTTAAGGGAGTGTTTGAGCTTCCTTGTATAGAAGACCTCTTGTTGGAAGGTCCCGGCCAGAGGCAAATTTACAAGGCGCGTCCCTCGGTCTTCAGTGGTTGCCCGAGATTCAGAATGTTAGCCTTACGGCTAGATTTTAGGTAACCCTTTGTCATCCTTGTTTACCATGCACGTCTCTTTTCTTTCAGCTCTACTCCTCAGCTTGTCATGGCAGATCTTTTACTTTAGCCACGGTGTGTTTTGCCTGATTTGGCAGGGTCATTCTGGTCAGTAGTTTGACCCGTGTGATGAGCAGTGATTACATGAACGTTAGTACTCTCTGAGCCGTCTGCTCTAGATTTAGCTGCCTTAAGTCAATATCTTTAAAGTCAAAACTCAATAAGATCGCAAATTACAAACAATCTGATTTTCTGCGTAGATAATGTCCTGTCCTACTTTTACAAATCTGCTAACGTTATGGAATTGCAAAGATTATCCAAGCCAAGATATCATAGAATAACTTTTATTTTAGGGGCCTACGCTTTTGTCTGAATCACGCATGCGTACAAAAAAAAGAGTCTGATCTTGAATTCTGATTGAAATCGAATCGTTACAATCAAAATTTTCATCGCAAAATAAACTTTACTGCACACCACACTAAAACATGTATAGAAAAGATTCGAAATGATTCTATAACCTAGCCCCCTAAATGACGGTCCTCCTGCCCATATTATCTCTTATAATGTATTTTCACCAAAATCGGCGAGGCCGAGTTTCTTGGCAGCCAGCTGAAGGTATCGAATCTCAGCTTCTAGAGTAAGTACAAACACGGGATAAAGTGCGTTTTAAAGTTCATTTCAAATGCTACAACATTGTGAAAATGGAATATTGATAACTAATCCGTGTAATGAGCACTAATGACCTGAACGTTAGTACTCTCTGAGCCGTCTGCTCTAGATTTAGCTGCCTTAAGTCAATATCTTTAAAGTCAAAACTCAATAAGATTGCAAATTACAAACAATCTGATTTTCTGCGTAGATAATGTCCTGTCCTACTTTTACAAATCTGCTAACGTTATGGAATTGCAAAGATTATCCAAGCCAAGATATCATAGAATAACTTTTATTTTAGGGGCCTACGCTTTTGTCTGAATCACGCATGCGTACAAAAAAAAGAGTCTGATCTTGAATTCTGATTGAAATCGAATAGTTACAATCAAAATTTTCATCGCAAAATAAACTTTACTGCACACCACACTAAAACATGTATAGATAAGATTCGAAATAATTCTATAACCTACCCCCCTAAATGACGGTCCTCCTGCCCATACAATCTCTTATAATGTATTTTCACCAAAATCGGCGAGGCCGAGTTTCTTGGCAGCCAGCTGCAGGTATCGAATCTCAGCTTCTACAGTAAGTACAAACACGGGATAAAGTGCGTTTTAAAGTTCATTTCAAATGCTACAACATTGTGCAAATGGAATATTGATAACTAATCCGTGTAATGAGCACTGATTACATGAACGTTAGTACTCTCTGAGCCGTCTGCTCTAGATTTAGCTGCCTTAAGTCAATATCTTTAAAGTCAAAACTCAATAAGATCGCAAATTACAAACAATCTGATTTTCTGCGTAGATAATGTCCTGTCCTACTTTTACAAATTTGCTAACGTTATGGAATTGCAAAGATTATTCAAGCCAAGATATCATAGAATAACTTTTATTTTAGGGGCCTACGCTTTTGTCTGAATCACGCATGCGTACAAAAAAAAGAGTCTGATCTTGAATTCTGATTGAAATCTAATCGTTACAATCAAAATTTTCATCGCAAAATAAACTTTACTGCACACCACACTAAAACATGTATAGAAAAGATTGGAAATGATTCTATAACTTACCCCCCTAAATGACGGTCCTTCTGCCCTTACAATCTGTTATAATGTATTTTCACCAAACTCGGCGAGGCCGAGTTTCTTGGCAGCCAGCTGCAGGTATCGAATCTCAGCTTCTACAGTAAGTAAAAACACGGGATAAAGTGCGTTTTAAAGTTCATTTCAAATGCTACAACATTGTGAAAATGGAATATTGATAACTAATCCGTGTAATGAGCACTGATTACATGAACGTTAGTACTCTCTGAGCCGTCTGCTCTAGATTTAGCTGCCTTAAGTCAATATCTTTAGTCAAAACTCAATAAGATCGCAAATTACAAACAATCTGATTTTCTGCGTAGATAATGTCCTGTCCTACTTTTACAAATCTGCTAACGTTATGGAATTGCAAAGATTAGCCAAGCCAAGATATCCTAGAATAACTTTTATTTTAGGGGCCTACGCTTTTGTCTGAATCACGCATGCGTACAAAAAAAAGAGTCTGATCTTGAATTCTGATCTAAATCGAATCGTTACAATCAAAATTTTCATCGCAAAATAAACTTTACTGCACACCACACTAAAACATGTATAGAAAAGATTCGAAATGATTCTATAACTTACCCCCCTAAATGACAGTCCTCCTGCCCATACAATCTCTTATAATGTATTTTCACCAAACTCGGCGAGGCCGAGTTTCTTGGCAGCCAGCTGCAGGTATTGAATCTCAGCTTCTACAGTAAGTACAAACACGGGATAAAATGCGTTTTAAAGTTCATTTCAAATGCTCAACATTGTGAAAATGGAATATTGATAACTAATCCGTGTAATGAGCACTGATTACATGAACGTTAGTACTCTCTGAGCCGTCTGCTCTAGATTTAGCTGCCTTAAGTCAATATCTTTAAAGTCAAAACTCAATAAGATCGCAAATTACAATCTGATTTTCTGCGTAGATAATGTCCTGTCCTACTTTTACAAATCTGCTAACGTTATGGAATTGCAAAGATTATCCAAGCCAAGATATCATAGAATAACTTTTATTTCAGGGGCCTACGCTTTTGTCTGAATCACGCATGCGTACAAAAAAGAGAGTCTGATCTTGAATTCTGATTGAAATCGAATCGTTACAATCAAAACTTTCATCGCAAAATAAACTTTACTGCACACCACACTAAAACATGTATAGAAAAGATTCGAAATGATTCTATAACTTACACCCCTAAATGACAGTCCTCCTGCCCATACAATCTCTTATAATGTATTTTCACCAAAATCGGTGAGGCCGAGTTTCTTGGCAGCCAGCTGCAGGTATCGAATCTCAGCTTCTATAGTAAGTACAAACACGGGATAAAGTGCGTTTTAAAGTTCATTTCAAATGCTACAACCTTGTGAAAATGTAATATTGATAACTAATCCGTGTAATGAGCACTGATTACATGAACGTTAGTACTCTCTGAGCCGTCTGCTCTAGATTTAGCTGCCTTAAGTCAATATCTTTAAAGTCAAAACTCAATAAGATCGCAAATTACAAACAATCTGATTTTCTGCGTAGATAATGTCCTGTCCTACTTTTACAAATCTGCTAACGTTATGGAATTGCAAAGATTATCCAAGCCAAGATATCATAGAATAACTTTTATTTTAGGGGCTTACGCTTTTGTCTGAATCACGCATGCGTACAGAATAAAGAGTCTGATCTTAATTTCTGATTGATATCGAATCGTTACAATCAAAATTTTCATCGCAAAATAAACTTTACTGCACACCACACTAAAACATGTATAGAAAAGATTGGAAATGATTCTATATTTTACCCCCCTAAATGACGGTCCTCCTGCCCATACAATCTCTTATAATGTATTTTCACCAAAATCGGTGAGGCCGAGTTTCTTGGCAGCCAGCTGCAGGTATCGAATCTCAGCTTCTACAGTAAGTACAAACACGGGATAAAGTGCGTTTTAAAGTTCATTTCAAATCCTACAACATTGTGAAAATGGAATATTGATAACTAATCCGTGTAATGAGCACTGATTACATGAACGTTAGTACTCTCTGAGCCGTCTGCTCTAGATTTAGCTGCCTTAAGTCAATATCTTTAAAGTCAAAACTCAATAAGATCGCAAATTACAAACAATCTGATTTTCTGCGTAGATAATGTCCTGTCCTACTTTTACAAATCTGCTAACGTTATGGAATTGCAAAGATTACCCAAGCCAAGATATCATAGAATAACTTTTATTTTAGGGGCCTACGCTTTTGTTTGAATCACGCATGCGTACAAAAAAAAAGAGTCTGATCTTGAATTCTGATTGAAATCGAATCGTTACAATCAAAATTTTCATCGCAAAATAAACTTTACTGCACACCACACTAAAACATGTATAGAAAAGATTCGAAATGATTCTATAACTTACCCCCCTAAATGACGGTCCTCCTGCCCATAAAATCTCTTATAATGTATTTTCACCAAAATCGGTGAGGCCGAGTTTCTTGGCAGCCAGCTGAAGGTATTGAATCTCAGCTTTTACAGTAAGTGCAAAAACGGGATAAAGTGCGTTTTAAAGTTCATTTCAAATGCTACAACATTGTGAAAATGGAATATTGATAACTAATCCGTGTAATGAGCACTAATTACATAAACGTTAGTACTCTCTGAGCCGTCTGCTCTAGATTTACCTGCCTTAAGTCAATATCTTTAAAGTTAAAACTCAATAAGATCGCAAATGACAAACAATCTGATTTTCTGCGTAGATAATGTCCTGTCCTACTTTTACAAATCTGCTAACGTTATGGAATTGCAAAGATTATCCAAGCCAAGATATCATAGAATAACTTTTATTTTAGGGGCCTACGCTTTTGTCTGAATCACGCATGCGTACAAAAAAGAGAGTCTGATCTTGAATTCTGATTGAAATCCAAACGTTACAATCAAAATTTTCATCGCAAAATAAACTTTACTGCACACCACACTAAAACATGTATAAAAAAGATGCGAAATGATTCTATATTTTACCCCCCTAAATGACGGTCCTCCTGCCCATTCAATTTCTTATAATGTATTTTCACCAAAATCGGTGAGGCCGAGTTTCTTGGCAGCCAGCTGCAGGTATCAAATCTCAGCTTCTACAGTAAGTACAAACACGGGATAAAGTGCGTTTTAAAGTTCATTTCAAATGCTACAACATTGTGAAAATGGAATATTGATAACTAATCCGTGTAATTAGCACTGATTACATGAACGTTAGTACTCTCTGAGCCGTCTGCTCTAGATTTAGCTGCCTTAAGTCAATATCTTTAAAGTCAAAACTCAATAAGATCGCAAATTACAAACAATCTGATTTTCTGCGTAGATAATGTCCTGTCCTACTTTTACAAATCTGCTAACGTTATGGAATTGCAAAGATTATCCAAGCCAAGATATCATAGGATAACTTTTATTTTAGGGGCCTACGCTTTTGTCCGAATCACGCATGCGTACAAAAAAAAGAGTCTGATCTTGAATTCTGATTGAAATCGAATCGCTACAATCAAAATTTTCATCGCAAAATAAACTTTACTGCACACCACACTAAAACATGTATAGAAAAGATTCGAAATGATTCTATAACTTACCCCCCTAAATGACGGTCCTCCTGCCCATACAATCTCTTATAATGTATTTTCACCAAAATCGGTGAGGCCGAGTTTCTTGGCAGCCAGCTGCAGGTATCGAATCTCAGCCTCTACAGTAAGTACAAACACGGAATAAAGTGTGTTTTAAAGTTCATTTTAAATGCTACAGCATTGTGAACATGGAATATTGATAACTAATCCGTGTAATAAGCACTGATTACATGAACGTTAGTACTCTCTGAGCCGTCTGCTCTAGATTTAGCTGCCTTAAGTCAATATCTTTAAAGTCAAAACTCAATAAGATCGCAAATTACAAACAATCTGATTTTCTGCGTAGATAATGTCCTGTCCTACTTTTACAAATCTGCTAACGTTATGGAATTGCAAAGATTATCCAAGCCAAGATATCATAGAATAACTTTTATTTTAGGGGCCTACGCTTTTGTCTGAATCACGCATTCGTACAAAAAAAAGAGTCTGATCTTGAATTCTGATTGAAATCGAATCGTTACAATCAAAATTTTCATCGCAAAATAAACTTTACTGCACACCACACTAAAACATGTATAGAAAAGATTCGAAATGATTCTATAACTTACCCCCCCAAATGACGGTCCTCCTGCCCATACAATCTCTTATAATGTATTTTCACCAAAATCGGTGAGGCCGAGTTTCTTGGCAGCAATCTGCAGGTATCGAATCTCAGCTACTACAGTAAGTAAAAACACGGGATAAAGTGCGTTTTAAAGTTCATTTCAAATGCTACAACATTGTGAAAATGGAATATTGATAACTAATCCGTGTAATGAGCACTGATTACATGAACGTTAGTACTCTCTGAGCCGTCTGCTCTAGATTTAGCTGCCTTAAGTCAATATCTTTAAAGTCAAAACTCAATAAGATCGCAAATTACAAACAATCTGATTTTCTGCGTAGATAATGTCCTGTCCTACTTTTACAAATCTGCTAACGTTATGGAATTGCAAAGATTATCCAAGCCAAGATATCATACAATAACTTTTATTTTAGGGGCCTACGCTTTTGTCTGAATCACGCATGCGTACAAAAAAAGAGTCTGATCTTGAATTCTGATTGAAATCGAATCGTTACAATCAAAATTTTCATCGCAAAATAAACTTTACTGCACACCACACTAAAACATGTATAGAAAAGATTCGAAATGATTCTATAACCTACCCCCCTAAATGACGGTCCTCCTGCCCATACAATCTCTTATAATGTATTTTCACCAAAATCGGTGAAGCCGAGTTTCTTGGCAGCCAGCTGCAGGTATCGAATCTCAGCTTCTACAGTAAGTACAAACACCGGATAAAGTGCGTTTTAAAGTTCATTTCAAATCCTACAACATTGTGAAAATGGAATATTGATAACTAATCCGTGTAATGAGCACTGATTACATGAACGTTAGTACTCTCTGAGCCGTCTGCTCTAGATTTAGCTGCCTTAAGTCAATATCTTTAAAGTCAAAACTGAATAAGATCGCAAATTACAAACAATCTGATTTTCTGCGTAGATAATGTCCTGTCCTACTTTTACAAATCTGCTAACGTTATGGAATTGCAAAGATTATCCAAGCCAAAATATCATAGAATAACTTTTATTTTAGGGGCCTACGCTTTTGTCTGAATCACGCATGCGTACAAAAAAAGAGTCTGATCTTGAATTCTTTTTGAAATCGAATCGTTACAATCAAAATTTTCATCACAAAATAAACTTTACTGCACACCACACTAAAACATGTATAGAAAAGATTCGAAATAATTATATAACCTACCCCCCTAAATGACGGTCCTCCTGCCCATAAAATCTGTTATAATGTATTTTCACCAAAATCGGTGAGGCCGAGTTTCTTGGCAGCCAGCTGCAGGTATCGAATCTCAGCCTCTACAGTAAGTACAAACACGGGATAAAGTGTGTTTTAAAGTTCATTTCAAATGCTACAGCATTGTGAAAATGGAATATTGATAACTAATCCGTGTAATAAGCACTGATTACATGAACGTTAGTACTCTCTGAGCCGTCTGCTCTAGATTTAGCTGCCTTAAGTCAATATCTTTAAAGTCAAAACTCAATAAGATCGCAAATTACAAACAATCTGATTTTCTGCGTAGATAATGTCCTGTCCTACTTTTACAAATCTGCTAACGTTATGGAATTGCAAAGATTATCCAAGCCAAGATATCTTAGAATAACTTTTATTTTAGGGGCCTACGCTTTTGTCTGAATCACGCATTCGTACAAAAAAAAGAGTCTGATCTTGAATTCTGATTGAAATCGAATCGTTACAATCAAAATTTTCATCGCAAAATAAACTTTACTGCACACCACACTAAAACATGTATAGAAAAGATTCGAAATGATTCTATAACTTACCCCCCTAAATGACGGTCCTCCTGCCCATACAATCTCTTATAATGTATTTTCACCAAAATCGGCGAGGCCGAGTTTCTTGGCAGCCAGCGGCAGGTATTAAATCTCAGCTTCTACAGTAAGTACAAACACGGGATAAAGTGCGTTTTAAAGTTCATTTCAAATTCTACAACATTGTGAAAATGGAATATTGATAACTAATTCGTGTAATGAGCACTGATTACATGAACGTAAGTACTCTCTGAGCCATCTGCTCTAGATTTAGCTGCCTTAAGTCAATATCTTTAAAGTCAAAACTCAATAAGATCGCAAATTACAAACAATCTGATTTTCTGCGTAGATAATGTCCTGTCCTACTTTTACAAATCTGCTAACGTTATGGAATTGCAAAGATTATCCAAGCCAAGATATCATAGAATAACTTTTATTTTAGGGGCCTACGCTTTTGTCTGAATCACGCATGCGTACAAAAAAAGAGTCTGATCTTGAATTCTTTTTGAAATCGAATCGTTACAATCAAAATTTTAATCGCAAAATAAACTTTACTGCACACCACACTAAAACATGTATAGAAAAGATTCGAAATAATTTTATAACCTACCCCCCTAAATGACGGTCCTCCTGCCCATAAAATCTCTTATAATGTATTTTCACCAAAATCGGTGAGGCCGAGTTTCTTGGCAGCCAGCTGCAGGTATCGAATCTCAGCCTCTACAGTAAGTACAAACACGGGATAAAGTGTGTTTTAAAGTTCATTTTAAATGCTACAGCATTGTGAAAATGGAATATTGATAACTAATCCTTGTAATAAGCACTGATTACATGAACGTTAGTACTCTCTGAGCCGTCTGCTCTAGATTTAGCTGCCTTAAGTCAATATCTTTAAAGTCAAAACTCAATAAGATCGCAAATTACAAACAATCTGATTTTCTGCGTAGATAATGTCCTGTCCTACTTTTACAAATCTGCTAACGTTATGGAATTGCAAAGATTATCCAAGCCAAGATATCATAGAATAACTTTTATTTTAGGGGCCTACGCTTTTGTCTGAATCACGCATGCGTACAAAAAAAGAGTCTGATCTTGAATTCTGATTGAAATCGAATCGTTACAATCAAAATTTTCATCGCAAAATAAACTTTACTGCACACCACACTAAAACATGTATAGAAAAGATTCGAAATAATTTTATAACCTACCCCCCTAAATGACGGTCCTCCTGCCCATAAAATCTCTTATAATGTATTTTCACCAAAATCGGTGAGGCCGAGTTTCTTGGCAGCCAGATGCAGGTATCGAATCTCAGCCTCTACAGTAAGTACAAACACGGGATAAAGTGTGTTTTAAAGTTCATTTTAAATGCTACAGCATTGTGAAAATGGAATATTGATAACTAATCCCTGTAATAAGCACTGATTACATGAACGTTAGTACTCTCTGAGCCGTCTGCTCTAGATTTAGCTGCCTTAAGTCAATATCTTTAAAGTCAAAACTCAATAAGAGCGCAAATTACAAACAATCTGATTTTCTGCGTAGATAATGTCCTGTCCTACTTTTACAAATCTGCTAACGTTATGGAATTGCAAAGATTATCCAAGCCAAGATATCATAGAATAACTTTTATTTTAGGGGCCTACGCTTTTGTCTGAATCACGCATGCGTACAAAAAAAAGAGTCTGATCTTGAATTCTGAATGAAATCGAAACGTTACAATCAAAATTTTCATCGCAAAATAAACTTTACTGCACACCACACTAAAACATGTATAGAAAAGATTCGAAATGATTCTATAACTTACCCCCCTAAATGACGGTCCTCCTGCCCATACAATCTCTTATAATGTATTTTCACCAAAATCGGTGAGGCCGAGTTTCTTGGCAGCCAGCTGCAGGTATCGAATCTCAGCTACTACAGTAAGTACAAACACGGGATAAAGTGCGTTTTAAAGTTCATTTGAAATGCTACAACATTGTGAAAATGGAATATTGATAACTAATCCGTGTAATGAGCACTAATGACATGAACGTTAGTACTCTCTGAGCCGTCTGCTCTAGATTTAGCTGCCTTAAGTCAATATCTTTAAAGTCAAAACTCAATAAGATCGCAAATTACAAACAATCTGATTTTCTGCGTAGATAATGTCTTGTCCTACTTTTACAAATCTGCTAACGTTATGGAATTGCAAAGATTATCCAAGCCAAGATATCATAGAATAACTTTTATTTTAGGGGCCTACGCTTTTGTCTGAATCACGCATGCGTACAAAAAAAAGAGTCTGATCTTGAATTCTGATTGATATCGAATCGTTACAATCAAAATTTTCATCGCAAAATAAACTTTACTGCACACCACACTAAAACATGTATAGAAAAGATTCGAAATGATTCTATAACTTACCCCCCTAAATGACGGTCCTCCTGCCCATACAATCTTTTATAATGTATTTTCACCAAAATCGGTGAGTTCGAGTTTCTTGGCAGCCAGCTGCAGGTATCGAATCTCAGCTTCTACAGTAAGTACAAACACGGGATAAAGTGTGTTTTAAAGTTCATTTTAAATGCTACAGCATTGTGAAAATGTAATATTGATAACTAATCCGTGTAACGAGAATTGATTACATGAACGTTAGTACTCTCTGAGCCGTCTGCTCTAGATTTAGCTGCCTTAAGTCAATATCTTTAAAGTCAAAACTCAATAAGATCGCAAATTACAAACAATCTGATTTTCTGCGTAGATAATGTCCTGTCCTACTTTTACAAATCTGCTAACGTTATGGAATTGCAAAGATTATCCAAGCCAAGATATCATAGAATAACTTTTATTTTAGGGGCCTACGCTTTTGTCTGAATCACGCATTCGTACAAAAAAAAGAGTCTGATCTTGAATTCTGATTGAAATCGAATCGTTACAATCAAAATTTTTATCGCAAAATAAACTTTACTGCACACCACACTAAAACATGTATAGAAAAGATTCGAAATGATTCTATAACTTACCCCCCTAAATGACGGTCCTCCTGCCCATACAATCTCTTATAATGTATTTTCACCAAAATCGGTGAGGCCGAGTTTCTTGGCAGCCAGCGGCAGGTATTAAATCTCAGCTTCTACAGTAAGTACAAACACGGGATAAAGTGCGTTTTAAAGTTCATTTCAAATGCTACAACATTGTGAAAATGGAATATTGATAACTAATCCGTGTAATGAGCACTGATTACATGAACGTTAGTACTCTCTGAGCCGTCTGCTCTAGATTTAGCTGCCTTAAGTCAATATCTTTAAAGTCAAAACTCAATAAGATCGCAAATTACAAACAATCTGATTTTCTGCGTAGATAATGTCCTGTCCTACTTTTACAAATCTGCTAACGTTATGGAATTGCAAAGATTATTCAAGCAAAGAGATCATAGAATAACTTTTATTTTAGGGGCCACGCTTTTGTCTGAATCACGCATGCGTACAAAAAAAGAGTCTGATCTTGAATTCTGATTGAAATCGAATCGTTACAATCAAAATTTTCATCGCAAAATAAACTTTACTGCACACCACACTAAAACATGTATAGAAGAGATTCGAAATGATTCTATAACCTACCCCCCTAAATGACGGTCCTCCTGCCCATAATTTCTCTTATAATGTATTTTCACCAAAGTCGGTGAGGCCGAGTTTCTTGGCAGCCAGCGGCAGGTATTAAATCTCAGCTTCTACAGTAAGTACAAACACGGGATAAAGTGCGTTTTAAAGTTCATTTCAAATTCTACAACATTGTGAAAATGGAATATTGATAACTAATCCGTGTAATGAGCACTGATTACATGAACGTTAGTACTCTCTGAGCCGTCTGCTCTAGATTTAGCTGCCTTAAGTCAATATCTTTAAAGTCAAAACTCAATAAGATCGCAAATTACAAACAATCTGATTTTCTGCGTAGATAATGTCCTGTCCTACTTTTACAAATCTGCTAACGTTATGGAATTGCAAAGATTATCCAAGCCAAGATATCATAGAATAACTTTTATTTTAGGGGCCTACGCTTTTGTCTGAATCACGCATGCGTACAAAAAAAGAGTCTGATCTTGAATTCTGATTGAAATCGAATCGTTACAATCAAAATTTTCATCGCAAAATAAACTTTACTGCACACCACACTAAAACATGTATAGAAAAGATTCGAAATGATTCTATAACCTACCCCCCTAAAGGACGGTCCTCCTGCCCATACAATCTCTTATAATGTATTTTCACCAAAATCGGTAAGGCCGAGTTTCTTGGCAGCCAGCGGCAGGTATTAAATCTCAGCTTCTACAGTAAGTACAAACACGGGATAAAGTGCGTTTTAAAGTTCATTTCAAATTCTACAACATTGTGAAAATGGAATATTGATAACTAATCCGTGTAATGAGCACTGATTACATGAACGTTAGTACTCTCTGAGCCGTCTGCTCTAGATTTAGCTGCCTTAAGTCAATATCTTTAAAGTCAAAACTCAATAAGATCGCAAATTACAAACAATCTGATTTTCTGCGTAGATAATGTCCTGTCCTACTTTTACAAATCTGCTAACGTTATGGAATTGCAAAGATTATCCAAGCCAAGATATCATAGAATAACTTTTATTTTAGGGGCCTACGCTTTTGTCTGAATCACGCATGCGTACAAAAAAAAGAGTCTGATCTTGAATTCTGATTGAAATCGAATCGTTACAATCAAAATTTTCATCGCAAAATAAACTTTACTGCACACCACACTAAAACATGTATAGAAAAGATTCGAAATGATTCTATAACTTACCCCCCTAAATGACGGTCCTCCTGCCCATACAATCTCTTATAATGTATTTTCACCAAAATCGGTGAGGCCGAGTTTCTTGAAAGCCAACTGCAGGTATCGAATCTCAGCTACTACAGTAAGTACAAACACGGGATAAAGTGCGTTTTAAAGTTCATTTCAAATGCTACAACATTGTGAAAATGGAATATTGATAAATAATTCGTGTAATGAGCACTAATTACATGAACGTTAGTACTCTCTGAGCCGTCTGCTCTAGATTTAGCTGCCTTAAGTCAATATCTTTAAAGTCAAAACTCAATAAGATCGCAAATTACAAACAATCTGATTTTCTGCGTAGATAATGTCTTGTCCTACTTTTACAAATCTGCTAACGTTATGGAATTGCAAAGATTATTCAAGCCAAGAGATCATAGAATAACTTTTATTTTAGGGGCGTACGCTTTTGTCTGAATCACGCATGCGTACAAAAAAAAGAGTCTGATCTTGAATTCTGATTGAAATCGAATCGTTACAATCAAAATTTTCATCGCAAAATAAACTTTACTGCACACCACACTAAATCATGTATAGAAGAGATTCGAAATGATTCTATAACCTACCCCCCTAAAGGACGGTCCTCCTGCCCATACAATCTCTTATAATGTATTTTCACCAAAATCGGTGAGGCCGAGTTTCTTGGCAGCCAGCGGCAGGTATTAAATCTCAGCTTCTACAGTAAGTACAAACACGGGATAAAGTGCGTTTTAAAGTTCATTTCAAATGCTACAACATTGTGATATTGGAATATTGATAACTAATCCGTGTAATGAGCACTGATTACATGAACGTTAGTACTCTCTGAGCCGTCTGCTCTAGATTTAGCTGCCTTAAGTCAATATCTTTAAAGTCAAAACTCAATAAGATCGCAAATTACAAACAATCTGATTTTCTGCGTAGATAATGTCCTGTCCTACTTTTACAAATCTGCTAACGTTATGGAATTCAAAAGATTATCCAAGCCAAGATATCATAGAATAACTTTTATTTTAGGGGCCTACGCTTTTGTCTGAATCACGCATGCGTACAAAAAAAAGAGTCTGATCTTGAATTCTGATTGAAATCGAATCGTTACAATCAAAATTTTCATCGCAAAATAAACTTTACTGCACTCCACACTAAAACATGTATAGAAAAGATTCGAAATGATTCTATAACTTACCCCCCTAAATGACGGTCCTTTCTGCCCATACAATCTCTTATAATGTATTTTCACCAAAATCGGTGAGGCCGAGTTTCTTGGCAGCCAGCTGCAGGTATCGAATCTCAGCTACTACAGTAAGTACAAACACGGGATAAAGTGCGTTTTAAAGTTCATTTCAAATGCTACAACATTGTGAAAATGGAATATTGATAAATAATTCGTGTAATGAGCACTAATTACATGAACGTTAGTACTCTCTGAGCCGTCTGCTCTAGATTTAGCTGCCTTAAGTCAATATCTTTAAAGTCAAAACTCAATAAGATCGCAAATTACAAACAATCTGATTTTCTGCGTAGATAATGTCCTGTCCTACTTTTACAAATGTGCTAACGTTTTGGAATTGCAAAGATTATCCAAGCCAAGATATCATAGAATAACTTTTATTTTAGGGGCCTACGCTTTTGTCTGAATCACGCATGCGTACAAAAAAAAGAGTCTGATCTTGAATTCTGATTGAAATCGAATCGTTACAATCAAAATTTTCATCGCAAAATAAACTTTACTGCACACCACACTAAAACATGTATAGAAAAGATTGGAAATGATTCTATAACCTACCCCCCTAAATGACGGTCCTCCTGCCCATACAATCTCTTATAATGTATTTTTACCAAAATCGGTGAGGCCGAGTTTCTTGGCAGCCAGCGGAAGGTATTAAATCTCAGCTTCTACAGTAAGTACAAACACGGGATAAAGTGCGTTTTAAAGTTCATTTCAAATGCTACAACATTGTGAAAATGGAATATTGATAACTAATCCGTGTAATGAGCACTAATTACATGAACGTTAGTACTCTCTGAGCCGTCTGCTCTAGATTTAGCTGCCTTAAGTCAATATCTTTAAAGTCAAAACTCAATAAGATCGCAAATTACAAACAATCTGATTTTCTGCGTAGATAATGTCCTGTCCTACTTTTACAAATCTGCTAACGTTATGGAATTCAAAAGATTATCCAAGCCAAGATATCATAGAATAACTTTTATTTTAGGGGCCTACGCTTTTGTCTGAATCACGCATGCGTACAAAAAAAAGAGTCTGATCTTGAATTCTGATTGAAATCGAATCGTTACAATCAAAATTTTCATCGCAAAATAAACTTTACTGCACTCCACACTAAAACATGTATAGAAAAGATTCGAAATGATTCTATAACTTACCCCCCTAAATGACGGTCCTTTCTGCCCATACAATCTCTTATAATGTATTTTCACCAAAATCGGTGAGGCCGAGTTTCTTGGCAGCCAGCTGCAGGTATCGAATCTCAGCTACTACAGTAAGTACAAACACGGGATAAAGTGCGTTTTAAAGTTCATTTCAAATGCTACAACATTGTGAAAATGGAATATTGATAAATAATTCGTGTAATGAGCACTAATTACATGAACGTTAGTACTCTCTGAGCCGTCTGCTCTAGATTTAGCTGCCTTAAGTCAATATCTTTAAAGTCAAAACTCAATAAGATCGCAAATTACAAACAATCTGATTTTCTGCGTAGATAATGTCCTGTCCTACTTTTACAAATGTGCTAACGTTTTGGAATTGCAAAGATTATCCAAGCCAAGATATCATAGAATAACTTTTATTTTAGGGGCCTACGCTTTTGTCTGAATCACGCATGCGTACAAAAAAAAGAGTCTGATCTTGAATTCTGATTGAAATCGAATCGTTACAATCAAAATTTTCATCGCAAAATAAACTTTACTGCACACCACACTAAAACATGTATAGAAAAGATTGGAAATGATTCTATAACCTACCCCCCTAAATGACGGTCCTCCTGCCCATACAATCTCTTATAATGTATTTTTACCAAAATCGGTGAGGCCGAGTTTCTTGGCAGCCAGCGGAAGGTATTAAATCTCAGCTTCTACAGTAAGTACAAACACGGGATAAAGTGCGTTTTAAAGTTCATTTCAAATGCTACAACATTGTGAAAATGGAATATTGATAACTAATCCGTGTAATGAGCACTAATTACATGAACGTTAGTACTCTCTGAGCCGTCTGCTCTAGATTTAGCTGCCTTAAGTCAATATCTTTAAAGTCAAAACTCAATAAGATCGCAAATTACAAACAATCTGATTTTCTGCGTAGATAATGTCCTGTCCTACTTTTACAAATCTGCTAACGTTTTGGAATTGCAAAGATTATCCAAGCCAAGATATCATAGAATAACTTTTATTTTAAGGGCCTACGCTTTTGTCTGAATCACGCATGCGTACAAAAAAAGAGTCTGATCTTTAATTCTGATTGAAATCGAATCGTTACAATCAAAATTTTAATCGCAAAATAAACTTTACTGCACACCACACTAAAACATGTATAGAAAAGATTCGAAATGATTCTATAACTTACCCCCCTAAATGACGGTCCTCCTGCCCATACAATCTCTTATAATGTATTTTCACCAAAATCGGTGAGGCCGAGTTTTTTGGCAGCCAGCGGCACGTATTAAATCTCAGCTTCTACAGTAAGTACAAACACGGGATAAAGTGCGTTTTAAAGTTCATTTCAAATGCTACAACATTGTAAAAATGGAATATTGATAACTAATCCGTGTAATGAGCACTAATTACATGAACGTTAGTACTCTCTGAGCCGTCTCCTCTAGATTTAGCTGCCTTAAGTCAATATGTTTAAAGTCAAAACTCAATAAGATCGCAAATTACAAACAATCTGATTTTCTGCGTAGATAATGTCCTGTCCTACTTTTACAAATCTGCTAACGTTATGGAATTGCAAAGATTATCCAAGCCAAGATATCATAGAATAACTTTTATTTTAGGGGCCTACGCTTTTGTCTGAATCACGCATGCGTACAAAAAAAAGAGTCTGATCTTGAATTCTGATTGAAATCGAATCGTTACAATCAAAATTTTCATCGCAAAATAAACTTTACTGCACACCACACTAAAACATGTATAGAAAAGATTGGAAATGATTCTATAACCTACCCCCCTAAATGACGGTCCTCCTGCCCATACAATCTCTTATAATGTATTTTTACCAAAATCGGTGAGGCCGAGTTTCTTGGCAGCCAGCGGAAGGTATTAAATCTCAGCTTCTACAGTAAGTACAAACACGGGATAAAGTGCGTTTTAAAGTTCATTTCAAATGCTACAACATTGTGAAAATGGAATATTGATAACTAATCCGTGTAATGAGCACTAATTACATGAACGTTAGTACTCTCTGAGCCGTCTGCTCTAGATTTAGCTGCCTTAAGTCAATATCTTTAAAGTCAAAACTCAATAAGATCGCAAATTACAAACAATCTGATTTTCTGCGTAGATAATGTCCTGTCCTACTTTTACAAATCTGCTAACGTTTTGGAATTGCAAAGATTATCCAAGCCAAGATATCATAGAATAACTTTTATTTTAGGGGCCTACGCTTTTGTCTGAATCACGCATGCGTACAAAAAAAAAGTCTGATCTTTAATTCTGATTGAAATCGAATCGTTACAATCAAAATTTTAATCGCAAAATAAACTTTACTGCACACCACACTAAAACATGTATAGAAAAGATTCGAAATGATTCTATAACTTAACCCCCTAAATGACGGTCCTCCTGCCCATACAATCTCTTATAATGTATTTTCACCAAAATCGGTGAGGCCGAGTTTTTTGGCAGCCAGCGGCACGTATTAAATCTCAGCTTCTACAGTAAGTACAAACACGGGATAAAGTGCGTTTTAAAGTTCATTTCAAATGCTACAACATTGTGAAAATGGAATATTGATAACTAATCCGTGTAATGAGCACTGATTACATGAACGTTAGTACTCTCTGAGCCGTCTGCTCTAGATTTAGCTGCCTTAAGTCAATATCTTTAAAGTCAAAACTCAATAAGATCGCAAATTACAAACAATCTGATTTTCTGCGTAGATAATGTCCTGTCCTACTTTTACAAATCTGCTAACGTTATGGAATTGCAAAGATTATCCAAGCCAAGATATCATAGAATAACTTTTATTTTAGGGGCCTACGCTTTTGTCTGAATCACGCATGCGTACAAAAAAAAGAGTCTGATCTTGAATTCTGATTGAAATCGAATCGTTGCAATCAAAATTTTCATCGCAAAATAAACTTTACTGCACACCACACATAAACATATATAGAAAAGATTCGAAATGATTCTATAACCTACCCCCTAAATGACGGTCCTCCTGCCCATACAATCTCTTATAATGTATTTTCACCAAAATCGGTGATGCCGAGTTTCTTGGCAGCCAGCGGCAGGTATTAAATCTCAGCTTCTACAGTAAGTACAAACACGGGATAAAGTGCGTTTTAAAGTTCATTTCAAATGCTACAACATTGTGAAAATGAAATATTGATAACTAATCCGTGTAATGAGCACTAATTACATCAACGTTAGTACTCTCTGAGCCGTCTGCTCTAGATTTAGCTGCCTTAAGTCAATATCTTTAAAGTCAAAACTCAATAAGATCGCAAATTACAAACAATCTGATTTTCTGCGTAGATAATGTCCTGTCCTACTTTTACAAATCTGCTAACGTTATGGAATTGCAAAGATTATCCAAGCCAAGATATCATAGAATAACTTTTATTTTAGGGGCCTACGCTTTTGTCTGAATCACGCATGCGTACAAAAAAAAGAGTCTGATCTTGAATATTGATTGAAATCGAATCGTTACAATCAAAATTTTCATCGCAAAATAAACTTTACTGCACACCACACTAAAACATGTATAGAAAAGATTGGAAATGATTCTATAACCTACCCCCCTTAATGACGGTCCTCCTGCCCATACAATCTCTTATAATGTATTTTTACCAAAATCGGTGAGGCCGAGTTTCTTGGCAGCCAGCGGCAGGTATTAAATCTCAGCTACTACAGTAAGTACAAACACGAGATAAAGTGCGTTTTAAAGTTCATTTCAAATGCTACAACATTGTGAAAATGGAATATTGATAACTAATCCGTGTAATGAGCACTAATTACATGAACGTTAGTAATCTCTGAGCCGTCTGCTCTAGATTTAGCTTCCTTAAGTCAATATCTTTAAAGTCAAAACTCAATAAGATCGCAAATTACAAACAATCTGATTTTCTGCGTAGATAATGTCCTGTCCTACTTTTACAAATCTGCTAACGTTATGGAATTGCAAAGATTATCCAAGCCAAGATATCATAGAATAACTTTTATTTTAGGGGCCTACGCTTTTGTCTGAATCACGCATGCGTACAAAAAAAAGAGTCTGATCTTGAATTCTGATTGAAATCGAATCGTTACAATCAAAATTTTAATCGCAAAATAAACTTTACTGCACACCACACTAAAACATGTATAGAAAAGATTCGTAATGATTCTATAACTTACCCCCCTAAATGACGGTCCTCCTGCCCATACAATCTCTTATAATGTATTTTCACCAAAATCGGTGAGGCCGAGTTTCTTGGCAGCCAGCTGCAGGTATTAAATCTCAGCTTCTACAGTAAGTACAAACACGGGATAAAGTGCGTTTTAAAGTTCATTTCAAATGCTACAACATTGTGAAAATGGAATATTGATAACTAATCCGTGTAATGAGCACTGATTACATAAAGGTTAGTACTCTCTGAGCCGTCTGCTCTAGATTTAGCTGCCTTAAGTCAATATCTTTAAAGTCAAAACTCAATAAGATCGCAAATTACAAACAATCTGATTTTCTGCGTAGATAATGTCCTGTCCTACTTTTACAAATCTGCTAACGTTATGGAATTGCAAAGATTATCCAAGCCAAGATATCATAGAATAACTTTTATTTTAGGAGCCTACGCTTTTCTCTGAATCACGCATGCGTACAAAAAAAGAGTCTGATCTTGAATTCTGATTGAAATCGAATCTTTACAATCAAAATTTTCAACGCAAAATAAACTTTACTGCACACCACACTAAAACATGTATAGAAAAGATTCGAAATGATTCTATAACTTACCCCCCTAAATGACGGTCCTCCTGCCCATACAATCTCTTATAATGTATTTTCACCAAAATCGGTGAGGCCGAGTTTCTTGGCAGCCAGCTGCAGGTATCGAATCTCAGCTACTACAGTAAGTACAAACACGGGATAAAGTGCGTTTTAAAGTTCATTTCAAATGCTACAACATTGTGAAAATGGAATATTGATAACTAATCCGTGTAATGAGCACTAATTACATGAACGTTAGTACTGTCTGAGCCGTCTGCTCTAGATTTAGCTCCCTTAAGTCAATATCTTTAAAGTCAAAACTCAATAAGATCGCAAATTACAAACAATCTGATTTTCTGCGTAGATAATGTCCTGTCCTACCTTTACAAATCTGCTAACGTTATGGAATTGCAAAGATTATCCAAGCCAAGATATCATAGAATAACTTTTATTTTAGGGGCCTACGCTTTTGTTTGAATCACGCATTCGTACAAAAAATACGAGTCTCATCTTTAATTCTGATTGAAATCGAATCGTTACAATCAAAATTTTCATCGCAAAATAAACTTTACTGCACACCACACTAAAACATGTATAGAAAAGATTTGAAATGATTATATAACTTACCCCCCTAAAGAACGGTTCTCTTGCCCATACAATCTCTTATAATGTATTTTCACCAAAATCGGTGAGGCCGAGTTTCTTGGCAGCCAGCTGCAGGTATCGAATCTCAGCTTCTACAGTAAGTACAAACACCGGATAAAGTGCGTTTTAAAGTTCATTTCAAATGCTACAACATTGTGAAAATGGAATATTGATAACTAATCCGTGCAATGAGCACTGATTACATGAACGTTAGTACTCTCTGAGCCGTCTGCTCTAGACTTAGCTGCCTTAAGTCAATATCTTTAAAGTCAAAACTCAATAAGATCGCAAATTACAAACAATCTTATTTTCTGCGTAGATAATGTCCTGTCCTACTTTTACAAATCTGCTAACGTTATGGAATTGCAAAGATTATCCAAGCCAAGATATCATAGAATAACTTTTATTTTAGGGGCCTACGGTTTTGTCTGAATCCCGCATGCGTACAAAAAAAAAAGTCTGATCTGGAATTCTGATTGAAATCGAATCGTTACAATTAAAGTTTTAATAGCAAAATAAACTTTACTGCACACCACACTGAAACATGTATAGAAAAGATTCGTAATGATTCTATAACTTACCCCCCCTAAATGACGGTGCTCCTGCCCATACAATCTCTTATAATGTATTTTCACCAAAATCGGTGAAACCGAGTTTCTTGGCAGCCAGCTGCAGGTATTAAATCTCAGCTTCTATAGTAAGTACAAACACGGGATAAAAACCGTTTTAAAGTTCATTTCAAATGCTACAACATTGTTAAAATGGAATATTGATAACTAATCCGTGTAATGAGCACTGATTACATGAACGTTAGTACTATCTGAGCCGTCTGCTCTAGATTTAGCTGCCTTAAGTCAATATCTTTAAAGTCAAAGCTCAATAAGATCGCAAATTACAAACAATCTGATTTTCTGCGTAGATAATGTCCTGTCCTACTTTTACAAATCTGCTAACGTTATGGAATTGCAAAGATTATCCAAGCCAAGATATCATAGAATAACTTTTATTTTAGGGGCCTACGCTCTTGTCTGAATCACGCATGCGTACAAAAAAAGAGTCTGATCTTGAATTCTGATTGAAATCGAATCGTTACAATCCAAATTTTCATCGCAAAATAAACTTTACTGCACACCACACTAAAACATGTATAGAAAAGATTCAAAATAATTTTATAACCTACCCCCCTAAATGACGGTTCTCCTGTCCATACAATCTCTTATAATGTATTTTCACCAAAATCGGTGAGGCCGAGTTTCTTGGCAGCCAGCTGCAGGTATCGAATCTCAGCTTCTACAGTAAGTACAAACACGGGATAAAGTGTGTTTTAAAATTCGTTTTAAATGCTACAGCATTGTTAAAATGGAATATTGATAACTAATCCGTGTAATGAGCACTGATAACATGAACGTTAGTACTCTCTGAGCCGTCTGCTCTAGATTTAGCTGCCTTAAGTCAATATCTTTAAAGTCAAAACTCAATAAGATCGCAAATTACAAACAATCTGATTTTCTGAGTAGATAATGTCCTGACGTACTTTTACAAATCTGCTAACGTTATGGAATTGCAAAGATTATCCAAGCCAAGATATCATAGAATAACTTTTATTTTTGGGGCCTACGCTTTTGTCTGAATCACGCATGCGTACAAAATAAAGAGTCTGATCTTGAATTCTGATTGAAATCGAATCGTTACAATCAAAATTTTCAACGCAAAATAAACTTTACTGCACACCACACTAAAACCTATATAGAAAAGATTGGAAATGATTCTATAACTTACCCCCCTAAATGACGGTCCTCCTGCCCATACAATCTCTTATAATGTATTTTCACCAAAATCGGTGAGGCCGAGTTTCTTGGGAGCATGCTGCAGGTATCGAATCTCAGCTTCTACAGTAAGTACAAACACGGGATAAAGTGCGTTTTAAAGTTCATTTCAAATGCTACAACATTGTGAAAATGGAATATTGATAGCTAATCCGTGTAATGAGCACTGATTACATGAACGTTAGTACTCTCTGAGCCGTCTGCTCTAGATTTAGCTGCCTTAAGTCAATATCTTTAAAGTCAAAACTCAATAAGATCGCAAATTACAAACAATCTGATTTTCTGCGTAGATAATGTCCTGTCCTACTTTTACAAATCTGCTAACGTTATGGAATTGCAAAGATTATCCAAGCCAAGATATCATAGAATAACTTTTATTTTAGGGGCCTACGCTTTTGTCTGAATCACGCATGCGTACAAAAAAAGAGTCTGATCTTGAATTCTGATTGAAATCGAATCGTTACAATCAAAATTTTCATCGCAAAATAAACTTTACTGCACACCACACTAAAACATGTATAGAAAAGATTCGAAATAATTTTATAATCTACCGCCCTAAATGACGGTCCTCCTGCCCATACAACCTCTTATAATGTATTTTCACCAAAATCGGTGAGGCCGAGTTTCTTGGCAGCCAGCTGCAGGTATCGAATCTCAGCTTCTACAGTAAGTACAAACACGGGATAAAGTGTGTTTTAAAGTTCGTTTTAAATGCTACAGCATTGTTAAAATGGAATATTGATAACTAATTCGTGTAATGAGCACTGATAACATGAACGTTAGTACTCTCTGAGCCGTCTGCTCTAGATTTAGCTGCCTTAAGTCAATATCTTTAAAGTCAAAACTCAATAAGATCGCAAATTACAAACAATCTGATTTTCTGAGTAGATAATGTCCTGACCTACTTTTACAAATCTGCTAACGGTTTGGAATTGCAAAGATTATCCAAGCCAAGATATCATAGAATAACTTTTATTTTAGGGGCCTACGCTTTTGTCTGAATCACGCATGCGTACAAAATAAAGAGTCTGATCTTGAATTCTGATTGAAATCGAATCGTTACAATCAAAATTTTCATCGCAAAATAAACTTTACTGCACACCACACTAAAACATGTATAGAAAAGATTGGAAATGATTCTATAACTTACCCCCCTAAATGACGGTCCTCCTGCCCATACAATCTCTTATAATGTATTTTCACCAAAATCGGTGAGGCCGAGTTTCTTGGCAGCCAGCTGCAGGTATCGAATCTCAGCTTCTACAGTAAGTACAAACACGGGATAAAGTGCGTTTTAAAGTTCATTTCAAATGCTACAACATTGTGCAAATGGAATATTGATAACTAATCCGTGTAATGAGCACTGATTACATGAACGTTAGTACTCTCTGAGCCGTCTGCTCTAGATTTAGCTGCCTTAAATCAATATCTTTAAAGTCAAAACTCAATAAGATCGCAAATTACAAACAATCTGATTTTCTGCGTAGATAATGTCCTGTCCTACTTTTACAAACCTGCTAACGTTATGGAATTGCAAAGATTATCCAAGCCAAGATATCATAGAATAACTTTTATTTTAGGGGCCTACGCTTTTGTCTGAATCACGCATGCGTACAAAAAAAGAGTCTGATCTTGAATTCTGATTGAAATCGAATCGTTACAATCAAAATTTTCATCGCAAAATAAACTTTACTGCACACCACACTAAAACATGTATAGAAAAGATTCGAAATAATTTTATAACCTACCCCCCTAAATGACGGTCCTCCTGCCCATACAACCTCTTATAATGTATTTTCACCAAAATCGGTGAGGCCGAGTTTCTTGGCAGCCAGCTGCAGGTATCGAATCTCAGCTTCTACAGTAAGTACAAACACGGGATAAAGTGTGTTTTAAAGTTCGTTTTAAATGCTACGTCCTTGTTAAAATGGAATATTGATAACTAATTCGTGTAATGAGCACTGATAACATGAACGTTAGTACTCTCTGAGCCGTCTGCTCTAGATTTAGCTGCCTTAAGTCAATATCTTTAAAGTCAAAACTCAATAAGATCGCAAATTACAAACAATCTGATTTTCTGAGTAGATAATGTCCTGACCTACTTTTACAAATCTGCTAACGGTTTGGAATTGCAAAGATTATCCAAGCCAAGATATTATAGAATAACTTTTATTTTAGGGGCCTACGCTTTTGTCTGAATCACGCATGCGTACAAAATAAAGAGTCTGATCTTGAATTCTGATTGAAATCGAATCGTTACAATCAAAATTTTCATCGCAAAATAAACTTTACTGCACACCACACTTAAACATGTATAGAAAAGATTGGAAATGATTCTATAACTTACCCCCCTAAATGACGGTCCTCCTGCCCATACAATCTCTTATAATGTATTTTCACCAAAATCGGTGAGGCCGAGTTTCTTGGCAGCCAGCTGCAGGTATCGAATCTCAGCTTCTACAGTAAGTACAAACACGGGATAAAGTGCGTTTTAAAGTTCATTTCAAATGCTACAACATTGTGAAAATGGAATATTGATAGCTAATCCGTGTAATGAGCACTGATTACATGAACGTTAGTACTCTCTGAGCCGTCTGCTCTAGATTTAGCTGCCTTAAGTCAATATCTTTAAAGTCAAAACTCAATAAGATCGCAAATTACAAACAATCTGATTTTCTGCGTAGATAATGTCCTGTCCTACTTTTACAAATCTGCTAACGTTATGGAATTGCAAAGATTATCCAAGCCAAGATATCATAGAATAACTTTTATTTTAGGGGCCTACGCTTTTGTCTGAATCACGCATGCGTACAAAAAAAAGAGTGTGATCTTGAATTCTGATTGAAATCGAATCGTTACAATCAAAATTTTCATCGCAAAATAAACTTTACTGCACACCACACTAAAACCTATATAGAAAAGATTGGAAATGATTCTATAACTTACACCCTAAATGACGGTCCTCCTGCCCATGCAACCTCTTATAATGTATTTTCACCAAAATCGGTGAGGCCGAGTTTCTTGGCAGCCAGCTGCAGGTATCGAATCTCAGCTTCTACAGTAAGTACAAACACGGGATAAAGTGCGTTTTAAAGTTCATTTCAAATGCTACAACATTGTGAAAATGGAATATTGATAGCTAATCCGTGTAATGAGCACTGATTACATGAACGTTAGTACTCTCTGAGCCGTCTGCTCTAGATTTAGCTGCCTTAAGTCAATATCTTTAAAGTCAAAACTCAATAAGATCGCAAATTACAAACAATCTGATTTTCTGCGTAGATAATGTCCTGTCCTACTTTTACAAATCTGCTAACGTTATGGAATTGCAAAGATTATCCAATCCAAGATATCATAGAATAACTTTTATTTTAGGGGCGTACGCTTTTGTCTGAATCACGCATGCGTAGAAAAAAAAGAGTCTGATCTTGAATTCTGATTGAAATCGAATCGTCACAATCAAAATTTTCATCGCAAAATTAACTTTACTGCACACCACACTAAAACATGTATAGAAAAGATTCGAAATGATTCTATAACTTACCCCCCTAAATGACGGTCCTCCTGCCCATACAATCTCTTATAATGTATTTTCACCAAAATCGGTGAGGCCGAGTTTCTTGGCAGCAAACTGCAGGTATCGAATCTCAGCTTCTACAGTAAGTACAAACACGGGATAAAGTGCGTTTTAAAGTTCATTTCAAATGCTACAACATTGTGCAAATGGATTATTGATAACTAATCCGTGTAATGAGCACTGATTACATGAACGTTAGTACTCTCTGAGCCGTCTGCTCTAGATTTAGCTGCCTTAAATCAATATCTTTAAAGTCAAAACTCAATGAGATCGCAAACTACAAACAATCTGATTTTCTGCGTAGATAACGTCCTGTCCAACTTTTACAAATCTGCTAACGTTATGGAATTGCAAAGATTATTCAAGCCAAGATATCATAGAATAACTTTTATTTTGGGGGCCTACGCTTTTGTCTGAATCACGCATGCGTACAAAAAAAAGAGTCTGATCTTGAATTCTGATTGAAATCGAATCGTTACAATCAAAATTTTAATCGCAAAATAAACTTTACTGCTCACCACACTAAAACATGTGTAGAAAAGATTCGAAATGATTCTATAACTTACCCCCCTAAATGACTGTCCTACTTCCTATACAATCTCTTATAATGTATTATCACGAAAATCGGTGAGGCCGAGTTTCTTGGCAGCCAGCTGCAGGTATCGAATCTCAGCTTCTACAGTAAGTACAAACACGGGATAAAGTGCGTTTTAAAGTTCATTTCAAATGCTACAACATTGTGCAAATGGAATATTGATAACTAATCCGTGTAATGAGCACTGATTACATGAACGTTAGTACTTATTGAGCCGTCTGCTCTAGATTTAGCTGCCTTAAGTCAATATCTTTAAAGTCAAAACTCAATAAGATCGCAAATTACAAACAATCTGATTTTCTGCGTAGATAATGTCCTGTCCTACTTTTACAAATCTGCTAACGTTATGGAATTGCAAAGATTATCCAATCCAAGATATCATAGAATAACTTTTATTTTAGAGGCCTACGCTTTTGTCTGAATCACGCATGCGTACAAAAAAAAGGGTCTGATCTTGAATTCTGATTGAAATCGAATCGTCACAATCAAAATTTTCATCGCAAAATAAACTTTACTGCACACCACACTAAAATATGTATAGAAAAGATTCGAAATGATTCTATAACTTACCCCCCTAAATGACGGTCCTCCTGCCCATACAATCTCTTATAATGTATTTTCACCAAAATCGGCGAGGCCGAGTTTCTTGGCAGCCAGCTGCAGGTATCGAATCTCAGCTTCTAGAGTAAGTACAAACACGGGATAAAGTGCGTTTTAAAGTTCATTTCAAATGCTACAACATTGTGAAAATGGAATATTGATAACTAATCCGTGTAATGAGCACTGATTACATAAAGGTTAGTACTCTCTGAGCCGTCTGCTCTAGATTTAGCTGCCTTAAGTCAATATCTTTAAAGTCAAAACTCAATAAGATCGCAAATTACAAACAATCTGATTTTCTGCGTAGATAATGTCCTGTCCTACTTTTACAAATCTGCTAACGTTATGGAATTGCAAAGATTATCCAAGCCAAGATATCATAGAATAACTTTTATTTTAGGGGCCTACGCTTTTGTCTGAATCACGCATGCGTAAAAAAAAAGAGTCGGATCTTGAATTCTGATTGAAATCGAATCGTCACAATCAAAATTTTTATCGCAAAATAAACTTTACTGCACACCACACTAAAATATGTATAGAAAAGATTCGAAATGATTCTATAACTTACCCCCCTAAATGACGGTCCTCCTGCCCATACAATCTCTTATAATGTATTTTCACCAAAATCGGTGAGGCCGAGTTTCTTGGCAGCCAGCTGCAGGTATCGAATCTCAGCTTCTAGAGTAAGTAGAAACACGGAATAAAGTGCGTTTTAAAGTTCATTTCAAATGCTACAACATTGTGCAAATGGAATATTGATAACTAATCCGTGTAATGAGCACTGATTACATGAACGTTAGTACTCTCTAAGCCGTCTGCTCTAGATTTAGCTGCCTTAAGTCAATATCTTTAAAGTCAAAACTCAATAAGATCGCAAATTACAAACAATCTGATTTTCTGCGTAGATAATATCCTGTCCTACTTTTACAAATCTGCTAACGTTATGGAATTGCAAAGATTATCCAATCCAAGATATCATAGAATAACTTTTATTTTAGAGGCCTACGCTTTTGTCTGAATCACGCATGCGTACAAAAAAAAGAGTCTGATCTTGAATTCTGATTAAAATCGAATCGTTACAATCCAAATTTTCATCGCAAAATAAACTTTACTGCACACCACACTAAAACATGTATAGAAAAGATTCGAAATGATTCTATAACTTACCCCCCTAAATGACGGTCCTCCTGCCCATACAATCTCTTATAATGTATATTCACCAAAATCGGTGAGGCCGAGTTTCTTGGCAGCCAGCTGCAGGTATCGAATCTCAGCTTCTACAGTAAGTACAAACACGGGATAAAGTGCGTTTTAAAGTTCATTTCAAATGCTACAACATTGTGAAAATGGTATATTAATAACTAATCCGTGTAATGAGCACTGATTACATGAACGTTAGTACTCTCTGAGCCGTCTGCTCTAGATTTAGCTGCCTTAAGTCAATATCTTTAAAGTCAAAACTTAATAAGATCGCAAATTACAAACAATCTGATTTTCTGCGTAGATAATGTCCTGTCCTAGTTTTACAAACCTGCTAACGTTATGGAATTGCAAAGATTATCCAAGCCAAGATATCATAGAATAACTTTTATTTTAGGGGCCTACGCTTTTGTCTGAATCACGCATGCGTACAAAAAAAAGAGTCTGATCTTGAATTCTGATTGAAATCGAATCGTTACAATCCAAATTTTCATCGCAAAATAAACTTTACTGCACACCACACTAAAACATGTATAGAAAAGATTCGAAATGATTCTATAACTTACCCCCCTAAATGACGGTGCTCCTGCCCATACAATCTCTTATAATGTATTTTCACCAAAATCGGTGAGGCTGAGTTTCTTGGCAGCCAGCTGCAGGTATCGAATCTCAGCTTCTACAGCAAGTACAAACACGGGATAAAGTGCGTTTTAAAGTTCATTTCAAATGCTACAACATTGTGCAAATGGAATATTGATAACTAATCCGTGTAATGAGCACTGATTACATGAACGTTAGTATTCTCTGGGCCGTCTGCTCTAGATTTAGCTGCCTTAAGTCAATATCTTTAAAGTCAAAACTCAATAAGATCGCAAATTACAAACAATCTGATTTTCTGCGTAGATAATGTCCTGTCCTACTTTTACAAATCTGCTAACGTTATGGAATTGCAAAGATTATCCAAGCCAAGATATCATAGAATAACTTTTATTTTAGGGGCCTACGCTTTTGTCTGAATCACGCATGCGTAAAAAAAAAGAGTCGGATCTTGAATTCTGATTGAAATCGAATCGTTACAATCAAAATTTTAATCGCAAAATAAACTTTACTGCACACCACACTAAAATATGTATAGAAAAGATTCGAAATGATTCTATAACTTACCCCCCTAAATGACGGTCCTCCTGCCCATACAATCTCTAATAGTGTATTTTCACCAAAATCAGCGAGGCCGAGTTTCTTGGCAGCCAGCTGCAGGTATCGAATCTCAGCTTCTAGAGTAAGTAGAAACACGGAATAAAGTGCGTTTTAAAGTTCATTTCAAATGCTACAACATTGTGCAAATGGAATATTGATAACTAATCCGTGTAATGAGCACTGATTACATGAACGTTGGTACTCTCTAAGCCGTCTGCTCTAGATTTAGCTGCCTTAAGTCAATATCTTTAAAGTCAAAACTCAATAAGATCGCAAATTACAAACAATCTGATTTTCTGCGTAGATAATGTCCTGTCCTACTTTTACAAATCTGCTAACGTTATGGAATTGCAAAGATTATCCAATCCAAGATATCATAGAATAACTTTTATTTTAGAGGCCTACGCTTTTGTCTGAATCACGCATGCGTACAAAAAAAAGAGTCTGATCTTGAATTCTGATTGAAATCGAATCGTTACAATCCAAATTTTCATCGCAAAATAAACTTTACTGCACACCACACTAAAACATGTATAGAAAAGATTCGAAATGATTCTATAACTTACCCCCCTAAATGACGGTCCTCCTGCCCATACAATCTCTTATAATGTATTTTCACCAAAATCGGTGAGGCCGAGTTTCTTGGCAGCCAGCTGCAGGTATCGAATGTCAGCTTCTACAGTAAGTACAAACACGGGATAAAGTGCGTTTTAAAGTTCATTTCAAATGCTACAACATTGTGCAAATGGAATATTGATAACTAATCCGTGTAATGAGCACTGATTACATGAACGTTAGTATTCTCTGGGCCGTCTTCTCTAGATTTAGCTGCCTTAAGTCAATATCTTTAAAGTCAAAACTCAATAAGATCGCAAATTACAAACAATCTGATTTTCTGCGTAGATAATGTCCTGTCCTACTTTTACAAATCTGCTAACGTTATGGAATTGCAAAGATTATCCAAGCCAAGATATCATAGAATAAGTTTTATTTTAGGGGCGTACGCTTTTGTCTGAATTACGCATGCGTAAAAAAAAGAGTCGGATCTTGAATTCTGATTGAAATCGAATCGTTACAATCCAAATTTTCATCGCAAAATAAACTTTACTGCACACCACACTAAAACATGTATAGAAAAGATTCGAAATGATTCTATAACTTACCCCCCTAAATGACGGTCCTCCTGCCCATTAAATCTCTTATAATGTATTTTCACCAAAATCGGTGAGGCCGAGTTTCTTGGCAGCCAGCTGCAGGTATCGAATCTCAGCTTCTACAATAAGTACAAACACGGGATAAAGTGCGTTTTAAAGTTCATTTCAAATGCTACAACAAATTTAAAAATGGAATATTGATGACCAATCCGTGTAATGAGCACTGATTACATGAACGTTAGTATTCTCTAAGCCGTCTGCTCTTGATTTAGCTGCCTTAAGTCAATATCTTTAAAGTCAAAACTCAATAAGATCGCAAATTACAAACAATCTGATTTTCTGCGTAGATAATGTCCTGTCCTACTTTTACAAATCTGCTAACGTTATGGAATTGCAAAGATTATCCAATCCAAGATATCATAGAATAACTTTTATTTTAGAGGCCTACGCTTTTGTCTGAATCACGCATGCGTACAAAAAAAAGAGTCTGATCTTGAATTCTGATTGAAATCGAATCGTCACAATCAAAATTTTAATCGCAAAATAAACTTTACTGCACACCACACTAAAATATGTATAGAAAAGATTCGAAATGATTCTATAACTTACCCCCCTAAATGACGGTCCTCCTGCCCATACAATCTCTTATAATGTATTTTTTCCTCAAAATCAGTCAGGTCGAGTTTCTTGGCAGCCAGCTGCAGGTATCGTATCTCAGCTTCTAGAGTAAGTACAAACACGGGATAAAGTGCGTTTTAAAGTTCATTTCAAATGCTACAACATGGTGAAAATGGAATATTGATAACTAATTCGTGTAATGAGCACTGATTACATGAACTTTAGTACTCTCTGAGCCGTCTGCTCTAGATGTAGCTGCCTTAAGTCAATATCTTTACAGTCAAAACTCAATAGGATCGCAAATTACGAAATATCTGATTTTCTGCATAGATAATGCCCTGTCCTACTTGTACAAATCTGCTAACTTTTGGAATTGCAAAGATTATCCAAGCCAACATATCATAGAACAACTTTTATTTTAGGGGCCCACGCTTTGGTCTGAATCACGCATGCGTACTAACAAATAGTCTGATCTTGAATTCTGATTGAAATCGAATCGTTACAATCAAAATTTTCATCGCAAAATAAACTTTACTGCACACCACACTAAAACATGTATAGAAAAGATTCGAAATGATTCTATAACTTACCCCCCTAAATGACGGTCCTCCTGCCCATAGAATCTCTTATAATGTATTTTCACCAAAATCAGTCAGGTCGAGTTTCTTGGCAGCCAGCTGCAGGTATCGTATCTCAGCTTCTAGAGTAAGTACAAACACGGGATAAAGTGCGTTTTAAAGTTCATTTCAAATGCTACAACATGGTGAAAATGGAATATTGATAACTAATTCGTGTAATGAGCACTGATTACATGAACTTTAGTACTCTCTGAGCCGTCTGCTCTAGATTTAGCTGCCTTAAGTCAATATCTTTACAGTCAAAACTCAATAAGATCGCAAATTACGAAATATCTGATTTTCTGCATAGATAATGCCCTGTCCTACTTGTACAAATCTGCTAACTTTTGGAATTGCAAAGATTATCCAAGCCAAGATATCATAGAACAACTTTTATTTTAGGGGCTCACGCTTTGGTCTGAATCACGCATGCGTACTAACAAATAGTCTCATCTTGAATTCTGATTGAAATCGAATCGTTACAATCAAAATTTTCATCGCAAAATAAACTTTACTGCACACCACACTAAAACATTTATAGAAAAGATTCGAAATGATTCTATAACTTACCCCGCTAAATGACGGTCCTCCTGCCCATACAATCTCTTATAATGTATTTTCACCAAAATCAGTCAGGTCAAGTTTCTTGGCAGCCAGCTGCAGGTCTCGTATCTCAGCTTCTAGAGTAAGTACAAACACGGGATAAAGTGCGTTTTAAAAATCATTTCAAATGCTACAACATGGTGAAAATGGAATATTGATAACTAATTCGTGTAATGAGCACTGATTACATGAACTTTAGTACTCTCTGAGCCGTCTGCTCTAGATTTAGCTGCCTTAAGTCAATATCTTTACAGTCAAAACTCAATAAGATCGCAAATTACGAAATATCTGATTTTCTGCATAGATAATGCCCTGTCCTACTTGTACAAATCTGCTAACTTTTGGAATTGCAAAGATTATCCAAGCCAAGATATCATAGAACAACTTTTATTTTAGGAGCCCACGCTTTGGTCTGAATCACGCATGCGTACTAACAAATAGTCTGATCTTGAATTCTGATTGTAATCGAATCGTTACAATCAAAATTTTCATCGCAAAATAAACTTTACTGCACACCACACTAAAACATGTATAGAAAAGATTCGAAATGATTCTATAACTTACCCCCCTAAATGACGGTCCTCCTGCCCATACAATCTCTTATAATGTATTTTCACCAAAATCAGTTAGGTCGAGTTTCTTGGCAGCCAGCTGCAGATATCGTATCAAGCTTCTAGAGTAAGTACAAACACGGGATAAAGTGCGTTTTAAAGTTCATTTCAAATGCTACAACATGGTGAAAATGGAATATTGATAACTAATTCGTGTAATGAGCACTGATTACATGAACTTTAGTACTCTCTGAGCCGTCTGCTCTAGATTTAGCTGCCTTAAGTCAATATCTTTACAGTCAAAACTCAATAAGATCGCAAATTACGAAATATCTGATTTTCTGCATACATAATGCCATGTCCTAGTTGTACAAATCTGCTAACTTTTGGAATTGCAAAGATTATCCAAGCCAACATATCATAGAACAACTTTTATTTTAGGGGCCCACGCTTTGGTCTGAATCACGCATGCGTACTAACAAATAGTCTGATCTTGAATTCTGATTGAAATCGAATCGTTACAATCAAAATTTTCATCGCAAAATAAACTTTACTGCACACCACACTAAAACATGTATAGAAAAGATTCGAAATGATTCTATAACTTACCCCCCTAAATGACGGTCCTCCTGCCCATAGAATCTCTTATAATGTATTTTCACCAAAATCAGTCAGGTCGAGTTTCTTGGCAGCCAGCTGCAGGTATCGTATCTCAGCTTCTAGAGTAAGTACAAACACGGGATAAAGTGCGTTTTAAAGTTCATTTCAAATGCTACAACATGGTGAAAATGGAATATTGATAACTAATTCGTGTAATGAGCACTGATTACATGAACTTTAGTACTCTCTGAGCCGTCTGCTCTAGATTTAGCTGCCTTAAGTCAATATCTTTACAGTCAAAACTCAATAAGATCGCAAATTACGAAATATCTGATTTTCTGCATAGATAATGCCCTGTCCTACTTGTACAAATCTGCTAACTTTTGGAATTGCAAAGATTATCCAAGCCAAGATATCATAGAACAACTTTTATTTTAGGGGCTCACGCTTTGGTCTGAATCACGCATGCGTACTAACAAATAGTCTCATCTTGAATTCTGATTGAAATCGAATCGTTACAATCAAAATTTTCATCGCAAAATAAACTTTACTGCACACCACACTAAAACATTTATAGAAAAGATTCGAAATGATTCTATAACTTACCCCGCTAAATGACGGTCCTCCTGCCCATACAATCTCTTATAATGTATTTTCACCAAAATCAGTCAGGTCAAGTTTCTTGGCAGCCAGCTGCAGGTCTCGTATCTCAGCTTCTAGAGTAAGTACAAACACGGGATAAAGTGCGTTTTAAAAATCATTTCAAATGCTACAACATGGTGAAAATGGAATATTGATAACTAATTCGTGTAATGAGCACTGATTACATGAACTTTAGTACTCTCTGAGCCGTCTGCTCTAGATTTAGCTGCCTTAAGTCAATATCTTTACAGTCAAAACTCAATAAGATCGCAAATTACGAAATATCTGATTTTCTGCATAGATAATGCCCTGTCCTACTTGTACAAATCTGCTAACTTTTGGAATTGCAAAGATTATCCAAGCCAAGATATCATAGAACAACTTTTATTTTAGGAGCCCACGCTTTGGTCTGAATCACGCATGCGTACTAACAAATAGTCTGATCTTGAATTCTGATTGTAATCGAATCGTTACAATCAAAATTTTCATCGCAAAATAAACTTTACTGCACACCACACTAAAACATGTATAGAAAAGATTCGAAATGATTCTATAACTTACCCCCCTAAATGACGGTCCTCCTGCCCATACAATCTCTTATAATGTATTTTCACCAAAATCAGTTAGGTCGAGTTTCTTGGAAGCCAGCTGCAGATATCGTATCAAGCTTCTAGAGTAAGTACAAACACGGGATAAAGTGCGTTTTAAAGTTCATTTCAAATGCTACAACATGGTGAAAATGGAATATTGATAACTAATTCGTGTAATGAGCACTGATTACATGAACTTTAGTACTCTCTGAGCCGTCTGCTCTAGATTTAGCTGCCTTAAGTCAATATCTTTACAGTCAAAACTCAATAAGATCGCAAATTACGAAATATCTGATTTTCTGCATAGATAATGCCATGTCCTAGTTGTACAAATCTGCTAACTTTTGGACTTGCAAAGATTATCCAAGACAAGATATCATAGAACAACTTTTATTTTAAGGGCCCACGCTTTGGTCTGAATCACGCATGCGTACTAACAAATAGTCTGATCTTGAATTCTGATTGAAATCGAATCGTTACAATCAAAATTTTCATCGCAAAATAAACTTTACTGCACACCACACTAAAACATGTATAGAAAAGATTCGAAATGATTCTATAACTTACCCCCCTAAATGACGGTCCTCCTGCCCATACAATCTCTTATAATGTATTTTCACCAAAATAATTCAGGTCGAGTTTCTTGGCAGCCAGCTGCAGGTATCGTATCTCAGCTTCTAGAGTAAGTACAAACACGGGATAAAGTGCGTTTTAAAGTTCATTTCAAATGCTACAACATGGTGAAAATGGAATATTGATAACTAATTCGTGTAATGAGCACTTATTAGATGAACTTTAGTACTCTCTGAGCCGTCTGCTCTAGATTTAGCTGCCTTAAGTCAATATCTTTACAGTTAAAACTCAATAAGATCGCAAATTACGAAATATCTTATTTTCTGCATAGATAATGCCCTGTCCTACTTGTACAAATCTGCTAACTTTTGGAATTGCAAAGATTATCCAAGCCAAGATATCATAGAACAACTTTTATTTTAGGGGCCCACGCTTTGGTCTGAATCACGCATGCGTACTAACAAATAGTTTCATCTTGAATTCTGATTGAAATCGAATCGTTACAATCAAAATTTTCATCGCAAAATAAACTTTACTGCACACCACACTAAAACATTTATAGAAAAGATTCGAAATGATTCTATAACTTACCCCGCTAAATGACGGTCCTCCTGCCCATACAATCTCTTATAATGTATTTTCACCAAAATCAGTCAGGTCAAGTTTCTTGGCAGCCAGCTGCAGGTCTCGTATCTCAGCTTCTAGAGTAAGTACAAACACGGGATAAAGTGCGTTTTAAAAATCATTTCAAATGCTACAACATGGTGAAAATGGAATATTGATAACTAATTCGTGTAATGAGCACTGATTACATGAACTTTAGTACTCTCTGAGCCGTCTGCTCTAGATTTAGCTGCCTTAAGTCAATATCTTTACAGTCAAAACTCAATAAGATCGCAAATTACGAAATATCTGATTTTCTGCATAGATAATGCCCTGTCCTACTTGTACAAATCTGCTAACTTTTGGAATTGCAAAGATTATCCAAGCCAAGATATCATAGAACAACTTTTATTTTAGGGGCCCACGCTTTGGTCTGAATCACGCATGCGTACTAACAAATAGTCTGATCTTGAATTCTGATTGAAATCGAATCGTTACAATCAAAATTTTCATCGCAAAATAAACTTTACTGCACACCACACTAAAACATGTATAGAAAAGATTCGAAATGATTCTATAACTTACCCCCCTAAATGACGGTCCTACTGCCCATACAATCTCTTATAATGTATTTTCACCAAAATCAGTCAGGTCGAGTTTCTTGGCAGCCAGCTGCAGGTATCGTATCTCAGCATCTAGAGTAAGTACAAACACGGGATAAAGTGCGTTTTAAAGTTCATTTGAAATGCTACAACATGGTGAAAATTGATTATTGATAACTAATTCGTGTAATGAGCACTGATTACATGAACTTTAGTACTCTCTGAGCCGTTTGCTCTAGATTTAGCTGCCTTAAGTCAATATCTTTACAGTCAAAACTCAATAAGATCGCAAATTACGAAATATCTGATTTTCTGCATAGATAATGCCCTGTCCTACTTGTACAAATCTGCTAACTTTTGGAATTGCAAAGATTATCCAAGCCAAGATATCATAGAACAACTTTTATTTTAGGGGCCCACGCTTTGGTCTGAATCACGCATGCGTACTAACAAATACTCTGATCTTGAATTCTGATTGAAATCGAATCGTTACAATCAAAATTTTCATCGCAAAATAAACTTTACTGCACACCACAGTAAAACATGTATAGAAAAGATTCGAAATGATTCTATAACTTACCCCCCTAAATGACGGTCCTCCTGCCCATACAATCTCTTATAATGTATTTTCACAAAAATCAGTCAGGTCGCGTTTCTTGGCAGCCAGCTGCAGGTATCGTATCTCAGCTTCTAGAGTAAGTACAAACACGGGATAAAGTGCGTTTTAAAGTTCATTTCAAATGCTACAACATGGTGAAAATGGAATATTGATAACTAATTCGTGTAATGAGAACTGATTACATGAACTTTAATACTCTCTGAGCCGTCTGCTCTAGATTTAGCTGCCTTAAGTCAATATCTTTACAGTCAAAACTCAATAAGATCGCAAATTACGAAATATCTGATTTTCTGCATAGATAATGCCCTGTCCTACTTGTACAAATCTGCTAACTTTTGGAATTGCAAAGATTATCCAAGCCAACATATCATAGAACAACTTTTATTTTAGGGGCCCACGCTTTGGTCTGAATCACGCATGCGTACTAACAAATAGTCTGATCTTGAATTCTTATTGAAATCGAATCGTTACAATCAAAATTTTCATCGCAAAATAAACTTTACTGCACACCACAGTAAAACATGTATAGAAAAGATTCGAAATGATTCTATAACTTACCCCCATAAATGACGGTCCTCCTGCCCATACAATCTCTTATAATGTATTTTCACCAAAATCAGTCAGGTCGAGTTTCTTGGCAGCCAGCTGCAGGTATCGTATCTCAGCTTCTAGAGTAAGTACAAACACGGGATAAAGTGCGTTTTAAAGTTCATTTCAAATGCTACAACATGGTGAAAATGGAATATTGATAACTAATTCGTGTAATGAGAACTGATTACATGAACTTTAATACTCTCTGAGCCGTCTGCTCTAGATCTAGCTGCCTTAAGTCAATATCTGTACAGTCAAAACTCAATAAGATCGCAAATTACGAAATATCTGATTTTCTGCATAGATAATGCCCTGTCGTACTTTTACAAATCTGCTAACTCTTGGAATTGCAAAGATTATCCAAGCCAAGATATCATAGAACAACTTTTATTTTATGGGCCCACGCTTTGGTCTGAATCACGCATGCGTACTAACAAATAGTCTGATCTTGAATTCTGATTGAAATCGAATCGTTACAATCAAAATTTTCATCGCAAAATAAACTTTACTGCACACCACAGTAAAACATGTATAGAAAAGATTCGAAATGATTCTATAACTTACCCCACCTAAATGACGGTCCTCCTGCCCATACAATCTCTTATAATGTATTTTCACAAAAATCAGTCAGGTCGAGTTTGTGGGCAGCCAGCTGCAGGTATCGTATCTCAGCTTCTAGAGTAAGTACAAACACGGGATAAAGTGCGTTTTACAGTTCATTTCAAATGCTACAACATGGTGAAAATGGAATATTGATAACTAATTCGTGTAATAAGCACTGAATACATGAACTTTAGTACTCTCTGAGCCGTCTGCTCTAGATTTAGCTGCCTTAAGTCAATATCTTTACATTCAAAACTCAATAAGATCGCAAATTACGAAATATCTGATTTTCTGCATAGATAGTGCCCTGTCCTACTTGTACAAATCTGCTAACTTTTGGAATTGCAAAGGTTATCCAAGCCAAGATATCATAGAACAACTTTTATTTTAGGGGCCCACGCTTTGGTCTGAATCACGCATGCGTACTAACAAATAGTCTCATCTTGAATTCTGATTGAAATCGAATCGTTACAATCAAAATTTTCATCGCAAAATAAACTTTACTGCACACCACACTAAAACATTTATAGAAAAGATTCGAAATGATTCTATAACTTACCCCGCTAAATGACGGTCCTCCTGCCCATACAATCTCTTATAATGTATTTTCACCAAAATCAGTCAGGTCAAGTTTCTTGGCAGCCAGCTGCAGGTCTCGTATCTCAGCTTCTAGAGTAAGTACAAACACGGGATAAAGTGCGTTTTAAAAATCATTTCAAATGCTACAACATGGTGAAAATGGAATATTGATAACTAATTCGTGTAATGAGCACTGATTACATGAACTTTAGTACTCTCTGAGCCGTCTGCTCTAGATTTAGCTGCCTTAAGTCAATATCTTTACAGTCAAAACTCAATAAGATCGCAAATTACGAAATATCTGATTTTCTGCATAGATAATGCCCTGTCCTACTTGTACAAATCTGCTAACTTTTGGAATTGCAAAGATTATCCAAGCCAAGATATCATAGAACAACTTTTATTTTAGGGGCCCACGCTTTGGTCTGAATCACGCATGCGTACTAACAAATAGTCTGATCTTGAATTCTGATTGAAATCGAATCGTTACAATCAAAATTTTCATCGCAAAATAAACTTTACTGCACACCACACTAAAACATGTATAGAAAAGATTCGAAATGATTCTATAACTTACCCCCCTAAATGACGGTCCTACTGCCCATACAATCTCTTATAATGTATTTTCACCAAAATCAGTCAGGTCGAGTTTCTTGGCAGCCAGCTGCAGGTATCGTATCTCAGCATCTAGAGTAAGTACAAACACGGGATAAAGTGCGTTTTAAAGTTCATTTGAAATGCTACAACATGGTGAAAATTGATTATTGATAACTAATTCGTGTAATGAGCACTGATTACATGAACTTTAGTACTCTCTGAGCCGTTTGCTCTAGATTTAGCTGCCTTAAGTCAATATCTTTACAGTCAAAACTCAATAAGATCGCAAATTACGAAATATCTGATTTTCTGCATAGATAATGCCCTGTCCTACTTGTACAAATCTGCTAACTTTTGGAATTGCAAAGATTATCCAAGCCAAGATATCATAGAACAACTTTTATTTTAGGGGCCCACGCTTTGGTCTGAATCACGCATGCGTACTAACAAATACTCTGATCTTGAATTCTGATTGAAATCGAATCGTTACAATCAAAATTTTCATCGCAAAATAAACTTTACTGCACACCACAGTAAAACATGTATAGAAAAGATTCGAAATGATTCTATAACTTACCCCCCTAAATGACGGTCCTCCTGCCCATACAATCTCTTATAATGTATTTTCACAAAAATCAGTCAGGTCGAGTTTCTTGGCAGCCAGCTGCAGGTATCGTATCTCAGCTTCTAGAGTAAGTACAAACACGGGATAAAGTGCGTTTTAAAGTTCATTTCAAATGCTACAACATGGTGAAAATGGAATATTGATAACTAATTCGTGTAATGAGCACTGATTACATGAACGTTAGTACTCTCTGAGCCGTCTGCTCTAGATTTAGCTGCCTTAAGTCAATATCTTTACAGTCAAAACTCAATAAGATCGCAAATTACGAAATATCTGATTTTCTGCATAGATAATGCCCTGTCCTACTTGTACAAATCTGCTAACTTTTGGAATTGCAAAGATTATCCAAGCCAAGATAGCATAGAACAACTTTTATTTTAGGGGCCCACGCTTTGGTCTGAATCACGCATGCGTACTAACAAATAGTCTGATCTTGAATTCTGATTGAAATCGAATCGTTACAATCAAAATTTTCATCGCAAAATAAACTTTACTGCACACCACAGTAAAACATGTATAGAAAAGATTCGACATGATTCTATAACTTACCCCCCTAAATGACGGTCCTCCTGCCCATGCAATCTCTTATAATGTATTTTCACCAAAATCAGTCAGGTCGAGTTTCTTGGCAGCCAGCTGCAGGTATCGTATCTCAGCTTCTAGAGTAAGTACTAACACGGGATAAAGTGCGTTTTAAAGTTCATTTCAAATGCTACAACATGGTGAAAATGGAATATTGATAACTAATTCGTGTAATGAGAACTGATTACATGAACTTTAATACTCTCTGAGCCGTCTGCTCTAGATTTAGCTGCCTTAAGTCAATATCTTTACAGTCAAAACTCAATAAGATCGCAAATTACGAAATATCTGATTTTCTGCATAGATAATGCCCTGTCCTACTTGTACAAATCTGCTAACTTTTGGAATTGCAAAGATTATCCAAGCCAACATATCATAGAACAACTTTTATTTTAGGGGCCCACGCTTTGGTCTGAATCACGCATGCGTACTAACAAATAGTCTGATCTTGAATTCTGATTGAAATCGAATCGTTACAATCAAAATTTTCATCGCAAAATAAACTTTACTGCACACCACAGTAAAACATGTATAGAAAAGATTCGAAATGATTCTATAACTTACCCCCATAAATGACGGTCCTCCTGCCCATACAATCTCTTATAATGTATTTTCACCAAAATCAGTCAGGTCGAGTTTCTTGGCAGCCAGCTGCAGGTATCGTATCTCAGCTTCTAGAGTAAGTACAAACACGGGATAAAGTGCGTTTTAAAGTTCATTTCAAATGCTACAACATGGTGAAAATGGAATATTGATAACTAATTCGTGTAATGAGAACTGATTACATGAACTTTAATACTCTCTGAGCCGTCTGCTCTAGATCTAGCTGCCTTAAGTCAATATCTGTACAGTCAAAACTCAATAAGATCGCAAATTACGAAATATCTGATTTTCTGCATAGATAATGCCCTGTCGTACTTTTACAAATCTGCTAACTCTTGGAATTGCAAAGATTATCCAAGCCAAGATATCATAGAACAACTTTTATTTTATGGGCCCACGCTTTGGTCTGAATCACGCATGCGTACTAACAAATAGTCTGATCTTGAATTCTGATTGAAATCGAATCGTTACAATCAAAATTTTCATCGCAAAATAAACTTTACTGCACACCACAGTAAAACATGTATAGAAAAGATTCGAAATGATTCTATAACTTACCCCACCTAAATGACGGTCCTCCTGCCCATACAATCTCTTATAATGTATTTTCACAAAAATCAGTCAGGTCGAGTTTCTGGGCAGCCAGCTGCAGGTATCGTATCTCAGCTTCTAGAGTAAGTACAAACACGGGATAAAGTGCGTTTTAAAGTTCATTTCAAATGCTACAACATGGTGAAAATGGAATATTGATAACTAATTCGTGTAATAAGCACTGAATACATGAACTTTAGTACTCTCTGAGCCGTCTGCTCTAGATTTAGCTGCCTTAAGTCAATATCTTTACATTCAAAACTCAATAAGATCGCAAATTACGAAATATCTGATTTTCTGCATAGATAGTGCCCTGTCCTACTTGTACAAATCTGCTAACTTTTGGAATTGCAAAGGTTATCCAAGCCAAGATATCATAGAACAACTTTTATTTTAGGGGCCCACGCTTTGGTCTTAATCACGCATGCGTAGTAACAAATACTCTGATCTTGAATTCTGATTGAAATCGAATCGTTGCAATCAAAATTTTCATCGCAAAATAAACTTTACTGCACACCACACTAAAACATGTATAGAAAAGATTCGAAATGATTCTATAACTTACCCCCCTAAATGACGGTCCTCCTGCCCATACAATCTCTTATAATGTATTTTCACCAAAATCAGTCAGGTCGAGTTTCTTGGCAGCCAGCTGCAGGTATCGTATCTCAGCTTCTAGAGTAAGTACAAACACGGGATACAGTGCGTTTTAAAGTTCATTTTAAATGCTACAACATGGTGAAAATGGAATATTGATAACTAATTCGTGTAATGAGCACTGATTACATGAACTTTAGTACTCTCTGAGCCGTCTGCTCTAGATTTAGCTGCCTTAAGTCAATATCTTTACAGTCAAAACTCAATAAGATCGCAAATTACGAAATATCTGATTTTCTGCATAGATAATGCCCTGTCCTACTTGTACAAATCTGCTAACTTTTGGAATTGCAAAGATTATCCAAGCCAAGATATCATAGAACAACTTTTATTTTAGGGGCCCACGCTTTGGTCTTAATCACGCATGCGTACTAACAAATAGTCTGATCTTGAATTCTGATTGAAATCGAATCGTTACAATCAAAATTTTCATCGCAAAATAAACTTTAATGCACACCACACTAAAACATGTATAGAAAAGATTCGAAATGATTCTATAACTTACCCCCCTAAATGACGGTCCTCCTGCCCATACAATCTCTTATAATGTATTTTCACCAAAATCAGTCAGGTCGAGTTTCTTGGCAGCCAGCTGCAGGTATCGTATCTCAGCTTCTAGAGTAAGTACAAACACGGGATAAAGTGCGTTTTAAAGTTCATTTCAAATGCTACAACATGGTGAAAATGGAATATTGATAACTAATTCGTGTAATAAGCACTGATTACATGAACTTTAGTACTCTCTGAGCCGTCTGCTCTAGATTTAGCTGCCTTAAGTCAATATCTTTACATTCAAAACTCAATAAGATCGCAAATTACGAAATATCTGATTTTCTGCATAGATAATGCCCTGTCCTACTTGTACAAATCTGCTAACTTTTGGAATTGCAAAGGTTATCCAAGCCAAGATATCATAGAACAACTTTTATTTTAGGGGCCCACGCTTTGGTCTTAATCACGCATGCGTACTAACAAATACTCTGATCTTGAATTCTGATTGAAATCGAATCGTTACAATCAAAATTTTCATCGCAAAATAAACTTTACCGCACACCACACTAAAACATGTATAGAAAAGATTCGAAATGATTCTATAACTTACCCCCCTAAATGACGGTCCTCCTGCCCATACAATCTCTTATAATGTATTTTCACCAAAATCAGTCAGGTCGAGTTTCTTGGCAGCCAGCTGCAGGTATCGTATCTCAGCTTCTAGAGTAAGTACAAACACGGGATAAAGTGCGTTTTAAAGTTCATTTCCAATGCTACAACATGGTGAAAATGGAATATTGATAACTAATTCGTGTAATGAGCACTGATTACATGAACTTTAGTACTCTCTGAGCCGTCTGCTCTAGATTTAGCTGCCTTAATTCAATATCTTTACAGTCAAAACTCAATAAGATCGCAAATTACGAAATATCTGATTTTCTGCATAGATAATGCCCTGTCCTACTTGTACAAATCTGCTAACTTTTGGAATTGCAAAGATTATCCAAGCCAAAATATCATAGAACAACTTTTATTTTAGGGGCCCACGCTTTGGTCTGAATCACGCATGCGTACTAACAAATAGTCTGATCTTGAATTCTGATTGAAATCGAATCGTTACAATCAAAATTTTCATCGCAAAATAAACTTTACTGCACACCAAACTAAAACATGTATAGAAAAGATTCGAAATGATTCTATAACTTACCCCCCTAAATGACGGTCCTCCTGCCCATACAATCTCTTATAATGTATTTTCACCAAAATCAGTCAGGTCGAGTTTCTTGGCAGCCAGCTGCAGGTATCGTATCCCAGCTTCTAGAGTAAGTACAAACACGGGATAAAGTGAGTTTTAAAGTTCATTTCAAATGCTACAACATGGTGAAAATGGAATATTGATAACTAATTCGTGTAATGAGAACTGATTACATGAACTTTAATACTCTCTGAGCCGTCTGCTGCAGATTTAGCTGCTTTAAGTCAATATCTTTAGAGTCAAAACTCAATAAGATCGCAAATTACGAAATATCTGATTTTCTGCATAGATAATGCCCTGTCCTACTTGTACAAATCTGCTAACTTTTGGAATTGCAAAGATTATCCAAGCCAAGATATCATAGAACAACTTTTATTTTAGGGGCCCACGCTTTGGTCTGAATCACGCATGCGTAGTAACAAATACTCTGATCTTGAATTCTGATTGAAATCGAATCGTTACAATCAAAATTTTCATCGCAAAATAAACTTTACTGCACACCACAGTAAAACATGTATAGAAAAGATTCGAAATGATTCTATAACTTACCCCCCTAAATGACGGTCCTCCTGCCCATACAATCTCTTATAATGTATTTTCACAAAAATCAGTCAGGTCGAGTTTCTGGGCAGCCAGCTGCAGGTATCGTATCTCAGCTTCTAGAGTAAGTACAAACACGGGATAAAGTGCGTTTTAAAGTTCATTTCAAATGCTACAACATGGTGAAAATGGAATATTGATAACTAATTCGTGTAATAAGCACTGAATACATGAACTTTAGTACTCTCTGAGCCGTCTGCTCTAGATTTAGCTGCCTTAAGTCAATATCTTTACATTAAAAACTCAATAAGATCGCAAATTACGAAATATCTGATTTTCTGCATAGATAGTGCCCTGTCCTACTTGTACAAATCTGCTAACTTTTGGAATTGCAAAGGTTATCCAAGCCAAGATATCATAGAACAACTTTTATTTTAGGGGCCCACGCTTTGGTCTTAATCACGCATGCGTAGTAACAAATACTCTGATCTTGAATTCTGATTGAAATCGAATCGTTACAATCAAAATTTTCATCGCAAAATAAACTTTACTGCACACCACACTAAAACATGTATAGAAAAGATTCGAAATGATTCTATAACTTACCCCCCTAAATGACGGTCCTCCTGCCCATACAATCTCTTATAATGTATTTTCACCAAAATCAGTCAGGTCGAGTTTCTTGGCAGCCAGCTGCAGGTATCGTATCTCAGCTTCTAGAGTAAGTACAAACACGGGATACAGTGCGTTTTAAAGTTCATTTTAAATGCTACAACATGGTGAAAATGGAATATTGATAACTAATTCGTGTAATGAGCACTGATTACATGAACTTTAGTACTCTCTGAGCCGTCTGCTCTAGATTTAGCTGCCTTAAGTCAATATCTTTACAGTCAAAACTCAATAAGATCGCAAATTACGAAATATCTGATTTTCTGCATAGATAATGCCCTGTCCTACTTGTACAAATCTGCTAACTTTTGGAATTGCAAAGATTATCCAAGCCAAGATATCATAGAACAACTTTTATTTTAGGGGCCCACGCTTTGGTCTTAATCACGCATGCGTACTAACAAATAGTCTGATCTTGAATTCTGATTGAAATCGAATCGTTACAATCAAAATTTTCATCGCAAAATAAACTTTAATGCACACCACACTAAAACATTTATAGAAAAGATTCGAAATGATTCTATAACTTACCCCCCTAAATGACGGTCCTCCTGCCCATACAATCTCTTATAATGTATTTTCACCAAAATCAGTCAGGTCGAGTTTCTTGGCAGCCAGCTGCAGGTATCGTATCTCAGCTTCTAGAGTAAGTACAAACACGGGATAAAGTGCGTTTTAAAGTTCATTTTAAATGCTACAACATGGTGAAAATGGAATATTGATAACTAATTCGTGTAATAAGCACTGATTACATGAACTTTAGTACTCTCTGAGCCGTCTGCTCTAGATTTAGCTGCCTTAAGTCAATATCTTTACATTCAAAACTCAATAAGATCGCAAATTACGAAATATCTGATTTTCTGCATAGATAATGCCCTGTCCTACTTGTACAAATCTGCTAACTTTTGGAATTGCAAAGGTTATCCAAGCCAAGATATCATAGAACAACTTTTATTTTAGGGGCCCACGCTTTGGTCTTAATCACGCATGCGTACTAACAAATACTCTGATCTTGAATTCTGATTGAAATCGAATCGTTACAATCAAAATTTTCATCGCAAAATAAACTTTACTGCACACCACACTAAAACATGTATAGAAAAGATTCGAAATGATTCTATAACTTACCCCCCTAAATGACGGTCCTCCTGCCCATACAATCTCTTATAATGTATTTTCACCAAAATCAGTCAGGTCGAGTTTCTTGGCAGCCAGCTGCAGGTATCGTATCTCAGCTTCTAGAGTAAGTACAAACACGGGATAAAGTGCGTTTTAAAGTTCATTTCAAATGCTACAACATGGTGAAAATGGAATATTGATAACTAATTCGTGTAATGAGCACTGATTACATGAACTTTAGTACTCTCTGAGCCGTCTGCTCTAGATTTAGCTGCCTTAATTCAATATCTTTACAGTCAAAACTCAATAAGATCGCAAATTACGAAATATCTGATTTTCTGCATAGATAATGCCCTGTCCTACTTGTACAAATCTGCTAACTTTTGGAATTGCAAAGATTATCCAAGCCAAGATATCATAGAACAACTTTTATTTTAGGGGCCCACGCTTTGGTCTGAATCACGCATGCGTACTAACAAATAGTCTGATCTTGAATTCTGATTGAAATCGAATCGTTACAATCAAAATTTTCATCGCAAAATAAACTTTACTGCACACCACACTAAAACATGTATAGAAAAGATTCGAAATGATTCTATAACTTACCCCCCTAAATGACGGTCCTCCTGCCCATACAATCTCTTATAATGTATTTTCACCAAAATCAGTCAGGTCGAGTTTCTTGGCAGCCAGCTGCAGGTATCGTATCTCAGCTTCTACAGTAAGTACAAACACGGGATAAAGTGCGTTTTAAAGTTCATTTCAAATGCTACAACATGGTGAAAATGGAATATTGATAACTAATTCGTGTAATGAGCACTGATTACATGAACTTTAGTACTCTCTGAGCCGTCTGCTCTAGATTTAGCTGCCTTAAGTCAATATCTTTACAGTCAAAACTCAATAAGATCGCAAATTACGAAATATCTGATTTTCTGCATAGATAATGCCCTGTCCTACTTGTACAAATCTGCTAACTTTTGGAATTGCAAAGATTATCCAAGCCAACATATCATAGAACAACTTTTATTTTAGGGGCCCACGCTTTGGTCTGAATCACGCATGCGTACTAACAAATAGTCTGATCTTGAATTCTGATTGAAATCGAATCGTTACAATCAAAATTTTCATCGCAAAATAAACTTTACTGCACACCACAGTAAAACATGTATAGAAAAGATTCGAAATGATTCTATAACTTACCCCCATAAATGACGGTCCTCCTGCCCATACAATCTCTTATAATGTATTTTCACCAAAATCAGTCAGGTCGAGTTTCTTGGCAGCCAGCTGCAGGTATCGTATCTCAGCTTCTAGAGTAAGTACAAACACGGGATAAAGTGCGTTTTAAAGTTCATTTCAAATGCTACAACATGGTGAAAATGGAATATTGATAACTAATTCGTGTAATGAGAACTGATTACATGAACTTTAATACTCTCTGGGCCGTCTGCTCTAGATCTAGCTGCCTTAAGTCAATATCTGTACAGTCAAAACTCAATAAGATCGCAAATTACGAAATATCTGATTTTCTGCATAGATAATCCCCTGTCCTACTTTTACAAATCTGCTAACTTTTGGAATTGCAAAGATTATCCAAGCCAAGATATCATAGAACAACTTTTATTTTAGGGGCCCACGCTTTGGTCTGAATCACGCATGCGTACTAACAAATAGTCTGATCTTGAATTCTGATTGAAATCGAATCGTTACAATCAAAATTTTCATCGCAAAATAAACTTTACTGCACACCACACTAAAACATGTATAGAAAAGATTCGAAATGATTCTATAACTTACCCCCCTAAATGACGGTCCTCCTGCCCATACAATCTCTTATAATGTATTTTCACCAAAATCAGTCAGGTCGAGTTTCTTGGCAGCCAGCTGCAGGTATCGTATCTCAGCTTCTAGAGTAAGTACAAACACGGGATAAAGTGCGTTTTAAAGTTCATTTCAAATGCTACAACATGGTGAAAATGGAATATTGATAACTAATTCGTGTAATGAGCACTGATTACATGAACTTTAGTACTCTCTGAGCCGTCTGCTCTAGATTTAGCTGCCTTAAGTCAATATCTTTACATTCAAAACTCAATAAGATCGCAAATTACGAAATATCTGATTTTCTGCATAGATAATGCCCTGTCCTACTTGTACAAATCTGCTAACTTTTGGAATTGCAAAGATTATCCAAGCCAAGATATCATAGAACAACTTTTATTTTAGGGGCCCACGCTTTGGTCTTAATCACGCATGCGTACTAACAAATAGTCTGATCTTGAATTCTGATTGAAATCGAATCGTTACAATCAAAATTTTCATCGCAAAATAAACTTTACTGCACACCACACTAGAACATGTATAGAAAAGATTCGAAATGATTCTATAACTTATCCCCCTAAATGACGGTCCTCCTGCCCATACAATCTCTTATAATGTATTTTCACCAAAATCAGTCACGTCGAGTTTCTTGGCAGCCAGCTGCAGGTATCGTATCTCAGCTTCTAGAGTAAGTACAAACACGGGATAAAGTGCGTTTTAAAGTTCATTTCAAATGCTACAACATGGTGAAAATGGAATATTGATAACTAATTCGTGTAATAAGCACTGAATACATGAACTTTAGTACTCTCTGAGCCGTCTGCTCTAGATATAGCTGCCTTAAGTCAATATCTTTACAGTTAAAACTTAATAAGATCGCAAATTACGAAATATCTGATTTTCTGCATAGATAATGCCCTGTCCTACTTGTACAAATCTGCTAACTTTTGGAATTGCAAAGATTATCCAAGCCAAGATATCATAGAACAACTTTTATTTTAGGGTCCCACGCTTTGGTCTGAATCACGCATGCGTACTAACAAATAGTCTGATCTTGAATTCTGATTGAAATCGAATCGTTACAATCAAAATTTTTATCGCAAAATAAACTTTACTGCACACCACACTAAAACATGTATAGAAAAGATTCGAAATGATTCTATAACTTACCCCCCTAAATGACGGTCCTCCTGCCCATACAATCTCTTATAATGTATTTTCACCAAAATCAGTCAGGTCGAGTTTCTTGGCAGCCAGCTGCAGGTATCGTATCTCAGCTTCTAGAGTAAGTACAAACACGGGATAAAGTGCGTTTTAAAGTTCATTTCAAATGCTACAACATGGTGAAAATGGAATATTGATAACTAATTCGTGTAATGAGCACTGATTACATGAACTTTAGTACTCTCTGAGCCGTCTGCTCTAGATTTAGCTGCCTTAATTCAATATCTTTACAGTCAAAACTCAATAAGATCGCAAATTACGAAATATCTGATTTTCTGCATAGATAATGCCCTGTCCTACTTGTACAAATCTGCTAACTTTTGGAATTGCAAAGATTATCCAAGCCAAAATATCATAGAACAACTTTTATTTTAGGGGCCCACGCTTTGGTCTGAATCACGCATGCGTACTAACAAATAGTCTGATCTTGAATTCTGATTGAAATCGAATCGTTACAATCAAAATTTTCATCGCAAAATAAACTTTACTGCACACCAAACTAAAACATGTATAGAAAAGATTCGAAATGATTCTATAACTTACCCCCCTAAATGACGGTCCTCCTGCCCATACAATCTCTTATAATGTATTTTCACCAAAATCAGTCAGGTCGAGTTTCTTGGCAGCCAGCTGCAGGTATCGTATCTCAGCTTCTAGAGTAAGTACAAACACGGGATAAAGTGAGTTTTAAAGTTCATTTCAAATGCTACAACATGGTGAAAATGGAATATTGATAACTAATTCGTGTAATGAGAACTGATTACATGAACTTTAATACTCTCTGAGCCGTCTGCTGCAGATTTAGCTGCTTTAAGTCAATATCTTTAGAGTCAAAACTCAATAAGATCGCAAATTACGAAATATCTGATTTTCTGCATAGATAATCCCCTGTCCTACTTTTACAAATCTGCTAACTTTTGGAATTGCAAAGATTATCCAAGCCAAGATATCATAGAACAACTTTTATTTTAGGGGCCCACGCTTTGGTCTGAATCACGCATGCGTACTAACAAATAGTCTGATCTTGAATTCTGATTGAAATCGAATCGTTACAATCAAAATTTTCATCGCAAAATAAACTTTACTGCACACCAAACTAAAACATGTATAGACAAGATTCGAAATGATTCTATAACTTACCCCCCTAAATGACGGTCCTCCTGCCCATACAATCTCTTATAATGTATTTTCACAAAAATCAGTCAGGTCGAGTTTCTTGGCAGCCAGCTGCAGGTATCGTATCTCAGCTTCTAGAGTAAGTACAAACACGGGATAAAGTGAGTTTTAAAGTTCATTTCAAATGCTACAACATGGTGAAAATGGAATATTGATAACTAATTCGTGTAATGAGGACTGATTACATGAACTTTAATACTCTCTGAGCCGTCTGCTGCAGATTTAGCTGCTTTAAGTCAATATCTTTAGAGTCAAAACTCAATAAGATCGCAAATTACGAAATATCTGATTTTCTGCATAGATAATGCCCTGTCCTACTTGTACAAATCTGCTAACTTTTGGAATTGCAAAGATTATCCAAGCCAAGATATCATAGAACAACTTTTATTTTAGGGGCCCACGCTTTGGTCTGAATCACGCATGCGTACTAACAAATAGTCTGATCTTGAATTCTGATTGAAATCGAATCGTTACAATCAAAATTTTCATCGCAAAATAAACTTTACTGCACACCACACTAAAACATGTATAGAAAAGATTCGAAATGATTCTATAACTTACCCCCCTAAATGACGGTCCTCCTGCCCATACAATCTCTTATAATGTATTTTCACCAAAATCAGTCAGGTCGAGTTTCTTGGCAGCCAGCTGCAGGTATCGTATCTCAGCTTCTAGAGTAAGTACAAACACGGGATAAAGTGCGTTTTAAAGTTCATTTCAAATGCTACAACATGGTGAAAATGGAATATTGATAACTAATTCGTGTAATGAGCACTGATTACATGAACTTTAGTACTCTCTGAGCCGTCTGCTCTAGATTTAGCTGCCTTAATTCAATATCTTTACAGTCAAAACTCAATAAGATCGCAAATTACGAAATATCTGATTTTCTGCATAGATAATGCCCTGTCCTACTTGTACAAATCTGCTAACTTTTGGAATTGCAAAGATTATCCAAGCCAAAATATCATAGAACAACTTTTATTTTAGGGGCCCACGCTTTGGTCTGAATCACGCATGCGTACTAACAAATAGTCTGATCTTGAATTCTGATTGAAATCGAATCGTTACAATCAAAATTTTCATCGCAAAATAAACTTTACTGCACACCAAACTAAAACATGTATAGAAAAGATTCGAAATGATTCTATAACTTACCCCCCTAAATGACGGTCCTCCTGCCCATACAATCTCTTATAATGTATTTTCACCAAAATCAGTCAGGTCGAGTTTCTTGGCAGCCAGCTGCAGGTATCGTATCTCAGCTTCTAGAGTAAGTACAAACACGGGATAAAGTGAGTTTTAAAGTTCATTTCAAATGCTACAACATGGTGAAAATGGAATATTGATAACTAATTCGTGTAATGAGAACTGATTACATGAACTTTAATACTCTCTGAGCCGTCTGCTGCAGATTTAGCTGCTTTAAGTCAATATCTTTAGAGTCAAAACTCAATAAGATCGCAAATTACGAAATATCTGATTTTCTGCATAGATAATGCCCTGTCCTACTTGTACAAATCTGCTAACTTTTGGAATTGCAAAGATTATCCAAGCCAAGATATCATAGAACAACTTTTATTTTAGGGGCCCACGCTTTGGTCTGAATCACGCATGCGTACTAACAAATAGTCTGATCTTGAATTCTGATTGAAATCGAATCGTTACAATCAAAATTTTCATCGCAAAATAAACTTTACTGCACACCACACTAAAACATGTATAGAAAAGATTCGAAATGATTCTATAACTTACCCCCCTAAATGACGGTCCTCCTGCCCATACAATCTCTTATAATGTATTTTCACAAAAATCAGTCAGGTCAAGTTTCTTGGCAGCCAGCTGCAGGTATCGTATCTCAGCTTCTAGAGTAAGTACAAACACGGGATAAAGTGCGTTTTAAAGTTCATTTCAAATGCTACAACATGGTGAAAATGGAATATTGATAACTAATTCGTGTAATAAGCACTGAATACATGAACTTTAGTACTCTCTGAGCCGTCTGCTCTAGATTTAGCTGCCTTAAGTCAATATCTTTACATTCAAAACTCAATAAGATCGCAAATTACGAAATATCTGATTTTCTGCATAGATAGTGCCCTGTCCTACTTTTACAAATCTGCTAACTTTTGGAATTGCAAAGGTTATCCAAGCCAAGATATCATAGAACAACTTTTATTTTAGGGGCCCACGCTTTGGTCTTAATCACGCATGCGTACTAACAAATACTCTGATCTTGAATTCTGATTGAAATCGAATCGTTACAATCAAAATTTTCATCGCAAAATAAACTTTACTGCACACCACACTAAAACATGTATAGAAAAGATTCGAAATGATTCTATAACTTACCCCCCTAAATGACGGTCCTCCTGCCCATACAATCTCTTATAATGTATTTTCACCAAAATCAGTCAGGTCGAGTTTCTTGGCAGCCAGCTGCAGGTATCGTATCTCAGCTTCTAGAGTAAGTACAAACACGGGATAAAGTGCGTTTTAAAGTTCATTTCAAATGCTACAACATGGTGAAAATGGAATATTGATAACTAATTCGTGTAATGAGCACTGATTACATGAACTTTAGTACTCTCTGAGCCGTCTGCTCTAGATTTAGCTGCCTTAAGTCAATATCTTTACAGTCAAAACTCAATAAGATCGCAAATTACGAAATATCTGATTTTCTGCATAGATAATGCCCTGTCCTACTTGTACAAATCTGCTAACTTTTGGAATTGCAAAGATTATCCAAGCCAACATATCATAGAACAACTTTTATTTTAGGGGCCCACGCTTTGGTCTGAATCACGCATGCGTACTAACAAATAGTCTGATCTTGAATTCTGATTGAAATCGAATCGTTACAATCAAAATTTTCATCGCAAAATAAACTTTACTGCACACCACAGTAAAACATGTATAGAAAAGATTCGAAATGATTCTATAACTTACCCCCATAAATGACGGTCCTCCTGCCCATACAATCTCTTATAATGTATTTTCACCAAAATCAGTCAGGTCGAGTTTCTTGGCAGCCAGCTGCAGGTATCGTATCTCAGCTTCTAGAGTAAGTACAAACACGGGATAAAGTGCGTTTTAAAGTTCATTTCAAATGCTACAACATGGTGAAAATGGAATATTGATAACTAATTCGTGTAATAAGCACTGAATACATGAACTTTAGTACTCTCTGAGCCGTCTGCTCTAGATTTAGCTGCCTTAAGTCAATATCTTTACATTCAAAACTCAATAAGATCGCAAATTACGAAATATCTGATTTTCTGCATAGATAGTGCCCTGTCCTACTTGTACAAATCTGCTAACTTTTGGAATTGCAAAGGTTATCCAAGCCAAGATATCATAGAACAACTTTTATTTTAGGGGCCCACGCTTTGGTCTTAATCACGCATGCGTACTAACAAATACTCTGATCTTGAATTCTGATTGAAATCGAATCGTTACAATCAAAATTTTCATCGCAAAATAAACTTTACTGCACACCACACTAAAACATGTATAGAAAAGATTCGAAATGATTCTATAACTTACCCCCCTAAATGACGGTGCTCCTGCCCATACAATCTCTTATAATGTATTTTCACCAAAATCAGTCAGGTCGAGTTTCTTGGCAGCCAGCTGCAGGTATCGTATCTCAGCTTCTAGAGTAAGTACAAACACGGGATAAAGTGCGTTTTAAAGTTCATTTCAAATGCTACAACATGGTGAAAATGGAATATTGATAACTAATTCGTGTAATGAGAACTGATTACATGAACTTTAATACTCTCTGAGCCGTTTGCTCTAGATTTAGCTGCCTTAAGTCAAGATCTGTACAGTCAAAACTCAATAAGATCGCAAATTACGAAATATCTGATTTTCTGCATAGATAATGCCCTGTCCTACTTTTACAAATCTGCTAACTTTTGGAATTGCAAAGATTATCCAAGCCAAGATATCATAGAACAACTTTTATTTTAGGGGCCCACGCTTTGGTCTGAATCACGCATGCGTACTAACAAATAGTCTGATCTTGAATTCTGATTGAAATCGAATCGTTACAATCAAAATTTTCATCGCAAAATAAACTTTACTGCACACCACAGTAAAACATGTATAGAAAAGATTCGAAATGATTCTATAACTTACCCCCCTAAATGACGGTCCTCCTGCCCATACAATCTCTTATAATGTATTTTCACCAAAATCAGTCAGGTCGAGTTTCTTGGCAGCCAGCTGCAGGTCTCGTATCTCAGCTTCTAGAGTAAGTACAAACACGGGATAAAGTGCGTTTTAAAGTTCATTTCAAATGCTACAACATGGTGAAAATGGAATATTGATAACTAATTCGTGTAATAAGCACTGAATACATGAACTTTAGTACTCTCTGAGCCGTCTGCTCTAGATTTAGCTGCCTTAAGTCAATATCTTTAGTAGTTGTAAAAAGCGGGAGCCGGGACAAATTAATTAAAAAGATTAAAAAAATTGAAAAAGAGTTCTAGGACAAAATCAAAAAATATAAAAAATAATAGACGAGGTATAAAAAAAATCAAAAATTAAAAAAATGAAAAAAGGACAAAATTAAAAAATAATAGACGAGGTATAAAAAAATCAAAAAATAAAAAAAATTGAAAAAATAAATATGATTTAGAAGGAAGAATAACAGTATACAATACAAATGGATCAATTGAAAGATGTCGAATTAAAAGAAATTGTGAAAGAATTGCGTATACGAGGCAGAAGTCGTATGCGAAAAGCTGAAAAAATACAAGCATTACGCGAAATGGGTATCAATACAAATGAAGATTTAGAAAATTATAGGCAAAGACTTAATGAAGAACGGCCTATTATTACTACACCACAAACACCAGCGCCCGATATACCACCCGGCTCTCCCCAACCAACACTAATACCAGAAACACCACCCCCAAATTCAATAAAGATAAAACCAAAACCAAGAAAAAATATTACAAAAAGGAAATTAGCGCCAACTTTTATAAAACCACAAAAGCCATCAAACAAAACTTTTAATTGGGGGAATTATTCATTTAAGGTTATGGATAAAGATGTGTTTTATAAAAAGCTTACAGATTTAACCAATGAAAATATTATAAAACTTACTAATAATGAACCTAGAAAAAATGTAAATATATCTGATAGTGTGAGAGATGAATTAGATGAAAAACAATTCAATATAGAAGAACAACAAACAGCATTAAGAGGTTATTTGAAAACTCACAGGATAAATGGAAAAAAGGGGTATGGGCCCAAAGTATTTTTAAATAATATAAAACCAAAAGTTATTGATCTAATTAAAAAGCAAAAGAAACCGATAAAGATAAAATTTTTATTTACATGTAAGTTTATAAAAAAGAATCCAGCCACAAGACAAACCGAGGAAAATTCGGGATATTTTCATTCAACCATAGAAACGATTACTTCATCAACCGATTTATCTGAATTATTTGATACTATGGCAAATAGGTTACTTGAAAAAGTCGAAAAGTTTCAAAATGAAGGTTCTGGTTGGCAATTCAATCAAGTTGAATATTTTGATATCAACATCGATCCTTTTGAACCTTTTGTTGGAAGTTCATATATTAATTTACCACAAAAATTAGCAATAAAAAATGCGATTATTAATGTTAGGAATGAGAATGATCACGAGTGTTTTAAGTGGGCCGTAACTTCTGCTGTATATAAAAAAGATATTCACCCAGAGAGAAAAAACAAAGAAATGATTGAAAATTCGAAGAACTTCAACTGGTCGGGAATAGAATTCCCTACTTCATTAAAACAGATTGATAGGTTTGAAAAGCAAAACCCCTACTACACGATTAATGTTTATGGATATGATAAAGATTATGTATACCCACTAAGAATAAGTAAAAAGCAAAAAGGTTATCTAATTAACCTACTTTTAATATCAGAAGATGAAAATAATCATTACTGTTGGATAAAGAATATGAGTAGATTGTTAGCCGCAAAAGTTAGTAAACACAAATCTAAGATGCACTTTTGCCCTAGATGTTTAAACGCATTTCAGTCAGAAAAATCATTGGAAAAACATCTAGAATACTGCGGCGCAAATAAAGAAGTCAAGATTGATATGCCAAAAGATGAATATGGGAATCCAAAGTATATTAAATTCAATAATTATAATAGAAAAATGCGCGTGCCATTTGTTGTATATGCGGACTTTGAGTGTTATCCAGAGAAAATACATACTTGTTCGCCGGATGAAAGAGAAAGTTATACTAATCAATATCAGAAACATAAAGCATCAGGATTCAGCTATCTCATAAAGTCTTTTGATGATAAAATATTTCCGCCCGAGCTTGCAAAATATACCGCCAAATCCGCAGATGATGATATCCCCCAGATATTTATAGAAAATTTGGAGCAAGATATTAAGGAAATTTACAATAAGACAAAATATCATAAGAAGGCGGAGGATATGTCAGAAATGGATAAAAAAGAATATGAAAATGCTACTTACTGTCATATATGTGAAGAAAAATTAGGAGAAGATAAGGTATTAGATCACTGCCACCTTACAGGAAAGTATAGAGGAGCAGCTTATAATGAATGTAACTTAAATTATAAGATACCAAAATTCTTCCCGGTAATATTTCATAATCTATCTGGATATGATGCGCATATTTTTATCAAGAATCTTGGTGTAACAGAAGGTAAAATAAACTGCATACCAAATAATGAGGAAAAGTATATTTCTTTCACAAAGCAGATTGTGGTTGATGAATTTATAAATAAAGAAGGTAAGCAGATTGAGGTGAAGCGCGATATTAGATTCATTGATTCATTTAAATTTATGGCATCAAGTCTAGATAAATTAGTAACTAATCTACCAAAAGAATCTTTCAAAAACTTAAATATTTTCTGTGAAGGTGAAGAATTAAAGTTATTGCTGAGAAAGGGCGTATTTCCATATGATTGGTTTGATGGATTAGATAAACTAAGTACAAACCAACTTCCGCCAAAGGATGCATTCTATTCAATACTAAACGATGAAAATATATCAGATAATGATTATAAACATGCGCAAAATGTTTGGAAAACATTTAATATTAAAACAATGAGGGAATATCATGACTTGTATCTTATGTCAGATGTATTACTTTTAGCCGATGTATTCGAGAATTTTAGAGATGTTTGTAGTAAAAACTATGGATTAGATCCTGCGCACTATTATACAGCACCCGGACTAGCTTGGGATGCTGCATTAAAGATAACAAAAGTAAATTTAGAGTTGCTAACTGACATAGATATGCTGCTTATGATTGAGAAAGGTATCCGGGGCGGCGTATCTATGATTTCTACTAGATATGGGAAAGCAAATAACCCATACATGAAAAACTTTGATATTAATAAAATAATAAGTTATATTATATATCTCGATGCAAATAATTTATATGGAGGAGCAATGAGTAACCCGCTGCCTACTCATGGGTTTAGATGGATGTCTGATAAAGATTTTTCAGAATGGAAAAATATGCCTTGCATACTAGAGGTTGATTTAGAATACCCAACTCACCTTCATGATTTACATAATGATTACCCTCTTGCTCCAGAGAGACTTTTAATTAATAAGGTTGAGAAACTGATTCCAAATCTAAACAATAGGGTAAAGTATGTTGTTCATCATGAAACATTAAAACTTTACGAAAGTATTGGATTAAAAGTTACAAAAATTCATAGAGGAATTACATTTGAAGAATCAGAATGGTTAAAACCATACATTAAATTGAATACTAACCTCAGAGCTAAAGGAAATAACGATTTTGAGAAAGATTTCTTCAAGTTAATGAATAATTGTGTGTTTGGCAAAACTATGGAAAACATTAGAAATAGGGTTGATATTAAATTAGTTACTAATGAAAAAGATGCAAAAAAATTAATATCAAAACCTAACTATCAACATCGCACTATATTTTGTGAAAATCTTGTGGCCATACATATGAAGAAAAAAAAGTTAGTATTCAATAAACCTGTTTATTTAGGTATGTGTATTTTAGATTTAAGTAAAACAACAATGTATGATTTTCATTATAATTATATAAAACCAAAATATGGGGAAAAAGCAAAATTGTTGTTTACAGACACAGACAGTCTTGTTTATGATATAGAAACAGAGGATTTCTATAAAGATATAAGCCCAGATGTAAAGTATAAGTTTGACACAAGCAACTTTCCTAAAAAACATAAATCTGGTATAGAGACTAATGTAAATAAAAAAGTTATAAATATGTTCAAAGATGAAGCCGGGGGTGAACAGATAGCTGAATTTGTTGGTCTACGAGCCAAGCTATACTCCTACAGGATGGATAAAGGAGAAGAGATAAAAAAGGATAAAGGGGTAAAGACATCAGTAGTAAAAAAGACCATAAACTTTGATGATTATAAGAGATGTCTATTCAATAAAGAACCTCAGATGAGAAAGATGAATGTAATCAGAAGCCGATTACATGATGTTTATACTGAAACGGTTAATAAAGTTGCGCTATCTGCCGATGATGATAAGAGAATAATTTGTAAAGATGGAATAAATACTTTCGCTATAGGTCATTACCGTTTCAAAACAGAATCTGGCGGAAGTTCTGTATCATAAGGAATAACCTGTAATTCTTCTCTAACAAATCCTCGCCTCGGACCGCCAACTAAATAATATAAAACTGGCTGATTAGGCGAAATCACACTTCTAGAAATATCATAAACTTTTATACTCCAAATAGGATCTGTAGCCCGCCTTTTTTCACCGCCCTCAAGTTCGCCTGGAGATAATAAATATCTAACTTTAACACTAGGAGGTAATCTAACCTCATCAGGCCCCACCACGCGCTTATAATTTTTAGGTTCAACATCGAGTTCTTTCATTTTTATAGCCTCATCGGGCTCTTTACCGGTTATTCTTGTTTTTGTATTATTCAAAGTTTTTAGAATAGCTGGTAATCTTTTCACCCATACTCTAGATCGCCCATCACTAATCATTTCCTGCGCATATTGATGGCTAAATAATCTTTCACCTAATATTTTGTTTGCATTTTCTACAAATGCTTGAGCTCTATGATTACCAGCTTCACTTCTTTGTATCCCCACATTATGGTAATTCATGAGTTTACTAACTTCACCCATAAATTCTTTTCCAGGATCAACAATTAATGTTTTAGGGTATTTCAATCTTCTAGAATATATTTTTGTAAAAGCTTCTGATATCTCTCGACTTTCTTTTGAAGTTAATGGCTCAGCATCTTTATATCTCGAGGCGATATCAACCACAACTAACGCATATTTATATGTTTTTCTTCCAACTCTATCATGCGGTAAAAATAATAAATCTGCTTGATGAATCTGATTTGGTTTATTCACAGTCCAATGCGGTCTAGGTATATACTTTAGAGCTGGAAGATAGATTTGCCATATTGCCTGTTTCTGCAACCATTGTTTTGCCACATTTTCACTTACTTTAGCCTTCTCGGCTAATTTAGGAATCGCGGAATATCCTTTCCAATACCCTTCAGGCGAATAATATATTTTTGACATCATTTTAAAATTAACAAAGTATCTTATAAATTAATATGGTGGAGGAAGAAAAAAAATTTAGCGAATATCAAATTAATCTTATGAAAAAAATTATTAGAAAAAAAATTCTATATATGGAAGATGGTGATAAAATTTTTAATATTATGATTTTAATTCCCGAAGCGAGAGAATGTTTATTAAAACATATTGAAAAATTAAAGAATAATAGTGCAAAGGGGTTTAAAGGTTAGACAAAGTATCTTATAAATTACAATGACGTCTGAAAAAATTAATCCAAACAGAATACCAAAAGAACCTTTTGGTTTGAAGGCAGAATCAACCTTGAATAGAATTACTCTAAACCCATCATCAGCCAGCCCAGGAGAAACATTATACATAAATATTCCAAAACTTTCTGAGAATTTAGTGATTGTTCCTGGAAGCGTATCTCTTTTGTTTGATTTGGATGTTGAAGGTCATGTAAACAATAGATTTGTTAATAATTTAGGAGCCAATCTTGTTTACAGATTAAAAGTTCTTTTTGGAGGAGAAACATTGCAAGATACACAAAGATATGATCTATTTCAAACATATCATGATTTATTTTTATCAAAAGAAGATAGAAAAGATAGATTAAAACAAGGAATTTCTTTGGAAAATATTAGAAAACTTAGAACAAATGCGGGTGATAAGGATGATTCTGATGTAAAAGAAGTAGCCCTTGCAGTAGTACATAATAAAAAGTATAGAATACCAATAAATCATCCTATTTTAAAAGATCATGGGGTTTTTTATCCAAAAGCATTAGAAAATCATTTAATATTTGAGATTACATTAGCCCCCGTTTCTGATATTGTTGTTTATTCTGATACAACTAAAACACCATCATATTCGCTCAAAAATTTAGAGTTAGAATATTCATCAATTTCAAGCGAATATTTAGCTAAAGAAGCTAAATCAACTTATCAAATTGGTAAAGGATTCTTTTATGAAAATGTTACTTTACACAAAACTTTTACATTTTTAACTGGAGCTGATGAAGTTATTAATCAACATGTTAATTTACCTAGAAGATCAATGAGTGGAATATTATTTTTGTTTATTGCTCCATATGCTGGAGGTGCAAGAGATTCAGAAAATTTTTTTTACCCTGGAATAACTTCTGTTAATATTGATGTTGATGGTGTGCCAAATCGAATATACTCAAGGGGTATGATTCCATCAGATCTTTGGGAATCCGTGAAAAAAAGATTCAAGAGAGAAAAAATTTCACTAAAAGAAGGGGATTTTTATACAAATAAGTTTGCTCTTTGGCTTGATACTAGAACTCACCCAGATAATAATATTCATGGTGGAGGACTAGCTCTAAATAATACACATGATGGAGTAAAAATAGAAATTAAAAGGAAAAAAAGTGGCACATCAAGCTCAGCAGTAATAACTTGCCATATGTTTGTTGTAGCCGATGCAATGATGGAAATAATGAATTCAAGTTTGAGATCAATTAAGTACTAAAAACATAATGTTATGATACAAAAATCATGGAAGATTTACTAGATAAAATACCATTCCATTGTATCATAACTGGACCAACAAATTGTGGGAAAACAAAGTACCTAATTGAACAACTACGAGGTCCTTTCCGAAAAGTTTTTGAATATATTGTTTTAATTTGTCCAACTTATTCTAAAAATAAAACATATCATAATTTTGCTCGTGGGGACAAGAGATTCTTTGTATTATCACCAGATGCAAGTAATGTAGATGAGATTAATGAATTGTTAAATGATTGCCAAATTTTATTTTCTGGACTCAATACACTAATAATTTTAGATGATTGCGCCGTATCCACTGATCTGAAGAAAAGATCTAATAAATTTATAGATTTAGCATTCTCCGGAAGGCATCATGGATTATCAATGTGGGTTTTAACCCAGCAATTAACATCAATAGCAAAACCATTTCGGGAAAATGTGGCTTGCGTTGTTACTTTCCATAATCCGTCGCAGAAAGGTATGAAAATGTTTTTTGAAGATTACGGTGGTGATTTGGATTATGAATTGGGCAAAAAGTTTGTTCAACTTCTAAAAACTGAAAAATATTCTAGACTTTGTTTTAGTTTGCGTTACCCATTTAATTGTTATTTGGAGATTCCAAACGGAGCGTAGCGAAGTGCGGAACTCAACCCGAAGTGGTCTAAAAGAATCAATGTTGTATTACAAAATGTCAAAAATTGAAGATTACATTGAAGAAAAGACAGACAGTCCGAAGGGAGATGATGATGAACTTGAAATAAAACAAGAATCACTTGCCATTCTCGCAGCTCTCGGAACAACAAAGGAATATTTGGGGGTTGAAATGAGTCTGGGTGATATAAAAAAATTATCAGAACGCGATGTAGAAAAATATTTTAATCGTTATCAAGCGGTAATGGGTAAGAAAATTAACGGTGGGTTGGTAGATTCATCCCTACAATTAGTTTCTAAACTTATTTCATATTTAGTTCCGGTTGATGATATTGATGCTCTTTGCAATGATTTGAAGAATGATGATTTGGTTAATCGTGAATTAACAAACATTGTTGGGCTCTTAGCATTGAAAGCAGGAAGGCTGGCTGCACTTGCTAGCGGATTATTTCAGGTTGCTAAACACATTAAATTCAACAAAAATCAACAAGAACCAGCAAATTCTTTCACAAATGATCAGGAAACTAAGCAATCTACTGAAGGTATTGATACAGTATATTAAACAGATCTAAAAACTTATTTGCAGCATCTAAATAACAATGTCTGAACAATCTGAAGTAGATGAGCAAATTACGGCTGATCCCGCACCTGAAAATAAAGATACTAAAAAGAGGGAGAAAGATCCTAAAAAAGTAGCGGCTGGAAAAAAATTGGCGGAATATAATAAAAAAGCAAAAGAAGCATTAGCTAGGGAGATGAAACGAGAAGAAAAGACCCTACGAGCTGCGGAACAAAATGAAAAGACAAATAATGAATCGAAAGCGTGGCTACCGGAACTATCTTTTACAACAGTATTATCAATTGCTGGAATAGGTTTTACTGCATTTGATATGTTTATGAGATATCGGGAAAAAGCTAGAGATGGATACAATGAATATAAAAATAGGATAGCCGATTTATCACAAGTTCCACAATTACCGCAACCCACAGATAGACCAAAAATTGGAATGATGTAATTACAAATTATTTTTACTACATAAAGCCATTTAAAAGTTTCTTAATGATGTAGTAAAAAATGTCAAGCGAAAATAAACTTGTGAAAACTGTGACTGATTCCGCGGTACTTATCGGATTAGGGGCTGGAGTTGGGTATGTAGCTAAAAAGGTAATGAAAGAATCATTTTTGAATGACCCATCCTCAAGTATTACAAATTATGCAAAATGGGTGGCTGTATTATCCGGAAGTATGTATCTTAAAACATATTTAGAGGATCAAAAGATTTTACCAAAATAATTAAATATGGCAGCAATAGCGATGATGTTTGGTGGGGCAATATTGAATGCAACAGCATTTGTTGGCGGAAATTATCTTGCAAAATATTTTGCAGGGCATAATGTGGATACAGAAAAAATACGACACGATAAAGCATTAGAAAAATATCAAAAAGATTATGCAGAATATCAGGAAAAAAGACAAAAAATGATTGATTGGAAAATGAAGAAAAAAGATGAAAAATATCAAGCATCAAAAAATATTTCGACTACAAACCAAGCTTTTGAATTGTATAGTCAAATGCAAGAGCCAAAATTCTCTGATTATTACAAACCAAGCGATGATCAAAAAACAGGAGAAATGGTATATGTTGGAGCTGGAATGTTAGGTTTAGGTTACGCGGTCAGTAAATTCTTATAAATTATTATTTGTTATGTAACCAGTAATTTGGTTATATAACACAAGTATATTTATTATTTTTTACATGAAACCCCCATAATCAGAATCTTCTTCATTTTCATCTTCCATTTCTTCAGCCGCAGATTTACTATCTGAAATAGTTAAGCATCTAAATTTAGTTAATCTTTTCATTTCTTTGTTTGGTTCTATAACTGCTTCATAAAGTTTAACTTGAAGCGCAATACAAGAACCAATAAATATTGATTCAATTTTTATTACACCTTCTTCAACTCGACACCCTTTATTTAATAATATTAATGGATCAATTAACTTATCATTTTTAGAGTTATAAAACTTGGTTAAGATTTGGTCTTGTTTTTTATCCCAAATTAATTTTGCATATAAAGTTGGACCTCTATCTGGAACTCTAGCCATCGAAGATTTTTCCATCTTCCAATATAGAGGATTTAAACCTCCTTTTTGTTTTTCAAGCTCATTTCTTTCCAACTCAAATTTACCAATTTTTTCTCTATTAATAATCAAATGATCAATGCAATTGTCAACTATTGCATTGAATAAATCAATCCATTTTTCTTCTTCTGGTGTTGGACTACTTCCACTCCATAAACATAAGGGAAATGTATATCCTGTAATTACACCTGTTTGTTGATTTGTGTTTGTAGAAACACCAAAAGAATACAAATTACCGGTTGGAATAACAAGTTCTCCTTCTGTTCCATCATCATTTTTTGTAAAAATTTTAATTCTTTTAAATTCAACCTTGGGTTTACTTCCAGGAATTTCACCAACAATTGGTTTAGAAAAAATCATGCTTTCTTTTGGATTATAAGTATTAACATCTATTAATTGTGTAGTTTCGTTCATCATTTTATTTTTTATATATATTTTTTTTTTTATATTTAAATCAAGTTTTAATTTTTGTTTTTCAACTCTAAGGGATCTAAAGATTTTCTTACTTATGAGTAAAAAAAAATCATGGCAGAAGGAGGAGATATACCAGATTTAGATCCAACTGAACTAAATAAAAACAATTATGATGATGGTGATGAAAATGCAGATGGTACAATTTATTTGTCTCCAATCGAAAAGACATCCACCACTCACCTAAATTACCCTGGTTATGATGAAGAAGAAACTGACCCCTTATTAGCTCCAAAATTTAGAGATCAAGATTATGCTTGGAATGAGATTGGGCGTAAATTTCCTGAAGTTGATCCTTCTAAAGCCCCATTCACAGCGGGTCTAGATGAATATGATCAGGTAGAAGTTCGATTAAAAATAAAAGGAAGTAAGAAATACACTTTATTCACGGCGGGTGGTGAATTAAATGATGATTTGCCAACTACTATCAAAAAATATCTGGGTGTTGATTCACAAACCTTAATTAAAAGAAATGATGAGCTAAAGGCACAATTGAATGTAAAAAATGAAGAAAATAAGGATTTAAATAATGCTTTAGATGGTTTAAGATCAGTTGTAGAAACAGGTGAAAAAGAGATAGAACAATATGTTAAAATTGAAAGAAAAGAGTTGAGAGCTATAATTGAAAAACAACAAACCAGAATCGCGGAAAGTGAAAGCTATTTAGATGCAGCCGTTAAACAGAAGACTGAAGCAAAAACAGAGGTTCGGAAACTTAAAAGTGAATTAAATCGATACAAAGATGAACTCGAAAAAAATAAGAATGGACTATCCAATTTAAAAAATCTGGAACAAAGTAATGATCTTTTAAAATCTGAGGTTGATAAATTGAGAGAAGTGGTAAGAAAACAAATAATTTCCAATCAAGAACAAATGGGCGATCTGGATAGACGAAATGATGAATTACTTAAAAATCTGCCGTTACGTGATCGTGTGAAGGCTATCTTTAAAAAGTATGGTTTTACAGTATTTGCTGTTGTCAGTGCTGTGGGTGTCATAGTTGGTGTTATAGTTTCTAATCTTTCTAAAGGTTTATCAACATTAGGAAGAGGTGTTGGAAATGGATTAAAAACTCTTGGTAAAAAATTAGGTGAAATATTGCCAGGAATGGTTGGAGCAATAGTTAGCTTTCTTTTCAAAACAGCCGGTCAAGTTATTGGATTTTTAGGTGAAAATGCTTGGCTTTTGATAATGGCTGTAGTTCTATATTTTGTGGAAAGTATAAAAAAGAAGAGAAAGTAGATCTAAAGATATCATTGCGTTCAGTAAAACATATGGAAGATTACAACAAGATTTATCCTCAACTACCTAATAATAATTTTCAAACACAAAGCGGAGATAATGTAATTAACTTCAGATTACAAAAATCAAGCGAAGTATTACAAAATCTTGAGAAAGAAATTAAACATTACGAAGAAGTAAGGAAAAAATATAATAGAGCTAGAACAATATTTACAAAAATAAGTGTTGGAAGTGGAACTATTTCTATTATTCTATCGGCTAGTGGTTTGAGTACATCTCTTACTGGATTTGGTGCTGTTATCGGAATTCCCTTGGGTGTGGTTGGTGGAATTTTTGGGGCTTTATCCGTTGGATTTGGAGTTGGATCAAAAAGTCTTTCAAATAAAGTTAGTAAACATGAAAGAACTTTATCAACCGCGCAAGCAAAATTAAACACTATAAATGACTTGGTTTCAAAAGCTTTGAAAGATAATGTTATATCCGATCAAGAATTTTCTATAATTTTAGCAGAGTTGGAAAAGTTTCAAAAACTAAAACTTGAAATACGACAAAAATTTAGGAAAGACGCAGAAAAAAACTTGGATATGTCTGTGATAAGGAGAGAAGTTCGCGAAAATCTATTAAAAGAACTTACCGGAGGGAAAGGACATTAAAAATTTCATACGAGAAAACTGATGTTGGTTGTAATTGTTTTACAGGAATTAGAAATGAAATTAATTAACTTTACATCTTATTCTAGATCTAAAGATCAGATGAATTGAAACACAAAAGAATAAGATGTTATTTGAGGATTTCAAGACCCGATACCCAAACGCCAACCTTGATAAATTTACATTTATTAATGATTCATTTGGTGGATATATTAAATGGAAAGTTAATGGGGTAACAGTTATGTCTGATGATGATCCTTCTGGAAAAACATGGACTGATGATCTTCCTACTAATTTGAAAACATTATTATGGGAAGATTTAGGCTTAGAAAAGAAACCTAAAGTTGACTCTTTTCCAGAAAGTTTATCATCTACAAAAAACACATATCCAATACCTGGTATTAAATTCAATGAATCTGCAAAAAATGTAACAGAAATGTTAATTATTTTAGATATATATGTTTCAGATAAAGATAACTTCACTGCGCAAATGAAAAATGTATTTAAAAATCAGACTGTGGGACTTACTAGTGGTAAAGAAGCTAGGGCTTGGTTGAATAAACCAAATATTAATCACTGGCCGCAGCAGTTAAATATGGCGGTTTGGTGTGCAACATCTGGATGCGGTGTAAGTTTAAATGATAGTTTAAATTACCCCAAAGTTATTAGAAGTTTTATTATATTTCACATATACTTTACAATAAGAAGAATATTATATGAATTATCTTTACCATTACCCGGTGAACAAACTTTTTCTTTAAAAAATAATCCATACAACAAAAATGCTTATAATCGTTTATGCGCAGAATTTGGCTTAAGCAATAATCAAGATTATAGAGGATTAAATAAACCTTTAGCTGATTTTAGATGGAAAGGGGGTGCAAACCATGGGGTTGGAGATGTATTCATTGATTATGGAAAAGGATATGTACCTCCCGGAAGCGTTCATGGTCAAGGAGGAGGAAATCAAAATGTTAGAATTGTAAGAGGTTATGATACAGAAGCTAATATATGGCCAAGCAGTTCAAATAGATTTTCCGATGATGGGGGTAAAAAAATAGATGGGAGTTTAATATCTATGCTTCGAAATGATTACTTTGTTGATTTTCAATATGCATGGTTTATACCAGAATCTGGATATGGATTAACAAATGCTGGATTAGGAAGAATAAATAGATCGGTTGAAGCTTTTGTTTATTGCGTTTTGGGAGCCCAAGTTAATACTAGGAATTCAATTATTGGTAATGGGGGAAGAGCATTTGAAACTCAGCAAGAATTTATAGATTTATTTGAAAGCTCTGTGATTGAAAATGATATCGCAAATTCAAATCAAAGATATCAAATGGCGGTTCAAGAATCAAAAGTACGGCTTGATTTGGCTATAGCTCCTGATGTTTTATTGATGCCAAGCAATTTAATTATAAATACAGAAAGCGTTATTGGATACAATAATAATCTGAAAATAGCAACAAAAGATATGAAATTTGGGGTAAATAATTCAATAAATGCTGGAACAAAAAATGTTGGAATAACTCATAGTTTAGGAACATCAAAGGTTTTATTAAATACTAATCCTCAACCAAAGAAAAATATAAATCCTAAATTAACAAATAGTGATAAATCAGAAAAAAAAAGATGAAGTTAGTAATATAGAACATCAAAATACTCTTATTGTTTTAATATTTGCTGGAGGATTATTATCTTGGTTTTTATTTCGATAAAAATTAATCTAAACATATACCTTCTAAATGAAAAAATGTTTAGCATTACAATGTATAATTCAGAAACTAGGGTTTATTTAGACCCTCCAATGAAATATGTTAGTGAATTACAACTTTTAGATTGTAATATTAAAACAAAAAGATTAATAATTTTAAAGAACCAAGAAAAAATAACTGATGAACAGGATAAGCCTTTAGTAATATTTAATCCAGGAATATATTCCATAAATGATATAAAAATATTAATTGAGCTCAACGAAAAGGGTAAAAATATAACAATGATTATCGGAGATAATTTTGCTTACATAATCAACAATAAAACAGTTAACATTAAATTTAGCCAGGGTTTGCAAAATTCTTTAGGGGTGCCAGAGATTTTATTTAAAATAAGTCAAATAGATATAACTATAAAAGAACCTTTGAGACTTTTATGCAGCATAGTTGATAATAGAATGTCATACGCGAATAAAGGTAAAAATGTAAAAATACAACCATCCCAATTGCTGGCAAACATTCCGTCAAAAGATTATCCATCTATTCCAATTAGAAAATATGATAACTTTATTAATCACTTTGATTTAACCATTTTAGACTCTGATTGGAAAAAGTTTGATCTAAAAGGAGAATCTGTAACTTTTAGTTTAAGATTTAAATAAATTTTGTTATGTAACCATTTATTGGGTTATATAACATAACTTTTATCAATCTTCTTCACCCCATCTTTCTTTCAAATCTCTTAACTCCTCAAAATCAATACACCAATCCAAATATCTAGATGGATGCCATGCTATTGCCATAAGCTCATTATGTAAGTCTTTATTAAATTTGCGTTTTTGCGTTAACTTATCAGAATTTACATATATTTCAACTGTTAATAATTCAACAATAAAATTTTTATCAAACTTATTAATATCACATTCCTTATCATAGTAACCTTTATATTCTCCAACTTTACCATAATATTCATCATAACCATCCAAACGAACATAATCACCATTAACATAATTATAAATGCCGCTCAAATTATCATCAACATACTCTTTTAACCATTCTTCATAATATTCATTACCACATTTTAATAAATCTTTTACAAACTTATTAATACATAAACCATTCAAACCAAAATCTATATCTACGAAATAACCAAGACTTCCTGCATAATAACAATTATTATCATAATAATAATTATCATCATCATAAATAATTTCAAAATAAATACAACATTTTTTCTCATCAATAATAGAACGATTTTTTGATATATTTTTTAACAAATCTTCTTCTTTTTCTTCTATAAAATCGCAAATATTAAGCTTTTTATCGTTTTCATAATCTTTAATAATACTTTTTGTTTCCATATTTTTTTTTTTTTATTTTATATTTTTAAATCACAATTAATTTTAATTTTATTCTACATTCTTTACAAGAAGATTTTTGTTTCATGTGTTCGCATATTTGCGATCCCCCACATTCTTTACATTGTTGTTTTTGATTATTATGTATACATATTTGAGACCCGCCGCATTCTTTACAGCGATACTTATATTTATTGTGTTTACATATTTGTGATCCTCTACACTTTTTACAAACATACTTAATTTTATCATGTTCGCATATTTTAGACGCTCCACACTCTTTGCAATCATACTTAATTTTTTCATGTTCGCATATTTGATACCCCCCACACTCTTTACAAAACACCTTGATTTTTTATGTTTGCATATCTGGCTACCGCCGCACTCTTTACAATAATCCTTAAATCTGTTGTGTTTGCATATTTTGGAACCGCGGCACTCTTTACATTGTTGTTTTTGATTATTATGTATACATATTTGAGACCCACCACATTCTTTACAAAAACATCTTTGCTTGCTATGTTCACATATTTGAGACCCGACGCACTTTTTACAGTAATATTTACATATTCCATGAATACAGTAATAAAAATATTTTTTTGTGGGTTTTATCTTTATTGAATTTGGGGGTGGTGTTTCTGGTATTAGTGTTGGTTGGGGAGAGCCGGGTGGTATATCGGGCGCTGGTGTTTGTGGTGTAGTAATAATAGGCCGTTCTTCATTAAGTCTTTGCCTATAATTTTCTAAATCTTCATTTGTATTGATACCCATTTCGCGTAATGCTTGTATTTTTTCAGCTTTTCGCATACGACTTCTGCCTCGTATACGCAATTCTTTCACAATTTCTTTTAATTCGACATCTTTCAATTGATCCATTTGTATTGTATACTGTTATTCTTCCTTCTAAATCATATTTATTTTTTCAATTTTTTTTATTTTTTGATTTTTTTATACCTCGTCTATTATTTTTTAATTTTGTCCTTTTTTCATTTTTTTAATTTTTGATTTTTTTTATACCTCGTCTATTATTTTTTATATTTTTTGATTTTGTCCTAGAACTCTTTTTCAATTTTTTTAATCTTTTTAATTAATTTGTCCCGGCTCCCGCTTTTTACAACTACTTCTTTACATTCAAAACTCAATAAGATCGCAAATTACGAAATATCTGATTTTCTGCATAGATAATGCCCTGTCCTACTTGTACAAATCTGCTAACTTTTGGAATTGCAAAGATTATCCAAGCCAAGATATCATAGAACAACTTTTATTTTAGGGGCCCACGCTTTGGTCTTAATCACGCATGCGTACTAACAAATACTCTGATCTTGAATTCTGATTAAAATCGAATCGTTACAATCAAAATTTTCATCGCAAAATAAACTTTACTGCACACCACACTAAAACATGTATAGAAAAGATTCGAAATGATTCTATAACTTACCCCCCTAAATGACGGTCCTCCTGCCCATACAATCTCTTATAATGTATTTTCACCAAAATCAGTCAGGTCGAGTTTCTTGGCAGCCAGCTGCAGGTATCGTATCTCAGCTTCTAGAGTAAGTACAAACACGGGATAAAGTGCGTTTTAAAGTTCATTTCAAATGCTACAACATGGTGAAAATGGAATATTGATAACTAATTCGTGTAATGAGCACTGATGACATGAACTTTAGTACTCTCTGAGCCGTCTGCTCTAGATTTAGCTGCCTTAAGTCAATATCTTTACAGTCAAAACTCAATAAGATCGCAAATTACGAAATATCTGATTTTCTGCATAGATAATGCCCTGTCCTACTTGTACAAATCTGCTAACTTTTGGAATTGCAAAGATTATCCAAGCCAAGATATCATAGAACAACTTTTATTTTAGGGGCCCACGCTTTGGTCTGAATCACGCATGCGTACTAACAAATAGTCTGATCTTGAATTCTGATTGAAATCGAATCGTTACAATCAAAATTTTCATCGCAAAATAAACTTTACTGCACACCACACTAAAACATGTATAGAAAAGATTCGAAATGACTCTATAACTTACCCCCCTAAATGACGGTCCTCCTGCCCATACAATCTCTTATAATGTATTTTCACCAAAATCAGTCAGGAAAAGTTTCTTGGCAGCTAGCTGCAGGTATCGTATCTCAGCTTCTAGAGTAACTACAAACACGGGATAAAGTGCGTTTTAAAGTTCATTTCAAATGCTACAACATGGTGATAATGGAATATTGATAACTAATTCGTGTAATGAACACTGATTACATGAACTTTAGTACTCTCTGAGCTGTCTGCTCTAGATTTAGCTGCCTTAAGTCATTATCTTTACAGTCAAAACTCAATAAGATCGCAAATTACGAAATATCTGATTTTCTGCATAGATAATGCCCTGTCCTACTTGTACAAATCTGCTAACTTTTGGAATTGCAAAGATTATCCAAGCCAAGATATCATAGAACAACTTTTATTTTAGGGGCCCACGCTTTGGTCTGAATCACGCATGCGTACTAACAAATAGTCTGATCTTGAATTCTGATTGAAATGGAATCGTTACAATCAAAATTTTCATCGCAAAATAAACTTTACTGCACACCACACTAAAACATGTATAGAAAAGATTCGAAATGATTCTATAACTTACCCCCCTAAATGACGGTCCTCCTGCCCATACAATCTCTTATAATGTATTTTCACCAAAATCAGTCAGGACAAGTTTCTTGGCAGCTAGCTGCAGGTATCGTATCTCAGCTTCTAGAGTAACTACAAACACGGGATAAAGTGCGTTTTAAAGTTCATTTCAAATGCTACAACATGGTGAAAATGGAATATTGATAACTAATTTTTGTAATGAACACTGATTACATGAACTTTAGTACTCTCTGAGCTGTCTGCTCTAGATTTAGCTGCCTTAAGTCATTATCTTTACAGTCAAAACTCAATAAGATCGCAAATTACCAAATATCTGATTTTCTGCATAGATAATGCCCTGTCCTACTTGTACAAATCTGCTAACTTTTGGAATTGCAAAGATTATCCAAGCCAAGATATCATAGAACAACTTTTATTTTAGGGCCCACGCTTTGGTCTGAATCACGCATGCGTACTAACAAATAGTCTGATCTTGAATTCTGATTGAAATCGAATCGTTACAATCAAAATTTTCATCGCAAAATAAACTTTACTGCACACCACACTAAAACATGTATAGAAAAGATTCGAAATGATTCTATAACTTACCCCCCTAAATGACGGTCCTCCTGCCCATACAATCTCTTATAATGTATTTTCACCAAAATCAGTCAGGTCGAGTTTCTTGGCAGCCAGCTGCAGGTATCGTATCTCAGCTTCTAGAGTAAGTACAAACACGGGATAAAGTGCGTTTTAAAGTTCATTTCAAATGCTACAACATGGTGAAAATGGAATATTGATAACTAATTCGTGTAATGAGCACTGATTACATGAACTTTAATACTCTCTGAGCCGTCTGCTCTAGATTTAGCTGCCTTAAGTCAATATCTTTACAGTCAAAACTCAATAAGATCGCAAATTACGAAATATATGATTTTCTGCATAGATAATGCCCTGTCCTACTTGTACAAATCTGCTAACTTTTGGAATTGCAAAGATTATCCAAGCCAAGATATCATAAAACAACTTTTATTTTAGGGGCCCACGCTTTGGTCTGAATCACGCATGCGTACTAACAAATAGTCTGATCTTGAATTCTGATTGAAATCGAATCGTTACAATCAAAATTTTCATCGCAAAATAAACTTTACTGCACACCACACTAAAACATGTATAGAAAAAATTCGAAATGATTCTATAACTTACCCCCCTAAATGACGGTCATCCTGCCCATACAATCTCTTATAACGTATTTTCACCAAAATAAGTCAGGTCGAGTTACTTGGCAGCCAGCTGCAGCTATCGTATCTCAGCTTCTAGAGTAAGTAATAACACGGGATAAAGTACGTTTTAAAGTTCATTTCAAATGCTACAACATGGTGAAAATGGAATATTGATAACTAATTCGTGTAATGAGCACTGATTACATGAACTTTAGTACTCTCTGAGCCGTCTGCTCTAGATTTAGCTGCCTTAAGTCAATATATTTACAGTCAAAACTCAATAAGATCGCAAATTACGAAATATCTGATTTTCTGCATAGATAATGCCCTGTCCTACTTGTACAAATCTGCTAACTTTTGGAATTGCAAAGATTATCCAAGCCAAGATATCATAGAACAACTTTTATTTTAGGGGCCCACGCTTTGGTCTGAATCACGCATGCGTACTAACAAATAGTCTGATCATGAATTCTGATTGAAATCGAATCGTTACAATCAAAATTTTCATCGCAAAATAAACTTTACTGCACACCAAACTAAAACATGTATAGAAAAGATTCGAAATGATTCTATAACTTACCCCCTAAATGACGGTCCTCCTGCCCATACAATCTCTTATAATGTATTTTCACCAAAATCAGTCAGGTCGAGTTTCTTGGCAGCCAGCTGCAGGGATCGTATCCCAGCTTCTAGAGTAAGTACAAACACGGGATAAAGTGCGTTTTAAAGTTCATTTCAAATGCTACAACATGGTGATAATGGAATATTGATAACTAATTCGTGTAATGAGCACTGATTACATGAACTTTAGTACTCTCTGAGCCGTCTGCTCTAGATTTAGCTGCCTTAAGTCAATATCTTTACAGTCAAAACTCAATAAGATCGCAAATTACGAAATATCTGATTTTCTGCATAGATAATGCCCTGTCCTACTTTTACAAATCTGCTAACTTTTGGAATTGCAAAGATTATCCAAGCCAAGATATCATAGAACAACTTTTATTTTAGGGGCCCACGCTTTGTTCTGAATCACGCATGCGTACTAACAAATAGTCTGATCTTGAATTCTGATTGAAATCGAATCGTTACAATCAAAATTTTCAACGCAAAATAAACTTTACTGCACACCACACTAAAACATGTATAGAAAAGATTCGAAATGATTCTATAACTTACCCCCCTAAATGACGGTCCTCCTGCCCATACAATCTCTTATAATGTATTTTCACTAAAATCAGTCAGGACAAGTTTCTTGGCAGCAAGCTGCAGGTATCGTATCTCAGCTTCTAGAGTAAGTACAAACACGGGATAAAGTGCGTCTTAAAGTTCATTTCAAATGCTACAACATGGTGAAAATGGAATATTGATAACTAATTCGTGTAATGAGCACTGATTACATGAACTTTAGTACTCTCTGAGCCGTCTGCTCTAGATTTAGCTGCCTTAAGTCAATATCTTTACAGTCAAAACTCAATAAGATCGCAAATTACGAAATATCTGATTTTCTGCATAGATAATGCCCTGTCCTACTTGTACAAATCTGGTAACTTTTAGAATTGCAAAGATTATCCAAGCCAAGATATCATAGAACAACTTTTATTTTAGGGGCCCACGCTTTGATCTCAATCAAGCATGCATACTAACAAATAGTCTGATCTTGAATTCTGATTGAAATCGAATCGTTACAATCAAAATTTTCATCGCAAAATAAACTTTACTGCACACCACACTAAAACATGTATAGAAAAGGTTCGAAATGATTCTATAACTTACCCCCCTAAATGACGGTCCTCCTGCCCATACAATCTCTTATAATGTATTTTCACCAAAATCAGTCAGGTCGAGTTTCTTGGCAGCCAGCTGCAGGTATCGTATCTCAGCTTCTAGAGTAAGTACAAACTCGGGATAAAGTGCGTTTTAAAGTTCATTTCAAATGCTACAACATGGTGAAAATGGAATATTGATAACTAATTCGTGTAATGAGCACTGATTACATGAACTTTAGTACTCTCTGAGCCTTCTGCTCTAGATTTAGCTGCCTTAAGTCAATATCTTTACAGTCAAAACTCAATAAGATAGCAAATTACGAAATATCTGATTTTCTGCATAGATAATGCCCTGTCCTACTTGTACAAATCTGCTAACTTTTGGAATTGCAAAGATTATCCAAGCCAAGATATCATAGAACAACTTTTATTTTAGGGGCCCACGCTTTGGTCTGAATCACGCATGCGTACTAACAAATAGTCTGATCTTGAATTCTGATTGAAATCGAATCGTTACAATCAAAATTTTCATCGCAAAATAAACTTTACTGCACACCACACTAAAACATGTATAGAAAAGATTCGAAATGATTCTATAACTTACCCCCCTAAATGACGGTCATCCTGCCCATACAATCTCTTATAATGTATTTTCACCAAAATAAGTCAGGTCGAGTTACTTGGCAGCCAGCTGCAGCTATCGTATCTCAGCTTCTAGAGTAAGTAATAACACGGGATAAAGTACGTTTTAAAGTTCATTTCAAATGCTACAACATGGTGAAAATGGAATATTGATAACTAATTCGTGTAATGAGCACTGATTACATGAACTTTAGTACTCTCTGAGCCGTCTGCTCTAGATTTAGCTGCCTTAAGTCAATATATTTACAGTCAAAACTCAATAACATCGCAAATTACGAAGTATCTGATTTTCTGCATAGATAATGCCCTGTCCTACTTGTACAAATCTGCTAACTTTTGGAATTGCAAAGATTATCCAAGCCAAGATATCATAGAACAACTTTTATTTTAGGGGCCCACGCTTTGGTCTGAATCACGCATGCGTACTAACAAATAGTCTGATCTTGAATTCTGATTGAAATCGAATCGTTACAATCAAAATTTTCATCGCAAAATAAACTTTACTGCACACCACACTAAAACATGTATAGAAAAGATTCGAAATGATTCTATAACTTACCCCCCTAAATGACGGTCCTCCTGCCCATACAATCTCTTATAATGTATTTTCACCAAAATCAGTCAGGTCGAGTTTCTTGGCAGCCAGCTGCAGGTATCGTATCTCAGCTTCTAGAGTAAGTACAAACACGGGATAAAGTGCGTTTTAAAGTTCATTTCAAATGCTACAACATGGTGAAAATGGAATATTGATAACTAATTCGTGTAATGAGCACTGATTACATGAACTTTAGTACTCTCTGAGCCGTCTGCTCTAGATTTAGCTGCCTTAAGTCAATATCTTTACAGTCAAAACTCAATAAGATCGCAAATTACGAAGTATCTGATTTTCTGCATAGATAATGCCCTGTCCTACTTGTACAAATCTGCTAAGTTTTGGAATTGCAAAGATTATCCAAGCCAAGATATCATAGAACAACTTTTATTTTAGGGGCCCACGCTTTGGTCTGAATCACGCATGCGTACTAACAAATAGTCTGATCTTGAATTCTTATTAAAATCGAATCGTTACAATCAAAATTTTCATCGCAAAATAAACTTTACTGCACACCACACTAAAACATGTATAGAAAAGATTCGAAATGATTCTATAACTTACCCCCCTAAATGACGGACATCCTGCCCATACAATCTTTTGTAATGTATTTTCACCAAAATCAGTCAGGTCGAGTAACTTGGCAGCCAGCTGCAGATATCGTATCTCAGCTTCTAGAGTAAGTAATAACACGGGATAAAGTACGTTTTAAAGTTCATTTCAAATGCTACAACATGGTGAAAATGGAATATTGATAACTAATTCGTGTAATGAGCACTGAGTACATGAACTTTAGTACTCTCTGAGCCGTCTGCTCTAGATTTAACTGCCTTAAGTCAATATCTTTACAGTCAAAACTCAATAAGATCGCAAATTACGAAATATCTGATTTTCTGCATAGATAATGCCCTGTCCTACTTGTACAAATCTGCTAACTTTTGGACTTGCAAAGATTTTCCAAGCCAAGATATCATAGAACAACTTTTATTTTAGGGGCCCACGCTTTGGTCTGAATCACGCATGAGTACTAACAAATAGTCTGATCTTGAATTCTGATTGAAATCGAATCATTACAATCAAAATTTTCATCGCAAAACAAACTTTACTGCACACCACACTAAAACATGTATAGAAAAGATTCGAAATGATTCTATAACTTACCCCCCTAAATGACGTTCCTCCTGCCCATACAATCTCTTATAATGTATTATCACCAAAATCAGTCAGGTCGAGTTTCTTGGCAGCCAGCTGCAGGTATCGTATCTCAGCTTCTTGAGTAAGTACAAGCACGGGATAAAGTGCGTTTTAAAGTTCATTTCAAATGCTACAACATGGTGAAAATGGAATATTGATAACTAATTCGTGTAATGAGCACTGATTACATGAACTTTAGTACTCTCTGAGCCGTCTGCTCTAGATTTAGCTGCCTTAAGTCAATATCTTTACAGTCAAAACTCAATAAGATCGCAAATTACGAAGTATCTGATTTTCTGCATAGATAATGCCCTGTCCTACTTTTACAAATCTGCTAACTTTTAAAATTGCAAAGATTATCCAAGCCAAGATATCATATAACAACTTTTATTTTAGGGGCCCACGCTTTGTTCTGAATGACGCATGCGTACTAACAAATAGTCTGATCTTGAATTCTGATTGAAATCGAATCGTTACAATCAAAATTTTTAACGCAAAATAAACTTTACTGCACACCACACTAAAACATGTATAGAAAAGATTCGAAATTGTTCTATAACTTACCCCCCTAAATGACGGTCCTCCTGCCCATACAATCTCTTATAATGTATTTTCACCAAAATCAGTCAGGACAATTTTTTTTGGCAGCCAGCTGCAGGTATCGTATCCCAGCTTCTAGAGTAAGTACAAACACGGGATAAAGTGCGTTTTAAAGTTCATTTCAAATGCTACAACATGGTGAAAATGGAATATTGATAACTAATTCGTGTAATGAGCACTGATTACATGAACTTTAGTACTCTCTGAGCCGTCTGCTCTAGATTTAGCTGCCTTAAGTCAATATCTTTACATTCAAAACTCAATAAGATCGCAAATTACGAAATATCTGATTTTTTTCATAGATAATGCCCTGTCCTACTTGTACAAATCTGCTAACTTTTGGAATTGCAAAGATTATCCAAGCCAAGATATCATAGAACAACTTTTATTTTAGGGGCCCACGCTTTGGTCTGAATCACGCATGCGTACTAACAAATAGTCTGATCTTGAATTCTTATTGAAATCGAATCGTTACAATCAACATTTTCATCGCAAAATAAACTTTACTGCACACCACACTAAAACATGTATAGAAAAGATTCGAAATGATTCTATAACTTACCCCCCTAAATGACGGTCCTCCTGCCCATACGATCTTTTATAATGTATTTTCACCAAAATCAGTCAGGTCGAGTAACTTGGCAGCCAGCTGCAGATATCGTATCTCAGCTTCTAGAGTAAGTAATAACACGGGATAAAGTACGTTTTAAAGTTCATTTCAAATGCTACAACATGGTGTAAAGGGAATATTGATAACTAATTCGTGTAATATGCACTGATTACATGAACTTTAGTACTCTCTGAGCCGTCTGCTCTAGATTTAACTGACTTAAGTCAATATCTTTACAGTCAAAACTCAATAAGATCGCAAATTACGAAATATCTGATTTTCTGCATAGATAATGCCCTGTCCTACTTGTACAAATCTGCTAACTTTTGGAATTGCAAAGATTATCCAAGCCAAGATATCATAGAACAACTTTTATTTTAGGGGCCCACGCTTTGGTCTGAATCACGCATGCGTACTAACAAATAGTCTGATCTTGAATTCTTATTGAAATCGAATCGTTACAATCAACATTTTCATCGCAAAATAAACTTTACTGCACACCACACTAAAACATGTATAGAAAAGATTCGAAATGATTCTATAACTTACCCCCCTAAATGACGGTCCTCCTGCCCATACAATCTCTTATAATGTATTTTCACCAAAATCAGTCAGGTCGAGTTTCTTGGCAGCCAGCTGCAGATATCGTATCTCAGCTTCTAGAGTAAGTAATAACACGGGATAAAGTACGTTTTAAAGTTCATTTCAAATGCTACAACATGGTGAAAATGGAATATTGATAACTAATTCGTGTAATGAGCACTGATTACATGAAATTCGCCGATACGGGGACAAAAAAAATTGTTCAAAGATTTATCAGAAATTAAACAGAGATTTTTTTCTGTTTATTAAAGTATCCGCAAAAATTGTAAAAAAATTATCAGAAATTAAACAGAGATTTTACCAAGAAAAAAAATTAAATTTTAATGTTAATTTAAAGATATAACTTGAGAAAGTATAAATGGAGAAACTAATTAAATTAAAACTTAATGAATTGAAAATATATGGTGAGCGATATGCTATTCCAAAATGGCGTAGAACAAGAAAAGAAACACTAGCTGAAAAGTTAACTAATATTCCTAAATTTATGGAAAAGTTTAATAAACTTACTAATAACCTTACTCAAGAGCAAAGAATGAGGGTAATATTAAATATTGATCCAATTCCAAAACCTAAAATTCCTACTAAACAACCACAAAACAAAAAAAAAAATCAACTAAACCGGGTAAAGTTAATTTTATGAGAAAACTTGCTAAAGAATATGGTATTGAAGGAACTTCTAGGATGGGCGGAGATAGACTTATCAAAGAGTTGCGTAAAATTCCAGGAATAAAAGAAGAGATAAAACAAAGGTTTGCTAATAAAAAACAAAAAAGACCTAAACTAATATTTCATGATGATCCGATTCCAGCTCCTAAAAGAAATATACAAAACCAACAGCAAAGACCTATTCCAGCTCCTAAAAGAAATATACAAAACCAACAGCAAAGAAAATCGTTATTTAGTTCATTAAAAGATTTATTGGAAAGCGTTAAAAATCCGGTTAGTAAAGGTATTAAAAAATTTTCTGATTTGGTTATGCCTTACCTGCCAGAACCTATAAAAAATATTATAAATCATACATTTAACGAAGAAGAAAAAGAAAAAGAAGAAGATGAAGAAGATTATTTTACTGCAGAAGAAGGTGAAGAAGAAGAGGAAGAAGAAGATTATACACCTGTGAAAATAGAAACAGCATTGAATGGGTATTTGAAAGTATATAGGATAAATGGGAGAGAAGGGTATGATCCTAGAAAATATCTAAATAAAACAAAAGAAAAAGTTATAGATCTAATTAATACGAAAAAAAAACCAATCAAGGTAAAATTTATGTTAACATGTAACTTGATAAAAGAGTCTTTAGATGAAAATCTTATTGTTGAACAAACTCAAAAATTCTTCAACTCAAATGTGGAAATAATTACTGATGCAGATGATTTATTTGAGATATTTGATATTATGAAAAATACTATACTAAAGATGTATGAACAGTTTTTAGAAAATGGTTATAAATGGAAATTTGACTCTGTTAAACAGTTTGATATTGGTATAACACCATACAATCCTCTTAGGGGTAGCTCATATTTACCTTTACCTAAAGAATTAGCTGCTAAACAAGGAATAATAAATGTTAAGAATTATAATGATAATGAATGTTTTAAGTGGTCAATAATCGCTTATATTCTTAAAAAAGATGTTCATCCAGAGAGAATAAGTAAAGAAATGAGAGAAAAATCTAAGGAATTAAACTGGGAGCGAATAGAGTTTCCTGTTTCAGTGTTTGGATCAAAACAGATAGAAAAGTTTGAAAGTCAAAATCCATATGGTATTAATGTTTTTATTTATGAGGGGGGTGAGTTAAGAATAATTAAACGGAGTAGAAAATTAGATGTAGAAAAGATAGATTTACTTTTTTTAACAAAAGATGATAAAAGTCATTTCTGTTGGATTAAGAATATAGGAAGAATAAATAATAAAAATTATAATAAAAATGGACATGCGCGATTCTATTGTGACAATTGTCAAAATTCATTTTATTCAGAACAGACATTAAAAGAACATAAAGTATTTTGTTATGATAATGAAGAAGTTATGATTAAAATGCCAAAGGATGAAGATGGAAATCCTATATTTATTAAATTTGATAATTTCAATAGAAAAATGGAAGTACCATTTCGTATATATCTAGACATTGAGAGTTTTACATTACCATATGATTCATGCTCGCCAGATGCAAGTGGGAGTTATACTGAAAAATATCAGCTGCATAAACCATCAGGATATTCTTATCTTACAAAGTATTTTGATGATAAAATATATAATCCTAAACTTACATCTTACACTGCTAAATCCTCAAATGATAATGTTGAAAAGAAATTAGTAAAAAGATTAGAGAATGAAGCTAAGAATATTTATGAGATTATTAAATCTAGAGATAAAGAATATTATAATAAGGTGGTGATGAGTAAAAAGGATAAAATAGACTATGAATATGCTACTCACTGCCATATTTGTGAGAATAAATTAGGAGAAGATAAGGTATTAGATCATTGTCACCTCACAGAAAAGTATAGAGGAGCAGCACATAATAAATGCAACTTACATTATAATACACCAATGTTCATTCCAGTAATCGTTCACAACCTATCCAGATATGATTCTCATTTTATTATAAAGAATATTGGAACAACAAAAGGTAAATTAAAATGCATACCACAAAATGAGGAAAGGTATATTTCTTTCAAAAAAGATGTTGAGGTTGATAGTTATATTGATAAAGATGGTAAGCGAAAAACAATAACTATTGAATTAAGATTCATAGATTCATATAAATTTATGCCAGCAAGTCTTAACAGTTTAGTTGATAATCTTACTAAATGTGGAAAGTGTGAAGCATGTAAACCAGGAGATTGTATAAAGAGATACATAAAAGATGGAAAGGTTATCCAGTATAAAGGTATTGGTAAATGTGGTCAATGTAGGAATTGTATATTAGCTATAAGTAAGTGTATCTCTCCAACAGATAAGAACCTACCTCTAACTAAAATGTATTTTAGAGAAAAGACGAATATGATGTTGAGAAAAGGTGTTTTCAATTATGATGATTTTAATGGATTTCCTAAATTAAGTGAAACTAAACTTCCACCAAAGGAAGCATTCTATTCAAAATTAAATGATGAAGATATAAGTGAAGATGATTATCAACATGCTAATAAGGTGTGGGAAGCATTTAAGATGAAAACAATGAGGGAATATCATGGCATATATCTAAAATCAGATGTATTATTTTTAGCAGATGTATTCGAAAACTTTAGAAAAATCTGTATTAAAAACTATGGATTGGATCCAGCCTGGTATTACACCGCGCCTGGACTGGCTTGGGATGCAATGTTAAAGCTAACGAAAGTGAAATTAGAGTTACTAACTGATATTGATATGTTACTTATGATTGAGAAAGGTGTACGGGGTGGAGTATCTCAAATCTCAAATAGATATGCTAAGGCAAACAACCCATATATGGAAAATTTTACATCAGAACTACTCACATCATATATTGTATATCTCGATGCAAACAACTTGTATGGTGGCGCAATGAGTGAAAAACTACCCACACATGGTTTTAGATGGTCGGGAAAAGAAGAGCTTAAAAACTGGAGAAACATACCAGGTGTATACAAGGTTAATTTAAAATATCCCAAAGATCTTCACGATTTACATAATGATTATCCTCTTGCTCCAGAGAAAATTGAAGTTAATAAAGTTATGAAATTAATCCCAAACCTTAATGATAAGGAAGAGTATGTAGTTCACCACAAAACCTTAAAACTTTATGAAAGTTTAGGATTAAAAATAACAAAGATTCATAGTGGGATTATATTTGAAGAGTCGGCTTGGTTAAAACCATATATTGATTTGAATACAAACCTTAGAGCTAACGCAACAAATGATTTCGAAAAAGATTTCTTCAAACTAATGAATAACTCCGTATTTGGGAAAACTATGGAAATTATTAGAAAAAGGGTAAATATACATTTAGTTAGTAATAAAAAAGATGCAAAAAAATTAACAACAAAACCCAACTTTCATCATTATACAATATTTTGTAAAGATTTAGCAGCCATCCATATGAAGAAAACATCGATAACATTCAATAAACCTGTTTACTTGGGTATGTGTATTCTCGATTTAAGTAAAACAATGTATGATTTTCATTATAATTATATAAAACCTAAATATGGAGAAAGAGCTAAGCTATTATTTACAGATACAGATAGTCTTGTTTATTTTATAGAAACAAAAGATTTTTATAAGGATATAATTCCAGATGTTAGAGATAAGTTTGACACAAGCAATTTTCCTAAAAATCATCCATCTGGTATTGAGACTGGTGTGAATAAGAAAGTTATTAATATGTTTAAAGATGAAGCTTGTGGAAAGATAATTAAAGAGTTTGTAGGTTTGAGAGCAAAATTATACGCCTATCTAATGGAAAATAATAATGAAATAAAGAAATGTAAGGGAATGAAGATGTGTGTTGTAAAAAAGAAAATATTATTTAATCATTATAAAGAATGTCTATTCAGTGGTAAAAAACTATACAGAAAGATGAATGTAATAAGAAGTCGTAAGCATGATGTTTTTACTGCAACTATTAATAAAATTGCTCTATCTTCTAATGATGATAAGAGAATCATATGTGAAGATAAAATAAGTACTTTTGCTATTGGTCATCATCGTACTAAAACAGAATCAGGTGGGAGTTCAGTATCATAAGGTACAACTTGAAGTTCTTCCCTTACAAAACCTCGTCTAGGCCCATCTACTAAATAATATAAAACTGGTTGATTAGATGAAAACACACTCCTAGAAATATCATAAATCTTAATACTCCAAATGGGATCTGTAGCTCGTCTTCGTTCACCACCCTCAAGTTCGCCGGGAAAGAGTAAGTATCTAACATTAACACCAGGTGGTAGTCTAACCTCATCAAGTCCAACAACCCGCTTATACTTTTTTGGTTTAATATCAACCTCTTTAATTTTTATAGCTTTATCAGGTTCTTTACCAGTTATTCTCGTTGGTGTATTATTCAAAGTTTTCAAAATATCTGGTAATCGTTTTACCCATACTCTGGACCTTTCATCACTAATCATTTCTTGTGCATATTGATGACTAAATAATCGTTCACTTAATGTTCTATTTGCCCTTTCAACAAATGCTTGAGCTCTATGGTTTCCAGCTTCACTTCTCTGGATTTTTACATTATGTATATTCATAAGTTTTGTCACATCACCCATAAATTCTCTTCCTGGATCAACCATTAATGTATTAGGATATTTTAAATTTCTAGAATATATTTTTTCAAAAGCTTTTGATATCTCATAACTTTCTTTTGATGTTAATGGTTCTGCATCTTTGTATCTCGAGGCTACATCAATCACAACCAAAGCATATCGATAAGTCTTTCTTCCAACTCTATCATGTGGTAAAAATAATAAATCTGCTTGGTGAGTCTGATTAGGTTTATCCACAGTCCAGTGAGGCCTTGGTATATATTTTGGAGCTGGTAGATATATTTGCCAAATTGCTTGTTTTTCAAGCCATCTTTTTGCCTCATCTTCACTAACTTTTGCTTTCTCAGCTAATTTAGGAATTGCAGAATATCCTTTCCAATAACCAAAAGTTGAATAATATATTTTCGATAAGTAACTCATTTAAAGATTATTATGTGTATCTTATAAATTAAATATGACAACCGTATCTGAAAAAATTAACCCAAACAGGATTCCAAGAGAGCCACTCGGTTTGAAAGCGGAATCAACATTGAATAGAATTACACTAAATCCATCATCAGCTAGTACTGGAGAAACATTATATATAAATATTTCAAAACTTACTGAGAATTTAGTGATTGTACCGGGAAGTGTATCTCTAGTATTTAACTTGACTGTTGATGGTCATGAAGATAACACCCTCGTGAATAATGTAGGTAGTAACCTTGTATCCAGACTAAGGGTTCTTTTTGGAGGTGAAACGCTACAGGATACTCAAAGATATGATCTATTTCAAACCTATCATGACTTATTCTTAACAGATGAAGAACGTGAGGATAGATTAAAACAAGGTATTTCTTCTGTAAACATGAGGAAGCTTAGGACAAATGCAGGTGATAAGGTAGACACAGATGCTAAGGAAGTAGCTCTTGCAGTAGTACACAACACCAAGTATCATATCCCACTAAACCATCCTATTCTCAACGATCATGGTGCTTTCTATCCAAAGGCGTTAGATCATCAACTAATCTTTGAGATTACACTAGCTCCAGTTCACGATATTGTTGTTTATTCTGATACGACCAAGACTCCAACTTACAAAATCACAAACCTTGAGTTGGAATATTCTTGCATATCAAGCGAATACTTAGCTCGTGAGGCACAGGCAGCTTATCAGGTTGGTAAAGGATTCTTTTACGAGAATGTCACTCTTCACAAAACTTTCACCATATCCAGACCTACTGACAGTGTTATAAACCAGCATATTAATCTACCTAGAAGGTCAATTACGGGGATATTATGTTTGTTTACAACACCAAACACCCCAGGAGCACGAGATTCTGAGAATTTTTTCAATCCAGGTATCACCTCAATCAATATCGATGTTAATGGTGTACCAAACCGTTTCTACTCTAAGGGAATGGTGCCGTCAGACCTATGGGAGTCAGTAAAGAAACGTTTTGGAAGAGATGGTGGTTCCGTTCCTCCCTTCAGTCGGTCGTTTCACTCGGTAAAGGAAAAGGATTTTTATTCTAATAAGTTTGCTTTGTGGATAGATTTGAGAACTCACCCTGATAATGGTATTCATGGAGGTGGTCTAGCCTTAAACAATGCACAAGATGGTGTAAAAATAGAAATTAAAAGAAAACTTAGTGGTTCTAGTATTATGACCTGTTACATGTTGTGGTAGCCGATGCGTTGATGGAGGTTATGAATTCAAACTTAAGATCAATCATGTATTAGTTAAAAAAGATGGAAGAATTCCTTTTCATTGTATTATAACTGGACCAACAAATTGTGGAAAGACAAAGTACATCATTGATCAGCTTCGAGGACCATTCCGAAAAGTTTTTGAATACATTGTTCTCATATGCCCGACTTTTCCCAAAAATAAAACCTATCATAATTTTGCTAACAAAGATAAACATTTCTATGTATTATCACCCGATGCTAATAACGTTGATGAGATTAACGAGTTATTAACTGATTGTCAAACTTTATTCTCTGGTACTAATACACTAATAATTTTAGACGATTGTGCTGTTTCAAATGATCTGAAGAAACGATCTAACAAGTTTATAGATTTAGCATTCTCTGGAAGACATCATGGATTATCAGTTTGGGTTCTCACTCAGCAATTAACATCCATTGCAAAACCATTCCGTGAAAATGTAGCTTGTGTGGTCTCATTCCATAATCCATCACAGAAAGGTATGAAGATGCTTTTCGAAGATTATGGGGGTGATTTAGACTCTGAAACTAGTAAAAAGTTTGTGGAACTACTGAAAACTGAAAAATATTCTAGACTCTGTTTGTGTTTACGTTATCCATTCCAATGTTATTTGGAGATTCCTGCGGTGAATTAAAAGAATCTATGTTTTATTACAAGTCTAAAGACCTGACCGTAGGGAAGAAAATTAAAAAAATATGACAGAAGTTGAAGATTATATAGAAGAACAGGCAGAGGTAAAAGATGAGATAAAAGATAATGATATTGAAATAAAACAAGAATCACTAGCTATTCTCGCATCTCTCGGAACTACAAAGGAATATTTAGGTGTTGATATGAGTCTTGGTGATATAAAGAAACTAACTGTAAAAGACATTGAAAAATATTATAATAGATATCAGGCAGTATTAGGTAAGAAAATTAGTGGTGGATTAGTAGATTCATCTCTTCAATTAGTTTCTCAAGTTATTTCTTACATGGTTCCTGTGGATGATATAGAAGCGCTTTGTAAAGATTTGAAGAATGATGATTTGGTTAATCGTGAACTAACAAACATTGTAGGTCTCTTAGCATTAAAAGCAGGAAGATTGGCAGCACTTGCTAGCGGACTATTCCAGGTTGCTAAACACGTTAAAATCAACAAAATACAAGAAGTTACAAGGACAATTACAGATGATTCTAACAAAACTGAGCAGGTCACTGGTGGGTATGATACTGTCCACTAAGCATGATATGATTTAAAGATTTCTTAATGATATGTAAAAAATTATGTCCGAAGAAGTTGAACAAATTACTAGAGAACCACCTAAAGAAGAAAAAACCGTAGGTAATGTTCCTAAAAAGAAAGAGAAAGATCCTAAAAAAGTCGCTGCTGGTAAGAAATTAGCTGAATATAATAAAAAAGCTAAAGAAGCGTTGGCTAGGGAAATGAAAAGAGAAAAGGAACAAGAGGAGATTAAACAGGAAGAAAATTCAAACCAAGAGAGTGAACCAAAGGCTTGGATTCCAGAGCTATCTTTTACTACTGTTTTATCCATTGTTGGAATAGGGTTTACAGCATTTGATATGTTTATGAGATATTAGAAAAACAGAATACCTGATTTATCACAAGTTCCACCCCCAAATATTCCCACCCAACCCTCACAACCACAACCTCAACCAACTCCGAAAATAGGAATGATCTGAGGAAAGTAGTTTAAAGATTTCTTACTGTTTAGTAAAAAAATTATGTCAACTGAAAACAAACTTGTGAAAACCGTTACTGATTCAGCAGTCCTTATTGGATTAGCAGCTGGAGTTGGATATGTAGCTAAAAAGGCTATGAAAGAATCATTTATGAACGATCCATCCTCAAGTATTACAAATTATGCTAAATGGGTAGCTGTACTATCTGGTAGTATGTACCTAAAAACATATTTAGAGGATCAAAAGATTTTGCCAACTTAAAGATTTTACATATTGACTAACAAATGGCAACAATAGCAATGATGGTTGGAGGAGCTATTTTGAATGCAACTACATTCGTTGGCGGATCATATCTTGCAAAATATCTCTCAGGTGATAAAACAGATGCAGAACGAATACGACACGATAAGGCATTAGAAAAATATCAAAAAGATTATGCTACATATCAGGAAAAGAGACAGAATCTCATTGATTGGAAAGTACAACAAAAGGATGATAAATACCAGGCTTCAAAAAATATTTCTAAAACCGATGAAGCTTTGAAATTTTATAGTCAAACACATGAACCAAAATTTGCGGATTATTATAGACCTAGTGAGAATCAAAAGATGGGGGAGATGGTATATGTGAGTGGTGGTATGTTGGCATTAGGTTATATGGCTAGTAAATTCTTTTAGAGTTAATTGTGTGATTAGTTTGCTTCGCGGCCCTAAGGGGTCTAAAGATTTCTTACTGATGAGTAAAAAATCATGGCAGATGTTGATACTGAAAATATGGAAATGGATCAAATATCATCCTCCCCTCGTCTAATTAACCCTGATGATGATGATAGAGAAAATATTGAAATACCCCCACCCGCAAGAACATCCACCACTTATCAAAATCCTGCTTATGAGGAGGATGATGGGGTAGAAGAACGAGATGAAGAATATGATAATAGTATTGAAGCGATGGATTATATAAAAAGTATGTTTCCTGAATTTAATCCTTCGAAAGCCACATTTACAGCAAGATTTGATGAGGAAAGGAATTTGGGGGTTAAATTGACTCGGGGTGGGGGTAAAGAACATATATTGATTGATAAAAATGGAGTAATAAAAGTTGATGGGTTGCCAAAAACCATAATAAAACAGATAGGAGGTGATTATGAAACCATGCTTGGGAAAAATTATGAACTTTCAAAACAATTGTATGAAGCAAATGAAAAGAATAAAGAATTATATAATATCACGTTGGGATTAAAAGCAACCACAGAAGTATATCCTTATGAGATAGAACGGTATGTTGCTAAAGAAAAAGATCTGCGTGAATTCATTGAGAAACAACGAGTAACAATCGCAGAAAAAGATAGCTATTTGGATACAGCTGTTAAACAAAAGATAGAAGCTAAAACAGAGGCTGAGAAACTTTTGAGCGAATTAAATCTATACAAAGATGAACTAGACAAAAATAAGAAGGGGCTGTCAAATTTAACAAAGGTAGAACAAAGTAGAGATCGGTTACAATCTGAGGTTGATAAATTTAGAGAACTATCAAAAAAGCAGATAATATTAAACGAAGAGCAAATGACTGATCTCGGGAGGCGAAACGAGTTAATAATAGAAAAACTACCATTACGAGAGCGGGTAAAGGTTATATTCAAAAAGTATGGTTTTACAGTCTTTGCCGTTGTGAGTGCCGTAGGTGTAGTCATTGGTGTTATAGTTTCTAATCTTTCTAAAGGTCTATCCACATTAGGTAAAGGTGTTGGTAATGGGTTGAAAGTTATTGGTAAGAAACTTGGTGAAATATTGCCTGGAATGGTTGGAGCTATCGTGGGCTTTCTATTCAAAACAGCGGGTGAGGTTATTGGATTCTTAGGTAAGAATGCTTGGTTATTGATAATGGCTGTGGTTCTATATTTTGTGGAACAATTTAAAAAGAAGAGACGATAACAAACCTTCCGAATTCATTTAAAGATTTCCTGTTGATCAGTAAAATACAATATGGAAGACTACAATAGAATTTACGGCGCAGCCGGTCCCGAGCAAAGCTCGATTTATCCACAATTACCAATAAATGGTGATCCAAATAATTTCAGACTACAAAAGTCATGCGAAGTACTACATAATCTTGAGAAGGAAATTAAACATTATGAGGATGTTAGGAAAAAATACAATAGAGCAAGAGGAATATTTACAAAAATCAGTGTTGGTAGCGGGGTGTTTTCAGTTATCCTATCTGCAAGTGGACTTGGAACCTCCCTTACTGGTTTTGGTGCTGCTGTTGGTATCCCATTAGGAGCGGTGGGAGGTATTTGTGGGGGAATATCGGTTGGATTCGGTGCGGCTTCTAAACGACTTTCCCATAAAGTTAGTAAACATGAACAGACAGTTTCTCTAGCAAAAGCAAAAGTAAATACCATTAACGATTTGGTTTCAAAGGCGTTGAAAGATAATGTTATCTCCGAACAAGAATTTTCCATAATTTTATCAGAGTTAGAAAAGTTTGAAAAACTAAAACTAGAAATCCGCCAAAAATTTAGAAGAGATACTGAAAAAAACCTAAATATGTCACAGATAAGGAGAGAGGTTCGTGCAGACATATTAAAGGACCTTACCGAAGGGAGGGGAAGGACTGTTCCCGCACATTAAAAATGTCATTTGAGAGAACTCCTGTGGGATGTAATTGTTTTGCTGGTATTAGAAAAGAACGGTATTGATTTAAAAGCATCCTATTATCAACGTAAATAATAAGATGGTTTTACTCAATGATTTCAGAAATAGATATCCAAATGCTGATACAGGTCAATTCATAGTTGTAGCTGATCCGTATGGTGGTTACATTAAGTGGAGATTAAATGGAATAACAATCATGTCTCATGACGATCCCACCGGAAAAACATGGACTGATGACCTATCACCCTATATGAAAAGACTTTTATGGAAAGATTTAGGGTTGAATGATGATGAATTGAGTTCATTCCCAAAGAGTTTAACTATAACCAATCGATCTTATCCAATACCTACTATTGATTTTGATGACTTTACAAGCGATATAACAAAAATGCTAACCTCGCTGGATATTTACGTGTCAAATAAGAATAAATTCACAGCAAAGATGAGAAACATATTTAAATCCCAAGTTGTGACTTTCAAATTTGGAAAACAGAGTAGAAAATGGTTGAATGCTCCTGATATGAATTATTGGCCTCAACAGCTTAACTTTGCAGTTTGGTGCGCGACGTCTGGTTGCGGTATAAGTCCTTTTGAAAGTCTAAATTATCCCAAAGTAGTGAGTAGCTTTATAAAGTTTCATGTGTATTTCACAATAAGGAGGATATTATATGAATTGAGTCTTCCCTTACCTGATGAGCAACCCTTTGTAATAAATAACAATCCCTATAGTAAAATCGCATATCAACGATTGTGTGCTGAATTTGGAATTGCAAATAATTCTGACTTTAGATGGAAAGGTGGTAGAAATTCGGGATTGGGTGATATATTTATTGATTATGGTGCAGGGTACAATGGAAGAGGTGGAGGAAATCAAAATGTACATATAGTAAGAAATTACGATGTTGAAGCAGATCAGTGGCCTGGTGAAGGTGGTAAATTTGCTGATGAAGGAGGTAAGAAAGAAAAGGGTAATTTCATCTCATTTATCCGTAATGATGACTTTGCTGATTTCAAATATGCTTGGTTTATCCCAACAAGTGGCCATGGACTCACTAAAGCCGGACTTGGTAGATTGAATCGATCCGCTGAAGCTTTTGTTTACTGCATATTGGGAGCACAAGTCAACACTAGAAACTCGATTTATGGTAATCGTGGTGGAGCAATCGAAACACAACAAAAATTCTTAGCTTTATTTGAAAGTAGTGTGATCGAGAATGACATTTCTAGTTCTATCCAAAGATATCAATTAGCTGTACAGGAAGCGAAATTACGCCTTGATTTAGCTATTGCTCCTGGTGTATGGCTAATGCCTAGTAATATGATAATCAACACTGAAAGCGTGACTGGTTTTAATAACAAACTTATGAAAGCGAGTAGTGATATGAATTTTGGAGTGAATAATTCCCTAAACACTGAAGCAAAACAGGTTGGAATAAGTCATAGCATGGGTTCTTCAAAGGTAAAGTTACCACATAGAACTGAAACGAAACCAAAACCACTAATGAAAACTGACTCAACGAAACAGGAAAATAATATTGACTCAACACAGCATGAAAAGAATATATTAGCATTTATGGTTGTCACTGGTGGATTAGCGTGGTATCTATTTCGGTAAATTTCACGTGATTATCATTTTTTGTAAATTAGTGTTCACGTGTATAACAATAGATTGCATACTTTTACGACATAGCAACAAGCAAAATGTAAAGTGGATTTGAAATCGAAAAGTAGATTTTATGTTTACTTTAAAAAGGCTGGTTTCTAACGTCGCTCAGGAATGTGATTACGTCAATGCAAATTTTTTTAAGGTTTCGATTATAGAAATTTAAAGATGAATATGGTGTAATCAAAACAAAATGTTGAGTATTACCATGTATGATTCAGAAACTAGGATTTATTTAGATCCTCCGCTGAAAAATCTTCGGGAGATACAGCTCCTGGATTGTAATATACAAACCAAAAGATTGATTAATTTCAAGTATCAAGAGATATTATATAAT
>OX453274.1:20635084-20832584 GCA_949710005.1 Ricordea florida | reverse complement strand
AACCCGAGGTTTTCGTCCCTGAAAGACACGAAACGGCTCTGAGAGGCTTTTTGAGGACTTACATAGTAAAGGGCAGAGCTGGCTACGATCCAATTACATTTCTTGGCAAGGTTAGAACACCATTTGGTAGTTTATTGGATGGAATCAGGAAGCCATTCAAGTTGAAGTGTATTCTTTCATGTGGATTCGCGAGGAGGAACGGCCAGGATAATCGCGTTATTGAGAGGAGTCAAGGTCATTTTCATTCACTGATGGAGACAGTGACAGCTTCAACAGACACATCCGCCTTGTTTGATAGCATCAAAGCTAAACTGGTTGAACTGGTGCAGAAATACGAGAATGAGCACTCTGGATGGGTATTTGAAAGTGTGATTGACTTTCGTATCCATTTGAACCCGTTTCAACCGTTTTCTGGAACTTCATATATTAAACTACCACCCAAGTTGGCTGCCAAGAAGGCAATCATCAATGTCAAGAATGAGGACCAGGAGTGCTTCAAATGGGCAGTGACATCCGCTGTGTTTCCAAGGGAGAAGGATGCTGGAAGGCTGAACAGAGAGATGAGAGAAAACTCAGAGAAACTCGATTGGTCAGGGATAGAGTTTCCAGTGGCAGCACTCAGTACAACCCAGATAGATAGATTTGAAAGGCAGAACCCATATGAGATCAACATCCTTGGTTATGAGAATGGCGAGCCAACCCTAATCAGGCGTAGTAAAAAGTCATGGGTTACAAAGATAAACCTGCTCTTGATATCAGACGAAGAGACAAATCATTACTGTTGGATCAAAAACATGTCAAGATTTGTCGAGTATAATAAACATCATGGAACTCGTTTCTATTGTGACAACTGCCTAAACTCGTTCAATTGTCAAAAGTCGCTGGACGACCATATGGAGTACTGCCTAAACAACGAATCAGTCAAAGTCCAGATGCCGATGGAGGAGGATGGCAGCCCAAAGTACATTACTTTCACGAACCACAGACGAAAGATGCAAGTGCCATTTGTGATCTATGCGGATTTTGAGTGTTTCACGGAGAAGCTGGACACTTGTTTACCGGATGACAGAGACAGCTTCACGAATCAGTATCAGAAGCACAAGCCATCAGGGTTCTGTTACCTTATCAAGTGTTTCGATGATAGTATCTTTGAGCCCAAGTTGGTGATGAGAACAGCCAACTCCCCCGAGGATGACATACCGCAAATGTTCCAGGAAAGCTTGGAGGAGGATATCAAGAAGATCTATGATCAGTTCAAGTCTGAAAAGAAGCTTGTAATGAAGAATAGCGATCATATGAAGCATGGAAAGGCTACTCATTGCCATATTTGTGAGGGTGAATTGGGGAACGATAAGGTGGTCGACCACTGTCATCTTACAGGTAGGTACAGAGGAGCAGCCCACAAGAAATGTAACCTGGAATTTAGCACACCCAAGTTCTTTCCAGTCATCTTCCACAACTTGTCTGGGTATGACAGTCACTTGTTTATCAAGAAGATGGGAGTGTCAGAGGGTAAGATTGATTGTATCCCACTCAACGATGAAAAGTACATCTCATTCACAAAGGAGATTATGGTCGAAAAGTTCACGAAGAAGGATGATGATGGTAAGGAAAAGGAGGTTCAGATTAAACGAACCATTAGATTTGTAGACAGTTTTAGATTCATGGCAAGTGGTTTGGCTAGATTGGCTGACAACTTACCGAGAGAGTCTTTGGCAAACCTCTCGAGATACTATGAAGGGGCAAACTTTGATCTTTTGGCTAGGAAGGGAGTGTTCCCCTATGATTGGTTTGATGGCTTTGACAAGTTACAAGTGTCCAGCCTACCACCCAAGGATGAATTTTATTCGATATTATACGACACTGACATATCGGATGACGATTACCAACATGCCGGAAACGTGTGGGAGACCTTTGGTATGAGAAGTTTTAGGGATTACCATGACTTGTATCTCAAAACAGATGTGATTCTGTTGGCTGATGTGTTTGAGAACTTCAGAGGGGTTTGTATGAAGAATTACGGGTTGGATCCAGCATGGCATTATACTGCGCCTGGACTGGCTTGGGATGCCACGTTGAAGATCACCAAGGTTGAGTTGGAGCTTTTGAGGGATCCCGATATGTTGATTATGGTAGAGAATGGTATCAGAGGTGGAATCTCAACGATCTCGACCAGGCACGGGAAGGCCAATAATCGATATATGAAGAATTATAATCCCAAGTTGCCTACAAAGTTCATCACCTATTTGGATGCGAATGGACTCTATGGCTATGCAATGACCAAGGCTTTGCCAACCCACGGTTTTGAGTGGATGAGTGATCAAGAGTTGGTAGACTGGAGGAACCATCCATGCATATTGGAGGCGGACTTAGAGTACCCGTTAGAGTTACACGATCTCCACAATGATTATCCGTTGGCTCCAGAGAGGTTGGATGTTGATGGGGTTGTTAAGTTGGTTCCCAATTTGAGAGCCAAGAAGAAGTACATTCTACACCACGAAGCTCTGAAACAGTATTTGTCGTTGGGGTTGAAGTTAACCAAGGTACACAGAGGGATCAAGTTCGAGGAGTCGGAATGGCTGAGGTCCTACATTGACTTGAACAATAGTTTGAGAGCCAGGGCTGAGAATGATTTCGAAAAGGACTTCTTCAAGTTGATGAACAACTCAGTGTTTGGCAAGACCATGGAGAACATTAGGAAGAGGGTGGATATCCAGTTGGTCACTGAGGAGAAGAAAGCGCGTAAGTTGATTGTGAAGCCAAACTTCCATCATAGGAACATCTTTTGCGAGGATCTGACTGCCTTCCACATGAAGAGAACGAAATTGCTCTTTGATAAGCCCATTTACTTGGGGCTGTCCATTCTGGATCTGAGCAAGACTGTCATGTACGATTTTCATTACAGGTACATAAAGCCTAAGTATGGGGAGAAGGCTAAGTTGTTGTTCACAGACACGGATTCTTTAGCCTATGTGATAGAGACTGAGGACTTTTACAGGGACATCAGTCCAGAAGTGAGGGCTAAATTTGACACCAGCAACTACCCCACGGAGCATCCATCCGGGATCGAGACCGGAGTGAACAAAAAGGTCGGAGGGATGTTCAAAGATGAGGCTGGTGGTGAACAGATCACGGAATTTGTAGGTCTGAGGGCTAAACTGTATGCTTTCAAGACGGACAAGGAGAAGGAAGTCAAGAAGTGTAAGGGAGTTAACAAGGCAGTGGTTAGCAAAAGCATAAGTTTCCAGGATTACAAGACTTGTCTTTTCAGTGGCCAATCCCAGAGACGGAAGATGAACACCATAAGGAGTCATAGCCATGACATCTACACTGAAACCATCAACAAGATAGCATTATCACGCGAGGACGATAAACGTGTGATAATGGAAGACGGGGTAAACACGTATGCACATGGTCATTTCAGAACGCTGGAAGGGGGTGATTCGGTGTCTTGAGGTACAAATTGAAGCTCTTCGCAAACGAATCCTCGTTTTGGACCACCACTCAAATAATACAAGACTGGTTGACCCGGTTCGATTATGGTTCGAGCCAAATCATAGACTTCAAGGCTCCATATGGGATCAGTAGCCCTTCGTTTGTCCTCACCTTCATCTTCACCCGGGGCATAAAGATATCTGACTTGAACATCTGGAGGTAACCTCTTCTCATTCAACCCCACAAGCCGCTTGTAGCCTAGAGTTTTGGTGCCAATCGAGTCCATTTTCAAAGCTTCGTCGGGCTCTTTTCCAGTAATACGGGTGGTCTCACTGTTGAGGGTCTTCATGATGGCGGGCAATCTGTTCACCCAAACTGTGGATCGGGTATCACTAATCATCTCTTGAGCGTATTGATGGCTGAATAGCTTCTCACCGAGAGTCCTGTTGGCCCTCTCCACAAAAGCTTGAGCTCTATGATTTCCAGCTTCACTACGCTGGATTGTGACTTGATGCTTTTTCATAAGAGTTGTTACATCACCCTTGAATTCTGTTCCTGGATCCACCATTAATGTTTGTGGCCACTTCAACTTACGGGAATAAATCCGTTGAAAGGCATTGGCAACTTCACCACTCTCCTTTGAGGTCAATGGTTCGGCATCCTTGTATCTTGACGCTATATCAATCACAACTAAGGCATAGCGGTATGTTTTTCTTCTCACTGTATCGTGAGGAAGAAACAACAAGTCCGCCTGGTGAATCTGATTAGGCTTATTCACACTCCAATGTGGCCTGGGTATATACTTGGGGGCTGGGAGGTAAATTTGCCACAAGGCTTGCTTTTTCAACCACCCTTTGGCGACCTTTTCACTAACTTTGGCTGCTTTGGCCAATTTGGGTATGGCTGAGTATCCTTTCCAGTATCCATCAGTGGAGTAATATAATCGATTTAAAACGTTGGAATCAGTCATTTACAAAAAGAATATAAGCATTTTAAATGGCTTCTATACCAAGCATTCTTGATGTCAATCGCGTTCCAAGGACTCGCGAAGGGTTGAAGGCTATGACGTCATTAAATAGGGTCACACTAAACCCATCTTCAACCGAACCTGGTGAGACGCTGTACATTGAAATACCAAGATTGAGTGAAAATCTTGTGATTGTGCCCGGTAGCGTCTACATAACCTTTGACATGGTTGTGACCGGGCACAAAGACAACACTCTTGTCAATAATTTGGGAAGGAATCTGATTTCACAGTATAAGGTTCTATTTGGTGGTGAAATCGTAGAGGATCTTGGTAGATTTGATTTGTTCAAGACTTACCACGACTTGTTTCTGACCACCGAAGACCGTGAGAATAGATTGAGACAGGGCATATCCAATGTCAACATAAGGAAGATCAGGACCAATGCGGGGAACAAAGATACATCAAAAGCAAGGGACAATACTTTAGCTGTGATTCATAACACTAGGTACGCCATTCCATTAGATCACACAATCCTCAAAGATCATGGCGTATTTTATCCAATAGGATTGCCCCATCCACTTAGATTTGAATTGACTTTGGCCAAAGTTTCTGATGTTGTGGTTTATTCAAACCGTGAAGCACTGCCTGATTATAAATTAATAAACATGGAGATGGAGTACCAGTGCATATCAAGCAATCCTTTGGCAAGTCAGGCTGTTGAGTCCTACAGAAATGGAAAAGGGTTCACGTATGAAAAGGTACTTCTTCACAAAACCTTTACAATCTCTGAGGCTAACGATGTTGTGATAAATCAGCACGTCAATGTGCCGAGGAGATCCATGACTGGTATACTATGTCTTTTCACCGCCCCTCATGCAGAAGGCCTCAGGGACTCTGAGATGTTTGCAAACCCAAAGATCACGTCAGTCAAGATTGACATAGATGGAGTGCCCAACCAAGTTTATCTGAAAGGTATGTTGGCGACTGATTTGTGGCAATCCGTGATTAAGCGAGTTGGCCTTAGTGATTCAATCGATGAATCTGATTTCTATACAGATAAGTTCGCTTTGTGGATTGACCTCAGGACTTATCCAGACAACGACATCCATGGAAGTGGTTTGTACATTCACGCTACTCGTGATGGGGTGACTTTGGAAATTAAGAGAGAAAAGGTAGGCACTAGAGTTCTTACATGTCACATGTTTGTTATTGCTGACGCGGTCATGAGCATTGTTAATGGTGGCCTAAAGGAGATTAGATATTAAGCCGCTGTATGGTTTTCTTGTCACGGTGTCATGAGAAGAAACATCAATCTAAAGGGATTCATGTAGTGAGTAATGATGAACGAACTCAGAGATTTGATTCCATTCAATTGCATCATCACTGGTCCCACGAATTGCGGAAAGACCCAATATATAGTGGAACAGCTTCGAGGTCACTATAGGCAAGTGTTTGATTATATTGTGTTGATTTGCCCAACATATGCCCATAACAAGACTTATAGAGGCTTTGCCAAGGGGGACAAACGATTCTTTGTACTGTCGCCAGATGCCAGTGATCACGACGAAATTAACAATTTGTTGATGGACTGTGAATCGTTCTTCTCGGGTACCAATACGCTCCTAATATTGGACGACTGTGCCGTTTCCAAGGATCTGAAGAATAGGTCCAACAAATTCATCGGTTTGGCCTTCTCTGGGAGACACGTAGGGATATCGGTCTGGGTTCTCACTCAGCAACTGACATCTATAGCCAAACCATTCCGTGAAAATGTAGCTTGTGTGGTCTCATTCCACAATCCATCTCAAACGGCGATGAAGATGCTTTTTGAGGAGTACGGCGGGGACCTGGATGCTGAAACGTGGAAGAAACTCAAGAAGCATCTTATGAATGAAAAGTATGCCAGGCTATGCTTCTCCCTTAGACATCCATTCCAAAATTATTTAGAGATACCAGCTTTAACGGCACAACCATGACAACTCCCGAAGAAATCATGAATGGTGAAACTTCAGTGGTGGAGCAGTCGTCACCAGCCATTAACGTTGATGATGTGAAAGCTAAAAGAGAAGAGCTGGCAATACTAACTTCTCTAGGCTCTAGCAAGGAGTATCTTGGTGTTCAGATGGCTCTAGGTGATGTCCACAGATTGTCGGATAGGGACGTAGAGAAGTACTACAAGAGGTACAAGATGGTGTCTGGTAAGAATGTGGCTGAAGGACTAATTGATCCTCCTTTACATCTATTGGCCAGACTAGTCAACTGGTCTCTTAGTAGTTACGGCAGAATAGATGAACCAGATGCGTTGGTAAAGGATTGGAAGAACAATCAGTTGATCAAGCAGTCGCTGTCGGAATATTCTGGTTCAATCGTGGTACATGGTGGTGCGATTGTTACGTTATTGATAATAGCCCTTACCGCTCTCAAGCATTTCAGCCTAAAAGAGCCTAGCCCCCCAGTTACATTGTACGACATGGCTAACACGGATGAAGATTGGGGAGCTGGGCAAGTTTTAGGGGAAGGTAAGGGCGTCGACACTGTTCGGTGAAAAAATTGAAATTGGAGGTGGAAGGGGTCGGTGTGAGGGCATACTCGAAAGAGATCGAAAACATGTCTCAGAGAACAAACTCAACTTCCTCAAATGGTTCAATGACGTCACTGAAAACTCTTTTTGTACCCATCGACGTGGATGACTTCAATTGGGACGATATTGAGATAGAAGCTCCAGTGAAGAAAGGCAACTACTCATTTTCGAGACTTATTGTTCGGGACGGTGATGGTGAAGCCTTCAATCTAGCTTTCCAATTGGCTGACCAAAACATATTTGGCCTCAAATGGAACAATGGTCCTGAGAACAAAAAGCCCAAGTCTGGTATCAAATTCACATATTTGCTGCGCGACGATGAAACTCGATCCAGGTTTGACACCATCATAGACAAAGTAGCTCTTGCCATTAAGAAACTCTACGCTGATGAGACTATTCGTAAGAACACGCCCAAATTGAGCAAAATCCAGTCTGACACTATGAAGAAAGGGTCTACAATTGATTTGATCAAACCATCGTATACCACAAATGAAAACGGTAATACATGTGTATACCCCGAATTCAACACAAGTGGAAGTGGTCCCAACTTGAAAAACTACACATCATTCAGAGGTCGAAAGAAGAGTGACCGGTGGATTGATTACATTCCGACCGATTCAACGTCTTATCCGCATGATTTAGAAGTTCCCGAGACAACACAATCTCTTCTACAGTGATCGCAGGCAGGGCGTTGTTCTTTTCAGGCTCTGGAGAGAGAAGCCACAAAGTGCCGGTAAAGTTGCCGTACTTTTTCAGTTCTTGGTAGAACCAGGAACGATCCTCTTCGTTTACTTCTCTTTTAAGGCAATTATACTCCTTTGAGCAAGGATATAACTCTTCTACGGATTTCACTTGGTTTGGGGCCCTGGGCTTTTTCCATTTGCATTCTACATCTGTTCGGCTAAGATTATGGATTCCATAGATAATAAGTGCCGCGGCATGGCTACATTTATAGTTTCCACGGGGACATTCGCACTTAGCAGACTTTATTTCATTCCCATGAAGAGAAACCTGTATTGCAGAGTAAACATAGGGAACATTAAAGTTTTATACAAACGATTACGAGTGTTCCGAACTTGTGAGTTTACTTACCGTGACCTTGTAAGACTTGTCCTTCATACTGGCATGTACCAATCCTATAATCATTCCATTGGAATACTGAAAAGACTCTATATGGTCGGATTTGTAATGATTTTCACCACGTTCGATTGATTTCGGCTCACCAGAAAAGAAAGAAGTAAGAGAAGTTATCGTTATGGCCGCCATGTTGGTTCGAATGCTCTTTGTTTAGAACCACTCAAATCGTGCCCATGGTAACGTGACGTCACACTTCGGTACTCTATCTCGCTAGTAACTCGAGAGTTATAGGATTAACTCTTTTCTCAGAATTAGAAGTGAGGAAAGCAGACTTTTCCTGCACTTATTTCGTAACCAATCACAGAGGTTGCTGGAGATCTGCGTTGCACTTTTGGAACGTGACCGGTTCTGCTAACGACTTCAAAGGAACAAAGGTTAATTAAAATGATACGTAACAATCTTAATTACTAAGTTCCATTGGGCTGGAAGCACGTAGTTTCACAGTTCTTGCTGGTAAAATAGCCAGGATAAATTGTGATCCAGTAACTTAACTTAAGTTATCTTGAAACACCAATGTCAGTGTACTGCTTATGCTAATAGAGACACCCAGACTGCTACCAGCGCAACGCGCGAGCGTGTAACTTCACAAGAACTTAGGTAATTACCTTAGCTAGATTAACTGGACCGAGGGTTGCTTAGGAATTTAGAGCAAAAGTAATTAAATCGGCCAGGTTTATTAAACCCACGCGGTGCCAACCAAAGAAAAGGTTTTAGCACGTCCAGAGTTTTTCGTGGGAACTTTTCTCGCTTGATCAAGCGTACATGCTTGCTTTCTAAAGCCTAACCGTTGCTTAGTGGCGGTCTGGTAATCAAGTGTAAACTATAAATTCGAGGTACCGATCACGTTCGTTAACTTCACATTATTCATCACTCAATTACACTAATAAGCATTGAAACAAGCGCAACCCCGAAAAGTGCAACATCACACTAAATTATTTCGAACACCAAAACGTTCACACGGAATAAAACATATATGAACTAACTTAAGTATAAAACTTTTGAAAAGTGTATGCTAACATGCTATTCCCCCTTTGTAAAAATGGCGCCTCCTGGTGCCGCAGTAGAAGGAGCAACACTTGACAAGAGAGAATAACGCTTAAAAACCCAAGTAGGTATGAGGAGCAAATAAGGCAAATGGAATCTCCAGCACTGAAAGTAGATAAGGCTAAATGTTGCATTGCACGAAAGGAGGAGGAAAAGGGAGCGAATCAGACACTCTAGTTGAACAATGGAACACGCTGAGGGGGCCGGGTGGGAGCTGGAAATTCTAATTGCGGTAAAGTCACTATAACAACAGTACACTCTAATGAGAAAGATAAAGTAAGAAAACGTCTAAAGGAAAGGAACTCACAAAGCGTTAGCGGGTGTTACCGTAGATGGGAGAATAAACAGCCTGCGTAAGAGATTAAACGGAGTATTGGAAATTTCAAAGGTGAACACGTCGGCAAATGTTTCAAATGAAGTGGACTAGGTAATGGCCGTGGGGGTTGTTGCAGGCGGTTTCTTCTCAGGGACAGTGCCAGATAGCAGACGCATGGAGCCTGCGCTGTTTGCACTTAGAGGGCGACGAAACAGTATGAATTCTGGACAGAAAATCCTCTGAATAAAAGCGAATGAGGGACGAAATGCTGCCCGTTGAACTTATTAAAATAATCTAGGAGGTGCGAGGCGAGGATATTAAATCCCGCCTCGGTGGACATGGCATAAACTAAGGGAAGAAAAGAATAGCGCTTGTGCTGCTGAACATAAATGTGTCGTAAACTACGGTAAAACAGGGAAAAGCAAAAATCTTGATCAATAAGAAAGTACCGGCAAAGAGAAAAGACGTGTTCCTGGAATCCGCAATCAGTCCATGAAAACCAAAGGGTATCGTCCAAAATGTCTCGTAACAGCTCCAAGTCCTTGATGTCGTGGTCCGCGGCATCAAAGCAAATATGTGGGGTGGGAACAGCTTGGTTGCAAAATTTGCAGCAGAGGTCGGATCGCAGGCGTGCTTCTAAATAGGCGCTCCATTTAATGAGGTGCTTGATGGGTGTTCGGTTGAATATGCTGGCACTCGTGGCTTGTTGGTGGCTGGTCAATTCGAGGCGGTGCTCCTCGGGTGGTAGCTCTTCTATGTCCGTAGGTAGTACAACATAAGATGTTGGGATCCTCGGATAGGAGTACGCCATATCGTCTGTTGCAAAGCACAAATAAGAGTAAGCCAAAACAATTAGGATGCTGAGGGCCAGGGAAAAGGCTGCCATATAATCTGTTAGCCCCATTGCGGTATCAGTGGAAATTGCATTGATCCGGTCGTTAACATTCACCAGGTTATCAGTGAGTTGACCGTCTAGTGTGTCCAAGGTGGAATCAAGGTCGGCTAAGACCGTATGGTTCAACGATGCTGGAGGTGGTATATCAAATATTGGATGAGAGAAATTTGGGTGAGTTGAGTTGGAAACAGCAGGTTGCCATGGTACAAATTGCATGGACGAGGCCGAGGAGAAAGGAATGGACACTGTCAAGCGTCCTGGGCATTTGTCGATATCTGACCTGAGGTAAGATCCGGTTCGCAACTAACCGGGCGCACCACACAAAAGTTTAAGTCTTTGGCATGGGGTACTAAAGCAGTGGTTAATTTGAAAGGACGCTATACTTTGCTGAGAAGCAATTGTGTTGAACTCACAAACGGTGGTTTCGCGTTGAGGGCAAACAGTATGAATATCTTAAAAACAAACTTTCTTTGTGGGCAACTCTGGTACTGTACCTAATTTAAGTGTGTTAGGGTCCTTGGAGCGTTGGTTATTACCCTCAGAGTGATTTTGCACTGGTATGGTCTGCAATCGGCAACTAGCCATTTGTCCTGATCGAACGGCGAAAAATTGAGTGTTCCGTAGGTGTGGCTCTGGTTTGAGACCCTTAACGAGCGTACTCGGGACTGTATGCTCGCGCGCATTGTTGTCAGTGTTACAATGTGACGTCGGTTGTTCTGTCTTAGGTGGATATGCTCACTAGTGTATGGAAACGGGTAAGCAAAGAGTGTGGGGCTATCTTGAGATGTTGGTGTCATTTGCTCAAGTGGGTGCGTGAAACGAGTGTCCAAATGTGTCGAGTCGTTTTGTCGGTGCTCACTAGTGTCCATCAAGGTGGGGGTGGTATCGATCTCTTTTTGTTCCCGGTCAACAAAGATCGCACCTAGTTTAAATTTTGCGAGGCTGGAGCATCCAAGAGTGTTCTTCCCCAAGACGTGCGTATCGTAGCCGGCCTAGGGGAAAATGGAATGCGTGGGTCACGCCTTTGAGCTTGTCGTTGGCGACAGACTGCCCTAATATGGCCCGATTTCTTGCAAAAAATACCAAATTGACCAACCTACATATGTTCTGCGTCCTCGTTGATTTGGACTATTAAAACGGTTGTTTGTAGCTCGGCGTACCTCTTGTCGAATTATTTGGACTATATCATCCCTGTTTAGGGAGCGGCTGTCGTGAGGAGGGCGTGATGTGTTGTCATACGGAGTAGGGGGCATGGCATACGAAGCTACTACAGGAGAGGGCGGTGGCAGGGGCGCTGGTTGCAGTTTCTTAAGCGCGTCCAAAAATTCGTCAAAACTATCAGTTACTTTGGGTTCAGACACTGATTCCTTTAGTTTAGCCCGCATCTCTGCCTCGTGCAGAGTACTTGGCTGTTGTAAAAGAACGTAATTTTTTAGTTCCGGTCTTAGATTTTGGATGAAAACAGGTACGCATTCGTTATCGGGCAAAATAATTCGTCGGCAGAGACGCCGTATTGTGGCGGCAAATTCAGAAACGCGCTCTGTAGGTAACTGTGTCCGGGCATGCAGTTGTTGTCGAAAAAGCCAAACATCAGATTCTGTGTGAAACTGTTTTTTGAGCGCGTTCGCTAGATATTGGAAAGGTCTCCCAGCTAGTCCGGGTGTTGTGTTGAACCAAACACTGGCGGCAGAAGTGAGTTGTAGTGGTAACGCTTCTGCTTTGCGGTTCTCGGAAAACCTATAAAATTGCGCTGCCCTGTCAAAGTTTTGTAAAAATTCGACAACATCCTCTGACTCCGAGCCTGAAAACTTGGGTCGAATTGAATTGGCTGCAGAAAACGCGGGAGTGGATTGTGTTTTCTCTAAGTGTTTTGATAAGACTGCTAGTTGTGCTTGCCATTGTTGGCTTTGTTCTTTGGTAAATGCCGAAACTATATCTGCCGAGTTTTGTGTCTCTATTTCTGCGATTGAGGGTGTTGAATTGAGGAGTTTTATAGTTTCTTCGTGAAGGTCAAGAACTATGGACTCGTCGTCCATACTCGTGAGACTCCCCGAACCGGGTGAATCCGAGAATAGCGATTGAGTTTCAACCCACGAATTTGTGTCGGTAAAAAGGGATTTAGAACATTCGTCAGAATTTATCGCAGTTTTACCTAGATTACTCGCCTAGTTTGATACCTGAGTAGCTTTTGTCGAAAAGGTCGAATCACTTGGCAAAACCAGGTCAACTGAATTTCCGGCGGGATCGGAAAAAAAGCAGGTGCCGTCACAATATTCCTCGGTCGACTGTACGGTCGCTTTTCGCGCCGAAAGAAGTTTAAGAGCGAATGCACAGAAAAATCGGGCAAAATCAGCAAACCGTGGCCACAGCTCAAAACCTAACCTACCCTCATTTCCGTTTATAATAAGGTTTTAATGAGTTAATAACACTGCTGGTATTTAATTTTCAAAATGCGACCGAGATTGGAAATTATTTGAGATTTTCGATTTCAACGTATTAACTGTCTGGCGGCCTAAAAATAGTAGCCGAACTTAGCAAAACAGTCCAGTGAAAGAATTGAGCTGACTTTCATAAACGAGTGAATATATTGGCAATATTCCACTTAAAATTCACAAAAAAGATATCTAACAATTTAAAAACGGCACATCTTTAATTTTCAACACGAAAATATCAGCAAACGAGCAAAATTCTGATACATAATTTGCATAATTCTTATCAATACAACAATTTACCTCAAGAACCAAAACCGAATTTTCTATATGGGGGTATCCTCCAAATCGCCCAAATCGCGGTTACTACCCAAAGAGATATAGCATTTAACATTATCTGAAAATTAGTCAGGTGTTTTCGCGAACGCTCCAAAAATTGATCGATTATTTTGAGGTTATTTCGTCCCCGCCAACTTCTAATTGACTCTCGGGTCAATTGACAGGTGCAAGTCACGCTAGTTTTACGCGTCAATTTAAGCTTATTTGAAGGCAAAAACTGACAAGATTCTTTAAATATGTAGCCGTGTTAACTAAATTCAATTTATCTTCAAAAGAAGAGACCGTTCAATGAGTAATTTCTGTTTTTGAGATCTCGTAGATAGGAGAACGGCGACTGCGAGCGGACACAAGTCTGCTTTCCCGTGACTGCGAAATCAGAAAGGTAAATAAATCCGCTTTGAGTGCCTTGTCTGAGATAAAGTAAGCCAAGTAGGAAAGCATTGTAGCGCAATTTGGATCCTTTGTAGCGAGCAATGTATTTGCTGCACAGCGACGGTAAGTAAACAAACCAACGCACGGTACCACTTATTGCGTGACCAGGCAACGATTGTCTACGGCCCCGGCTAAAAATAAGTGCGTGGGAACCAAAACGCACGAGATGTAGCAAATTCATTTTATTGTACGACCACTTGTCCTGTTATTTTAAAAGCGGTGAACTAAGATGGTTAGCAAATACATACTCCCACTTTTAAAACTGGTGCAGTACAATGTTCTAGGTATTTATTTACTTATATTTATAGTTACGTCTTTTAGAATTACGCCGTTCCTGATTTTAGGGTAGCTGCTACTTTTTCACCCAAAAAGATTATTCCCTTCAACTAGAAATACGACTCCCGCAAAACCTCGCGAAGCTAGTTTTTGAAGAAGTCACAATGGTTTTAGCTATCAGCCTAATCCCCATTATTTTATACGTTATTTCATGTTTGGCACTTAATTAGTGACACCTTGTGCAAATTACATGATCAGTATACCGCTGAACACAGTGCTTATAAATTTGCCTTCACTTTGCTCTCTTACTGCCACTGAGAGGGGCGTCTGGAAAAGCAGGAATCCGGAATAGGAACCGGAACAGGAATAGGAACCGGAACCGGAACCGAAATTCATGATTTAGAAAAAGACCTGGAAAGGCCGACCATAACAAGTTTTAGAAACTTCTTAAGGGGACCCTTTTGCTGAGGAGGAGGGGTGGGGGTGGTTGGGGCAATAATTAATTCCCAGCCTACCACTGCAATAATTTTTCCCCTTATTTTGTCATTTTTAACATAGGACTATTAACTCCGCGCAAGAATTTTTTCCTGCCGTCAGGTTGTATACATACAATATATTTTTTGTAATCCCTCCCTCCCCTCCTAAAAACAAGTCAAATGATCCTTGGTAATTCTCATAGTAGATGGAGCTTTTTCTTTAATATTCCTCAAATACAAGACCAGTTTCACGCGGATTTAAGGTATGATAACCGTTTTTTTGTCACACGTGTGTACACTGTATACATTTTATCGATAAAGTTGGAGCCAAGCCTCTGACGTTCGCTTCGGATCAACTTACGAAAATGATTGACTTTGGAACCGATCTTTCTGGGCTAAGGTACCTCTTCCTCATTTTAAAAAGCAGAAGTGTCTTATATTCAGTGCACATTTAGTAAAAAAACTTTAAAAAGCAAGCGTCTATTCCGGTTCCGGTTCCTGTTCCTGTTCCTGTTCCGGTTTTCTTGTTCCGGTTCCTATTCCGGATTCCTGCTTTTCCAGACGCCCCACTGAGAGTGCACCAGAGAGAATAGAATTAAAATTATTTATGAAGTATCACAATAAGATTCACTTACCAGAAATTGAAAATGATTGTAAATCTTTTGCAGGTGAAGTGTTGAAGAATTTATATGAATTTTTGTGTTTACCACGGTGTAAAAACCTGTAATTTTTTTGTTTTATTTTCTTAGTCTCTATTGCTTTGTCTGCTTTGTTGTACATCACTTTTAACGCAATAGGTTCTAATTACACAAAGGATGAGTTGAATGCTCCTATTGTTTTTTGTTTATATTCTATTGTTATCATTGCATGAGATTCATTGTAGTAAGAATCGTCTGATTAGGTATTTTGTCTACTGCAGACATTATTTAATTCATTCCTAGGAAACCAGAATTGAGAACATAATGAATAGTGCATGTACACCCTTTAGTTACATTGGTGCCCCCTGTGATAGATAGAAAATTCCTCTTTTCCCAAAAGAGATGCCATATCAACAGAAGTGTGTGATCCAATATCATAACATTAAAAAAAAAATGGCGGGGGAGGGGAGGAGGAGGAGGGAGGAGGGAGGAGGAGGAAAGAATTGAATTGTACAAAGACTGAATAAAGTTTGGTAATAGTGAGTGCCGACTATACAGTAGGTTGTTGTGCTGTTTTTAGAACATATCATAAAAACAGTGTAAGAAAGAGTTATTTAAATGTTCATGGGCTGAAAAAGATGGCTGCACTACATATTGCTTTAAAAAAATTAATGTGAAATCAACATCAAGTAGTCAACAGTATACACCAGAGGAAAGTTTAATTGTGTTGCTACAGAAATAGTCAAAATATCCCTACCCAACCAGAGAATAGTATATGATTTTGAATATATGAAAATTTCAATTCTAAAAACTGCAGAACACAAATTTAATAGAAGTATGGTTTTTCATAAAAACAGTCATTGCAGCTCGAGTTATTGAAGTTGTCACAACAAACTATAATGCCAAAATGTCCATTGCACAAAACATAACTGTAACCAATGATATACAGTAACGATCAGAAGCACTATTCAGATTTTTGTAATAAGAAATGCTTTATTTTCCAATGAATGAAACTATTATTAACAGTATTATACGAACAGTGCTTATAGTAAAATTTGCAATGTGTTCATTGCCAAATCTACACTGGAAATCTCTTCATAATGGAAATATAATGTATTTATTATCTGGAAAATATCAATTTGGTATTTTTTTATAATATCAATATACTTAAGGTCAAATTGGCCAACTTCAATTTAGCTCGTAATTCTGCCAACTGACTTAAAACAAATTGACTTGAAGAGAAGAACTGCTCATTTATAGGGAGTGAGAGAATTTACAATATACCTGTTATCCAAATTTGTGGTGATTTTTTTAACACATTGTACTACTTTTAAGAGATTCCAACTTACCTGGATGATTACATGTAGCAGCTGTCTTTACTGCTTGAAAATGAATAAGTTCATTAAAAAATTAAAAGTGTTGGTAAATCCTGGATGTGTTGTCTGCTAAGTCAAGTAGTCTTTGTTCTTCTGTCAGTCGTTCTTGCAACCGCTTACACGTACCTATGCCCTGAAGTCTTTGGAATGGCATTGGCTGAATTACATCATGCTGTTAAGACCAAACTCTTGATGTTGCAACAAAAGTACATCCAGCTGCTCTTTCTGATTTTCCAATGTCTATGACTACTTTATTTAGTGTTTGTCCTTGTGACTTGTGAATAGTCATTGCATAGCTTAATCGAAGTGGCAATTGAAGGCGAGAAAGTTTCTTGTTATCATCTTCCCATTCAAACCGTTGAGGTGGTACAGGTATAGAAAGGGGGTCATCACCTATAAAGGCTGGACCTCTGTAGTGGGGAAATTGTACAAGTACAGCTATGGGTAAGCATGGTGGTGGTTTATCTGGATGAAACAGAAGTTCCTGAACTGTGCCAACTGTCCCATTGCACAGTCCAACTTCTTGCCAAAGGTTAGAAGTGAGCATGACAGTTGCACCTTGAGAAAGAAACACTTCAGACTGCAGTCCTCCTGCATCATCAGACTTTGCAGCACTGGCTCCTGTACCTGAGTGAACTGCTGATATTCTTGCAATAGGATTACCAAGTCTGCACAGCTTCTCATAGTTGTACCTTGCAACATTTTCCTTATCATAGAACAGTCGTACCGCATCTTTGAAATCTTCCATGTTTACATTTTGTGGTGCTCTTTCTTGAAGTTTGTGCCAGTCTTCTTCTGTTACTATTCCATCTCTCATCCTCAATAGTAGTTCTCTAAATTCCTCTGCTTCAGGGTTATTTCCTTTCTGTCGAACATTCTCATTCAATACAACCACATTTTCAAACAGAGTATAAACTGAATAGCCCTGTTGTGCTAACACAGTAGCTGCTGGTGGTGAATAAAGTGGTGTATCTCCTACAGTTGGTAACTGTGCAAAGATTACTGAGTATCCTCCTAAAGGTGTGTTGAGTTTTGCTGAGGCTTGACGCAGACTCTTGTCAATCCATGCCAAAGTTCTCTGTCCAAGCATTGAGAATTCATCTATAATGAGATAATGTTTACCCTGTAATCTGAGTTGTAGACGTTGTAAGGCTGCTCCTTGCAAATCTGTTTTGTTTAGATTGCGCACTGGTAGTTGTAAGGTAGAGTGAAGAGTGCTTCCAGCAATGTTGAAACCAGCAATTCCAGTTGTTCCTGTGAGAATACACTGATCTCCCAGAAGATGAGCCAATGCATTAATTAGAAATGACTTTCCTGTTCCAGCAGTTCCTGTGATAATCATGTGTAGAGGTTCTGTAGGTACGTTTTCATTTAGGCGTCTTTTGTGTTGTTGAACAATGCTGTATGCAAGATTTTGTCTGTGGTTCAGTGCTGTTAAATCCACAGGTTACCTTTCCATTTCTTGTATGTTTGCAGCTTCTCTCACTTCATTTCGTTGTTTTGCTATCCACTTCTCTGATTCCCGAAGGAGGTCTGGAGGCATATTTCTTGAGGCAGATGTCCAGTCAAAATCAGGTGCATCATCATTAGCTGTGCTATTACTGAAGTCTTGGTTAAACCTACAAAGCAGCATCCATTCTTCAACTTCCTCTTGCTGTTGGTGCATCATATTCTCATCATCCTCACTATCGTTTTCATCCCCATCATTTTCACTGTTCCCATTGTGCACCATTGCTTGTTCAAGCTCCTGAGCAAATGTTAGTATACACTGCTGTCCAGTCTCAGAATTTAGGAAGTTCTTATAGCATTCAATAAACACTTCATCACTTTCCTCAAGTCCATCCCAAGCAGAGTATACTGATTGATGCCATGGTTTGTACTTTACCAGCTGAAAGTTACAGTACTTACCATAATTCGTACCAGAAGGATTAGGAGAAAACACTGGAAAGCTTCTGATTATCACCTCCTGTTTACGTTTTCTTATGTCTCCCTTTGTAATATAAAAATCTGATGCAAACTGGAGTAGATTCAGAGCCGCATAATTCCAGGAACTTGTTCTCGCCACTGAGCCCTTGATGCATAATGATCACGCAATGCGGGATCCAAAGCACTGTCACCGTGGTTTACTTCGTCACCTTGTCCTCCACGTACTCTTTGGCTTCCATCCAGAGAAATGCAGAGAAAGCTGTAAGTACAACTGTACAAAGGTTTTCCAAGAAGCATATGGGCTGTTTCCTGAGATCCAATGTCACGTTCTCCTGCAACTTGAATCATGGCTCGGCGTAAAGCAGATGATGCCCTGTCTGTACGGCGTAACTTATTGATGGCAGATTGGAGAATCTCTGTTGCCTGTTGAGATCTTGGCTCACCTTTGGTTGCATACTTGGCCATATAGCAAATGCATTGGTCAGTGTCAACAATTGCTTGCAAATCCACATTTGCTCTCCAGTTCTGAAGCATTAAGTGATTGTGTTAGTTGATGCGGTCATCATTCCTCTTGGTGATGAGTGAAGCTCTAACTCTTGCCTCATTTATCTGCTGCACTGTCACTTCATCCTGTCCACCATGATCTCCCGGAGGGGGGGGGGGTACTGCCATATATGGGCTATATAGGTATGTGCCGCTGTGAAGGGTATGGTTTTCAAGCAGTTTACTCTAGGATAGGGTATATAAATCAGAACATTTGGGTCTAGAATAAGGTATCATTTTTCAGGAAACTGATCAAGTGGTTGAAGATTTCATCTAGACTAGGGAAACAGCTACTCTAGGATAGGGGGATTTGGGAAGTTTACTCTAGTATAGGGTAGCAAAATTTAGCTGAATTAGCTCTGGTATAGGTTAAGGGTTTCAGGGTCCCAGCGGCACATTCCCACCCAGAAATTCCTAGAGTACCCCCCCGGGCATGATCTCCCTTAATTAAAAGTCAATGCTGGTCTGTTCAGTGCAATCCTTTGGGTAATTGAATCGGCATTGTGGTTGTTGTCCATGTTTGCTACGTAAACAATATGCTGTACTGCACCTGGTGTGACGTTCCACTGAATTAACCAGAGAGTGGTAGTCATCATTTTCATTTCCAGTTTCTTGAATGGGTATAGCAGAAGGATGTGGGTTTGGTACTGCCCAATTTCCATCTGGAAGAGCCTCATTCATGGTGGTGAGAAGCCAGTCTGCATATTGAATAACTCTTGCTTTAGCTTCAATTCCTGGTTCTATCGCTGGTGTAAAGTCATTTGCCATGTCTTGATAGTTGGATTCTTCATGTTGCCTGTCCAATATTTGCTTAAGCTTCCACCCTTGCGCAGCTCTCTTTACAAGTTCACAGAGTCCTGGGTCATTCTTGAGCTTTGCACAACCATGTGCATGAATACTTCCTCGAGCTTGCCATTTATAACGAAGCCATTTCCATTCAGCATACAAACCTTGATCCAACCAATGTTTATTGAAATCTTCAAGTCTTGCTACGAAGTGGGAGTATGTGATATGTGGATGGTTTATGACAGCTTTTATCCGTATAGCAGGTGTTGCATTGTTTGGTTCCTCTAGCCGTCTATGAAGATCAGGCCAGTAGTTGTCAGCTACACTACATGTGAAGAAAAATGTTGGTGCCCTCTTCTGTTCAATAAGAGCTTTAAGTTCCAAGTAGCGTTGATACCAGTATTGTCTTGTTCCTTGAATCTTTGCCACATAACGCTGAACTCTGTTCATGAGTTGCTGTGCAGACATCTGTTGAACCATTTCCCTTAGTTCTTCTGTGGTAAGGTTAGCATCTTGAGGGTTCTGAGTGAGGTAAACCCTGGCTTGTGACAGCAACTGATGTCTCTGCTTCATGTTCAGTGCCCAGTAGGGAAACCTTGGATGGGATGCAAATCTCCATACAAACTGCCCTGTTGAGAAATGTTCTGCATACCTGACTTGTGATAAGATGTTTAAAACCCTCAGTTAATGTTACCTCCCTAAATCTTCTCTTGTTTGTGGGGTCTCCTCTTCCATGTGGAAACAGTGTGGGGAAGGCCATTGTAGCCAGTCCTTCTGTCTGAAATTCATTGATGGGATCTCCTTCATTGGATGGCCAGTCCAGTGGGTCTTTACCATTAATAAAGGCACGAATAGCGTCTTGTTCCTGTTGTTGAACCTGTTGAAAAGGAAGGAAAGGACTTCTTTCTTGTTCACTACCATTTGCTTCATTCTGGTAAGGTACCTGTTCACATAATTCTTGTATCTGCTGCCCCTCTTCTGTCTCTTGGACATGAACTGTAGGCAAATTTGTCAGAACTCCATCACATGGTAGGCATTCAATAGCTTCATGGTTGATTTCAATGTCTGAGTAGTAGGGATTGTTGTCCTTTAGCCATGCCAGTGCTTGCATCACCTTGTGTCTTCTAACTCTGCAGTCCCTGCTGCTGTTGTCTGCACCATATCGCCTTATAACAAGGAAGGGAAGTTCTTCTACATTGGGTGGCAGTCTTGTTATGAATCCTTGAATGTCTTGAGGAAGGTTCAACACATGTCTTTTGTAGCCACGCTGTCCTCCATGTTTACGATAATATTAAAATATCTGCGGTACATAGTTTAGCAGATATTTGTTTTCTGCACGTTCTGTATTTGGTATTCTTATTGTGTTATACAATTAGGTGTTTCAAGTACGCAATATACGCGTTAATTGCGCGTCGTATATATATAGCTGTTGTCAGTCAGTGATCTTCCTTCGGGTCTGCTAACGCCACACGCTACTCCACTGTTCCTTTATTTTTATATTGTGCATTTCATTTTCATGCTGTTGTGTTCCCCTTTTTTCGGTGTGGAGATTTTGGTCATTTGAGCTTGGCATGCACGAAACCTGTGGACACTTCAAAGAGTAACGCTCGCCGTGATTGTCTAGACGGCGGTTCGTTGACCACTGATGATGCTGATGCTCAGCAAGTTGAGTGCGATTGTTTACATTTATTTTCTTCCTGTAGCAACGAATTTAGTGTTAAAGACGGTAGCAATGGCGTCAAAGGTCGCTTGAAGTTCTCGCTTAACTTCTGTATTAAAACATTAGATGCTTCAGATTTTTTGCTTGATATGATTAGGCGTGGTTACAGGTTACCATTTGCCCATTATCCCTCAGTGCTTTCTAAAGAACAACAGATCTGCGCTTCAGTATCCAGAATTTGTGGCCGAAGCAATTACCGAGCTTCTTAGTAATGGCTGCATTGTTAAACATGTCGTTCCTCCGTTCTGTGTGTCGCGGAAGGAAAGAAGTTGCGTCTTGTTATTGATCTTAGGTACGTCAACAATTGCTTAGTTAAACCCAGATTCAAATATGAAGACTTGCACTCGCTATCCCAAGTTCTGGACGAAGGACACTGGTTTTTCACATGGGACTTTAAGTCCGGCTATCATCATGTTGATATTTGTATTGATCACCAAAAGTATCTCGGTTTTGCTTCGCATTTTTCCGGCGTGTTAGATATTTTACCTTTGCAGTTCCTTCTTTCGGCGTTAGGAGTGCCTGCTTTTGTTTCACCAAGTTAATGCGACCGTTAGACGCTGGCGTTTTATTGGGCACACCACTTTCATTTAATTACACGACGGTTTCGGTAGTCAACCAGATAAGTGTTCTGCCACAGCAGCTAGCTTAATTCAGCGCAAAGAGCTTTTTTCATCTCGTCTTCTTTGTAACGAGGAAAAGTCGCACGTGACCCCAATGTAAATTGGCGAGTGGCTCGGTTTCGTGATCGATTCTGTTTGCATTGTCATTCCGAATGCCACACAGGAAAGTCTCCAAACTTAAGGGCTTGTTGGATTCTGCGATTCAGGCGGGGTACACTTCACTTCGTGATTTAGCGAGAATCGCTGGTACTATCATCTCAGTTGCTTTGGCAGTCGGCCCGATTTCTCCTCTTTTGATCAGGTAGATGTATTTTGCCATTGAAACTAGGTCAGCATGGGACAATACCATTAATTTTTCTCCCAGTCTTCTACTTGAGCTAAAATTTTGGTACTGCAACATCGATTGCTTCAACGGTTATTCTATAAGGCCACCATTAGCGACCCATACCGTTGTGTTTTCCGATGCAAGTGATGTAGCTTTTGGACGTTTTTCAGCTTCGCTAGACGGCACCGTAGTTAGCGGCATGTGGGAACCCAAGGATATCGGCCAAAGTTCTACGTTCCGCGAATTGAAAGCTATTTATTTCGTGTTGCTTTCCTACGTTGCTCAATTGAAACACAAGAGAGTTAAGATCTTTACTGATAATCAGGGCGCCGCCAGAATTGTTGCTATCGGAAGCTCCAAAAGTAATCTCCAGGTTTGGCTATAGACATTCTTAACCTGTCTGGTTAACAGCATCGTTCTGGAAGCGTAATGGATCCCAAGGTCGCTTAACGAAAGTACAGATCTTCTTGGCATATTTTTGGCCTTCTGCATGACAGCTCTTCCCAGCTCAAGTCTTTTGTTAAGGGAGTGTTTGAGCTTCCTTGTATAGAAGACCTCTTGTTGGAAGGTCCCGGCCAGAGGCAAATTTACAAGGCGCGTCCCTCGGTCTTCAGTGGTTGCCCGAGATTCAGAATGTTAGCCTTACGGCTAGATTTTAGGTAACCCTTTGTCATCCTTGTTTACCATGCACGTCTCTTTTCTTTCAGCTCTACTCCTCAGCTTGTCATTGCAGATCTTTTACTTTAGCCACGTTGTGTTTTGCCTGATTTGGCAGGGTCATTCTGGTCAGTAGTTTGACCCGTGTAATGAGCACTGATTACATGAACGTTAGTACTCTCTGAGCCGTCTGCTCTAGATTTAGCTGCCTTAAGTCAATATCTTTAAAGTCAAAACTCAATAAGATCGCAAATTACAAACAATCTGATTTTCTGCGTAGATAATGTCCTGTCCTACTTTTACAAATCTGCTAACGTTATGGAATTGCAAAGATTATCCAAGCCAAGATATCATAGAATTAACTTTTATTTTAGGGGCCTACGCTTTTGTCTGAATCACGCATGCGTACAAAAAAAAGAGTCTGATCTTGAAGTCTGATTGAAATCGAATCGTGACAATCAAAATTTTCATCGCAAAATAAACTTTACTGCACACCAAACTAAAACATGTATAGAAAAGATTCGAAATGATTCTATAACCTAGCCCCCTAAATGACGGTCCTCCTGCCCATACAATCTCTTATAATGTATATTAGCCAAAATCGGCGAGGCCGAGTTTCTTGGCAGCCAGCTGCAGGTATCGAATCTCAGCTTCTACAGTAAGTACAAACACGGGATAAAGTGCGTTTTAAAGTTCATTTCAAATGCTACAACATTGTGAAAATGGAATATTGATAACTAATCCGTGTAATGAGCACTGATTACATGAACGTTAGTACTCTTTGAGCCGTCTGCTCTAGATTTAGCTGCCTTAAGTCAATATCTTTAAAGTCAAAACTCAATAAGATCGCAAATTACAAACAATCTGATTTTCTGCGTAGATAATGTCCTGTCCTACTTTTACAAATCTGCTAACGTTATTGAATTGCAAAGATTATCCAAGCCAAGATATCATAGAATAACTTTTATTTTAGGGGCCTACGCTTTTGTCTGAATCACGCATGCGTAGAAAAAAAAAGAGTCTGATCTTGAATTCTGATTGAAATTGAATCGTCATAATCAAAATTTTCATCGCAAAATAAACTTTACTGCACACCACACTAAAACATGTATAGAAAAGATTCAAAATGATTCTATAACTTACCCCCCTAAATGACGGTCCTTCTGCCCATACAATCTCTTATAATGTATTTTCACCAAAATCGGTGAGGCCGAGTTTCTTGGCAGCCAGCAGCAGGTATCGAATCTCAGCTTCTACAGTAAGTACAAACACGGGATAAAGTGCGTTTTAAAGTTCATTTCAAATGCTACAACATTGTAAAAATGGAATATTTATAACTAATCCGTGTAATGAGCACTGATTACATGGACGTTAGTACTCTCTGAGCCGTCTGCTCTAGATTTAGCTACCTTAAGTCAATATCTTTAAAGTCAAAACTCAATAAGATCGCAAATTACAAACAATCTGATTTTCTGCGTAGATAATGTCCTGTCCTACTTTTACAAATCTGCTAACGTTATGGAATTGCAAAGATTATCCAAGCCAAGATATCATAGAATTAACTTTTATTTTAAGGGGCCTACGCTTTTGTCGGAATCACGCATGCGTAGTAAAAAAAAGGGTCTGATCTTGAATTCTGATTGAAATCGAATCGTTACAATCAAAATTTTCATCGCAAAAAAAACTTTACTGCACACCACACTAAAACATGTATAGAAAAGTTTCGAAATGATTCTATAACTTACCCCCCTAAATGACGGTCCTCCTGCCCATACAATCTCTTATAATGTATTTTCACCAAAATCGGTGAGGCCGACTTTTTTGGCAGCCAGCTGCAGTTATCGAATCTCAGCTTCCAAAGTAAGTACAAACACGGGATAAAGTGCGTTTTAAAGTTCATTTCAAATGCTACAACATTGTGAAAATGGAATATTGATAACTAATCCGTGTAATGAGCACTTATTACATGAACGTTAGTACTCTCTGAGCCGTCTGCTCTAGATTTAGCTGCCTTAAGTCAATATCTTTAAAGTCAAAACTCAATAAGATCGCAAATTACAAACAATCTGATTTTCTGCGTAGATAATGTCCTGTCCTACTTTTACAAATCTGCTAACGTTATGGAATTGCAAAGATTATCCAAGCCAAGATATCATAGAAGAACTTTTATTTTAGGGGCTTACGCTTTTGTCTGAATCACGCATGCGTAGAAAAAAAAAGAGTCTGATCTTGAATTGTGATTGAAATTGAATCGTCACAATCAAAATTTTCATCGCAAAATAAACTTTACTGCACACCACACTAAAACATGTATACAAAAGATTCGAAATGATTCTATAACTTACCCCCCTAAATGACGGTCCTCCTGCCCATGCAATCTCTTATAATGTATTTTCACCAAAATCGGTGAGGCCGAGTTTCTTGGCAGCCAGCTGCAGGTATCGAATCTCAGCTTCTACAGTAAGTACAAACACGGGATAAAGTGCGTTTTAAAGTTCATTTCGAATGCTACAACATTGTAAAAATGGAATATTTATGACTAATCCGTGCAACGAGCACTGATTACATGAACGTTAGTACTCTCTGAGCCTTCTGCTCTAGATTTAGCTGCCTTAAGTCAATATCTTTAAAGTCAAAACTCAATAAGATCGCAAATTACAAACAATCTAATTTTCTGCGTAGATAATGTCCTGTCCTACTTTTACAAATCTGCTAACGTTATGGAATTGCAAAGATTATCCAATCCAAGATATCATAGAATTAACTTTTATTTTAGGGGCCTACGCTTTTGTCTGAATCACGCATGCGTAGTAAAAAAAGGGTCTGATCTTGAATTCTGATTGAAATCGAATCGTTACAATCAAAATTTTCATCGCAAAAAAAACTTTACTGCACGCCACACTAAAACATGTATAGAAAAGTTTCGAAATGATTCTATAACTTACCCCCCTAAATGACGGTCCTCCTGCCCATACAATCTCTTATAATGTATTTTCACCAAAATCGGTGAGGCCGAGTTTCTTGGCAGCCAGCTGCAGGTATCGAATCTCAGCTTCCACAGTAAGTACAAACACGGGATAAAGTGCGTTTTAAAGTTCATTTCAAATGCTACAACATTGTGAAAATGGAATATTGATAACTAATCCGTGTAATGAGCACTGATTACATGAACGTTAGTACTCTCTGAGCCGTCTGCTCTAGATTTAGCTGCCTTAAGTCAATATCTTTAAAGTCAAAACTCAATAAGATCGCAAATTACAAACAATCTGATTTTCTGCGTAGATAATGTCCTGTCCTACTTTTACAAATCTGCTAACGTTATGGAATTGCAAAGATTATCCAAGCCAAGATATCATAGAATAACTTTTATTTTAGGGGCCTACGCTTTTGTCTGAATCACGCATGCGTACAAAAAAAAGAGTCTGATCTTGAATTCTGATTGAAATCGAATCTTGACAATCAAAATTTTCATCGCAAAATAAACTTTACTGCACACCACACTAAAACATGTATAGAAAAGATTCGAAATGATTCTATAACTTACCCCCCTAAATGACGGTCCTCCTGCCCATACAATCTCTTATAATGTATTTTCACCAAAATCGGTGAGGCCGAGTTTCTTGGCAGCCAGCTGCAGGTATCGAATCTCAGCTTCTACAGTAAGTACAAACACGGGATAAAGTGCGTTTTAAAGTTCATTTCGAATGCTACAACATTGTAAAAATGGAATATTTATGACTAATCCGTGCAATGAGCACTGATTACATGAACGTTAGTACTCTCTGAGCCTTCTGCTCTAGATTTAGCTGCCTTAAGTCAATATCTTTAAAGTCAAAACTCAATAAGATCGCAAATTACAAACAATCTAATTTTCTGCGTAGATAATGTCCTGTCCTACTTTTACAAATCTGCTAACGTTATGGAATTGCAAAGATTATCCAATCCAAGATATCATAGAATTAACTTTTATTTTAGGGGCCTACGCTTTTGTCTGAATCACGCATGCGTAGTAAAAAAAGGGTCTGATCTTGAATTCTGATTGAAATCGAATCGTTACAATCAAAATTTTCATCGCAAAAAAAACTTTACTGCACGCCACACTAAAACATGTATAGAAAAGTTTCGAAATGATTCTATAACTTACCCCCCTAAATGACGGTCCTCCTGCCCATACAATCTCTTATAATGTATTTTCACCAAAATCGGTGAGGCCGAGTTTCTTGGCAGCCAGCTGCAGGTATCGAATCTCAGCTTCCACAGTAAGTACAAACACGGGATAAAGTGCGTTTTAAAGTTCATTTCAAATGCTACAACATTGTGAAAATGGAATATTGATAACTAATCCGTGTAATGAGCACTGATTACATGAACGTTAGTACTCTCTGAGCCGTCTGCTCTAGATTTAGCTGCCTTAAGTCAATATCTTTAAAGTCAAAACTCAATAAGATCGCAAATTACAAACAATCTGATTTTCTGCGTAGATAATGTCCTGTCCTACTTTTACAAATCTGCTAACGTTATGGAATTGCAAAGATTATCCAAGCCAAGATATCATAGAATAACTTTTATTTTAGGGGCCTACGCTTTTGTCTGAATCACGCATGCGTACAAAAAAAAGAGTCTGATCTTGAATTCTGATTGAAATCGAATCTTGACAATCAAAATTTTCATCGCAAAATAAACTTTACTGCACACCACACTAAAACATGTATAGAAAAGATTCGAAATGATTCTATAACTTACCCCCCTAAATGACGGTCCTCCTGCCCATACAATCTCTTATAATGTATTTTCACCAAAATCGGTTAGGCCGAGTTTCTTGGCAGCCAGCTGCAGGTATCGAATCTTAGCTTCTACAGTAAGTACAAACACGGGATAAAGTGCGTTTTAAAGTTCATTTCAAATGCTACAACATTGTAAAAATGGAATATTGATAACTAATCCGTGTAATGAGCACTGATTACATGAACGTTAGTACTCTCTGAGCCGTCTGCTCTAGATTTAGCTGCCTTAAGTCAATATCTTTAAAGTCAAAACTCAATAAGATCGCAAATTACAAACAATCTGATTTTCTGCGTAGATAATGTCCTGTCCTACTTTTACAAATCTGCTAACGTTATGGAATTGCAAAGATTATCCAAGCCAAGATATCATAGAATAACTTTTATTTTAGGGGCCTACGCTTTTGTCTGAATCACGCATGCGTACAAAAAAAAAGAGTCTGATCTTGAATTCTAATTGAAATCGAATCGTTACAATCAAAATTTTAATCGCAAAATAAACTTTACTGCACACCACACTAAAACATGTGTAAAAAAGATTCGAAATGATTCTATAACTTACCCCCCTAAATGACGGTCCTCCTGCCCATACAATCTCTTATAATGTATTTTCACCAAAATCGGTGAGGCCGAGTTTCTTGGCAGCCAGCTGCAGGTATCGAATCTTAGCTTCTACAGTAAGTACAAACACGGGATAAAGTGCGTTTTAAAGTTCATTTCAAATGCTACAACATTGTGAAAATGGAATATTGATAACTAATCCGTGTAATGAGCACTGATTACATGAACGTTAGTACTCTCTGAGCCGTCTGCTCTAGATTTAGCTGCCTTAAGTCAATATCTTTAAAGTCAAAACTCAATAAGATCGCAAATTACAAACAATCTGATTTTCTGCGTAGATAATGCCCTGTCCTACTTTTACAAATCTGCTAACGTTATGGAATTGCAAAGATTATCCAAGCCAAGATATCATAGAATAACTTTTATTTTAGGGGCCTACGCTTTTGTCTGAATCACGCATGCGTACAAAAAAAAGAGTCTGATCTTGAATTCTGATTGAAATCGAATCTTGACAATCAAAATTTTCATCGCAAAATAAACTTTACTGCACACCACACTAAAACATGTATAGAAAAGATTCGAAATGATTCTATAACTTACCCCCCTAAATGACGGTCCTCCTGCCCATACAATCTCTTATAATGTATTTTCACCAAAATCGGTGAGGCCGAGTTTCTTGGCAGCCAGCTGCAGGTATCGAATCTCAGCTTCTACAGTAAGTACAAACACGGGATAAAGTGCGTTTTAAAGTTCATTTCGAATGCTACAACATTGTAAAAATGGAATATTTATGACTAATCCGTGCAATGAGCACTGATTACATGAACGTTAGTACTCTCTGAGCCTTCTGCTCTATATTTAGCTGCCTTAAGTCAATATCTTTAAAGTCAAAACTCAATAAGATCGCAAATTACAAACAATCTAATTTTCTGCGTAGATAATGTCCTGTCCTACTTTTACAAATCTGCTAACGTTATGGAATTGCAAAGATTATCCAATCCAAGATATCATAGAATTAACTTTTATTTTAGGGGCCTACGCTTTTGTCTGAATCACGCATGCGTAGTAAAAAAAGGGTCTGATCTTGAATTCTGATTGAAATCGAATCGTTACAATCAAAATTTTCATCGCAAAAAAAACTTTACTGCACGCCACACTAAAACATGTATAGAAAAGTTTCGAAATGATTCTATAACTTACCCCCCTAAATGACGGTCCTCCTGCCCATACAATCTCTTATAATGTATTTTCACCAAAATCGGTGAGGCCGAGTTTCTTGGCAGCCAGCTGCAGGTATCGAATCTCAGCTTCCACAGTAAGTACAAACACGGGATAAAGTGCGTTTTAAAGTTCATTTCAAATGCTACAACATTGTGAAAATGGAATATTGATAACTAATCCGTGTAATGAGCACTGATTACATGAACGTTAGTACTCTCTGAGCCGTGTGCTCTAGATTTAGCTGCCTTAAGTCAATATCTTTAAAGTCAAAACTCAATAAGATCGCAAATTACAAACAATCTGATTTTCTGCGTAGATAATGTCCTGTCCTACTTTTACAAATCTGCTAACGTTATGGAATTGCAAAGATTATCCAAGCCAAGATATCATAGAATAACTTTTATTTTAGGGGCCTACGCTTTTGTCTGAATCACGCATGCGTACAAAAAAAAGAGTCTGATCTTGAATTCTGATTGAAATCGAATCTTGACAATCAAAATTTTCATCGCAAAATAAACTTTACTGCACACCACACTAAAACATGTATAGAAAAGATTCGAAATGATTCTATAACTTACCCCCCTAAATGACGGTCCTCCTGCCCATACAATCTCTTATAATGTATTTTCACCAAAATCGGTTAGGCCGAGTTTCTTGGCAGCCAGCTGCAGGTATCGAATCTTAGCTTCTACAGTAAGTACAAACACGGGATAAAGTGCGTTTTAAAGTTCATTTCAAATGCTACAACATTGTAAAAATGGAATATTGATAACTAATCCGTGTAATGAGCACTGATTACATAAACGTTAGTACTCTCTGAGCCGTCTGCTCTAGATTTAGCTGCCTTAAGTCAATATCTTTAAAGTCAAAACTCAATAAGATCGCAAATTACAAACAATCTGATTTTCTGCGTAGATAATGTCCTGTCCTACTTTTACAAATCTGCTAACGTTATGGAATTGCAAAGATTATCCAAGCCAAGATATCATAGAATAACTTTTATTTTAGGGGCCTACGCTTTTGTCTGAATCACGCATGCGTACAAAAAAAAAGAGTCTTATCTTGAATTCTAATTGAAATCGAATCGTTACAATCAAAATTTTAATCGCAAAATAAACTTTACTGCACACCACACTAAAACATGTGTAAAAAAGATTCGAAATGATTCTATAACTTACCCCCCTAAATGACGATCCTCCTGCCCATACAATCTCTTATAATGTATTTTCACCAAAATCGGTGAGGCCGAGTTTCTTGGCAGCCAGCTGCAGGTATCGAATCTTAGCTTCTACAGTAAGTACAAACACGGGATAAAGTGCGTTTTAAAGTTCATTTCAAATGCTACAACATTGTAAAAATGGAATATTGATAACTAATCCGTGTAATGAGCACTGATTACATGAACGTTAGTACTCTCTGAGCCGTCTGCTCTAGATTTAGCTGCCTTAAGTCAATATCTTTAAAGTCAAAACTCAATAAGATCGCAAATTACAAACAATCTGATTTTCTGCGTAGATAATGTCCTGTCCTACTTTTACAAATCTGCTAACGTTATGGAATTGCAAAGATTATCCAAGCCAAGATATCATAGAATAACTTTTATTTTAGGGGCCTACGCTTTTGTCTGAATCACGCATGCGTACAAAAAAAAATAGTCTGATCTTGAATTCTAATTGAAATCGAATAGTTACAATCAAAATTTTAATCGCAAAATAAACTTCACTGCACTCCACACTAAAACATGTGTAAAAAAGATTCGACATGATTCTATAACTTACCCCCCTAAATGACGGTCCTCCTGCCCATACAATCTCTTATAATGTATTTTCACCAAAATCGGTGAGGCCGAGTTTCTTGGCAGCCAGCTGCAGGTATCGAATCTCAGCTTCTACAGTAAGTACAAACACGGGAGAAAGTGCGTTTTAAAGTTAATTTAAATGCTACAACATTGTAAAAATGGAATATTGATAACTAATCCGTGTAATGAGCACTGATTACATGAACGTTAGTACTCTCTGAGCCGTCTGCTCTAGATTTAGCTGCCTTAAGTCAATATCTTTAAAGTCAAAACTCAATAAGATCGCAAATTACAAACAATCTGATTTTCTGCGTAGATAATGTCCTGTCCTACTTTTACAAATCTGCTAACGTTATGGAATTGCAAAGATTATCCAAGCCAACACATCATAGAATAACTTTTATTTTAGGAGCCTACGCTTTTGTCTGAATCACGCATGCGTACAAAAAAAAGAGTCTGATCTTGAATTCTGATTGAAATCGAATCGTTACAATCAAAATTTTCATCGCAAAATAAACTTTACTGCACACCACACTAAAACATGTATAGAAAACTTTTGAAATGATTCTATAACTTACCCCCCTAAATGACGGTCCTTCTGCCCATACAATCTCTTATAATGTATTTTCATCAAAATCGGTGAGGAAAAGTTTCTTGGCAGCCAGCTGCAGGTATCCAATCTCAGCTTCTACAGTAAGTACAAACACGGGATAAAGTGCGTTTTAAAGTTCATTTCAAATGCTACAACATTGTAAAAATGGAATATTGATAACTAATCCGTGTAATGAGCACTGATTACATGAACGTTAGTACTCTCTGAGCCGTCTGCTCTAGATTTAGCTGCCTTAAGTCAATATCTTTAAAGTCAAAACTCAATAAGATCGCAAATTACAAACAATCTGATTTTCTGCGTAGATAATGTCCTGTCCTACTTTTACAAATCTGCTAACGTTATGGAATTGCAAAGATTATCCAAGCCAAGATATCATAGAATTAACTTTTATTTTAGGGGCCTACGCTTTTGTCTGAATCACGCATGCGTAGTAAAAAAAAGGGTCTGATCTTGAATTCTGATTGAAATCGAATCGTTACAATCAAAATTTTCATCGCAAAATAAAATTTACTGCACGCCACACTGAAACATGTATAGAAAAGATTCGAAATGATTCTATAACTTACCCCCCAAAATGACGGTCCTCCTGCCCATACAATCTCTTATAATGTATTTTCACCAAAATCGGTGAGGCCGAGTTTCTTGGCAGCCAGCTGCAGGTATCGAATCTCAGCTTCCACAGTAAGTACAAACACGAAATAAAGTGCGTTTTAAAGTTTATTTTAAATGCTACAACATTGTGAAAATGGAATATTGATAACTAATCCGTGTAATGAGCACTGATTACATGAACGTTAGTACTCTCTGAGCCGTCTGCTCTAGATTTAGCTGCCTTAAGTCAATATCTTTAAAGTCAAAACTCAATAAGATCGCAAATTACAAACAATCTGATTTTCTGCGTAGATAATGTCCTGCCCTACTTTTACAAATCTGCTAACGTTATGGAATTGCAAAGATTATCCAAGCCAAGATATCATAGAATAACTTTTATTTTAGGGGCCTACGCTTTTGTCTGAATCACGCAAGCGTACAAAAAAAAGAGTCTGATCTTGAATTCTGATTGAAATCGAATCTTGACAATCAAAATTTTCATCGCAAAATAAACTTTACTGCACACCACACTAAAACATGTATAGAAAAGATTCGAAATGATTCTATAACTTACCCCCCTAAATGACGGTCCTCCTGCCCATACAATCTCTTATAATGTATTTTCACCAAAATCGGTGAGGCCGAGTTTCTTGGCAGCCAGCTGCAGGTATCGAATCTCAGCTTCTACAGTAAGTACAAACACGGGATAAAGTGCGTTTTAAAGTTCATTTCAAATGCTACAACATTGTGAAAATGGAATATTGATAACTAATCCGTGTAATGAGCACTGATTACATGAACGTTAGTACTCTCTGAGCCGTCTGCTCTAGATTTAGCTGCCTTAAGTCAATATCTTTAAAGTCAAAACTCAATAAGATCGCAAATTACAAACAATCTGATTTTCTGCGTAGATAATGTCCTGTCCTACTTTTACAAATCTGCTAACGTTATGGAATTGCAAAGATTATCCAAGCCAAGTTATCATAGAATAACTTTTATTTTAGGGGCCTACGCTTTTGTCTGAATCACGCATGCGTACAAAAAAAAGAGTCTGATCTTGAATTCTGATTGAAATCGAATCGTTACAATCAAAATTTTCATCGCAAATTAAACTTTACTGCACACCACACTAAAACATGTATAGAAAAGATTCGAAATGATTCTATAACTTACCCCCTAAATGACGGTCCTCCTGCCCATACAATCTCTTATAATGTATTTTCACCAAAATCGGTGAGGCCGAGTTTCTTGGCAGCCAGCTGCAGGTATCGAATCTCAGCTTCTACAGTAAGTACAAACACGGGATAAAGTGCGTTTTAAAGTTCATTTCAAATGCTACAACATTGTGAAAATGGAATATTGATAACTAATCCGTGTAATGAGCACTGATTACATGAACGTTAGTACTCTCTGATCCGTCTGCTCTAGATTTAGCTGCCTTAAGTCAATATCTTTAAAGTCAAAACTCAATAAGATCGCAAATTACAAACAATCTGATTTTTTGCGTAGATAACGTCCTGTCCTACTTTTACAAATCTGCTAACGTAATGGAATTGCAAAGATTATCCAAGGCAAGATATCATAGAATAACTTTTATTTTAGGGGCCTACGCTTTTGTCTGAATCACGCATGCGTACAAAAAGGGGAGTCTGATCTTGAATTCTGATTGAAATCGAATCGTTACAATCAAAATTTTCATCGCAAATTAAACTTTACTGCACACCACACTAAAACATGTATAGAAAAGATTCGAAATGATTCTATAACTTACCCCCCTAAATGACGGTCCTCCTGCCCATACAATCTCTTATAATGTATTTTCACCAAAATCGGTGAGGCCGAGTTTCTTGGCAGCCAGCTGCAGGTATCGAATCTCAGCTTCTACAGTAAGTACAAACACGGGATAAAGTGCGTTTTAAAGTTCATTTCAAATGCTACAACATTGTGAAAATGGAATATTTATAACTAATCCGTGTAATGAGCACTGATTACATGAACCTTAGTACTCTCTGAGCCGTCTGCTCTAGATTTATCTGATTTAAGTCAATATCTTTAAAGTCAAAACTCAATAAGGTCGCAAATTACAAACAATCTGATTTTCTGCGTAGATAATGTCCTGTCCTACTTTTACAAATCTGCTAACGTTATGGAATTGCAAAGATTATCCAAGCCAAGATATCATAGAATAACTTTTATTTTAGGGGCCCACGCTTTTGTCTGAATTACGCATGCGTACAAAAAAAGAGTCTGATCTTGAATTCTTATTGAAATCGAATCGTTACAATCAAAATTTTCATCGCAAAATAAACTTTACTGCACACCACACTAAAACATGTATAGAAAAGATTCGAAATGATTCTATAACTTACCCCCTAAATGACGGTCCTCCTGCCCATACAATCTCTTATAATGTATTTTCACCAAAATCGGTGAGGCCGAGTTTCTTGGCAGCCAGCTGCAGGTATCGAATGTCAGCTTCTACAGTAAGTACAAACACGGGATAAAGTGCGTTTTAAAGTTCATTTCAAAGGCTACAACATTGTGAAAATGAAATATTGATAACTAATCCGTGTAATGAGCACTGATTACATGAACGTTAGTACTCTCTGAGCCGTCTGCTCTAGATTTAGCTGCCTTAAGTCAATATCTTTAAAGTCAAAACTCAATAAGATCGCAAATTACAAACAATCTGATTTTTTGCGTAGATAACGTCCTGTCCTACTTTTACAAATCTGCTAACGTTATGGAATTGCAAAGATTATCCAAGCCAAGATATCATAGAATAACTTTTATTTTAGGGGCCCACGCTTTTGTCTGAATTACGCATGCGTACAAAAAAAGAGTCTGATCTTGAATTCTTATTGAAATCGAATCGTTACAATCAAAATTTTCATCGCAAAATAAACTTTACTGCACATCACACTAAAACATGTATAGAAAAGATTCGAAATTATTCTATAACTTACCCCCCTAAATGACGGTCCTCCTGCCCATACAATCTCTTATAATGTATTTTCACCAAAATCGGTGAGGCCGAGTTTCTTGGCAGCCAGCTGCAGGTATCGAATGTCAGCTTCTACAGTAAGTACAAACACGGGATAAAGTGCGTTTTAAAGTTCATTTCAAATGCTACAAGATTGTGAAAATGAAATATTGATAACTAATCCGTGTAATGAGCACTGATTACATGAACGTTAGTACTCTCTGAGCCGTCTTCTCTAGATTTAGCTGCCTTAAGTCAATATCTTTAAAGTCAAAACTCAATAAGATCGCAAATTACAAACAATCTGATTTTTTGCGTAGATAACGTCCTGTCCTACTTTTACAAATCTGCTAACGTTATGGAATTGCAAAGATTATCCAAGCCAAGATATCATAGAATAACTTTTATTTTAGGGGCCCACGCTTTTGTCTGAATTACGCATGCGTACAAAAAAAGAGTCTGATCTTGAATTCTTATTGAAATCGAATCGTTACAATCAAAATTTTCATCGCAAAATAAACTTTACTGCACATCACACTAAAACATGTATAGAAAAGATTCGAAATTATTCTATAACTTACCCCCCTAAATGACGGTCCTCCTGCCCATACAATCTCTTATAATGTATTTTCACCAAAATCGGTGAGGCCGAGTTTCTTGGCAGCCAGCTGCAGGTATCGAATGTCAGCTTCTACAGTAAGTACAAACACGGGATAAAGTGCGTTTTAAAGTTCATTTCAAATGCTACAAGATTGTGAAAATGAAATATTGATAACTAATCCGTGTAATGAGCACTGATTACATGAACGTTAGTACTCTCTGAGCCGTCTTCTCTAGATTTAGCTGCCTTAAGTCAATATCTTTAAAGTCAAAACTCAATAAGATCGCAAATTACAAACAATCTGATTTTTTGCGTAGATAACGTCCTGTCCTACTTTTACAAATCTGCTAACGTTATGGAATTGCAAAGATTATCCAAGCCAAGATATCATAGAATAACTTTTATTTTAGGGGCCCACGCTTTTGTCTGAATTACGCATGCGTACAAAAAAAGAGTCTGATCTTGAATTCTTATTGAAATCGAATCGTTACAATCAAAATTTTCATCGCAAAATAAACTTTACTGCACATCACACTAAAACATGTATAGAAAAGATTCGAAATTATTCTATAACTTACCCCCCTAAATGACGGTCCTCCTGCCCATACAATCTCTTATAATGTATTTTCACCAAAATCGGTGAGGCCGAGTTTCTTGGCAGCCAGCTGCAGGTATCGAATGTCAGCTTCTACAGTAAGTACAAACACGGGATAAAGTGCGTTTTAAAGTTCATTTCAAATGCTACAAGATTGTGAAAATGAAATATTGATAACTAATCCGTGTAATGAGCACTGATTACATGAACGTTAGTACTCTCTGAGCCGTCTTCTCTAGATTTAGCTGCCTTAAGTCAATATCTTTAAAGTCAAAACTCAATAAGATCGCAAATTACAAACAATCTGATTTTTTGCGTAGATAACGTCCTGTCCTACTTTTACAAATCTGCTAACGTTATGGAATTGCAAAGATTATCCAAGCCAAGATATCATAGAATAACTTTTATTTTAGGGGCCCACGCTTTTGTCTGAATTACGCATGCGTACAAAAAAAGAGTCTGATCTTGAATTCTGATTGAAATCGAATCGTTACAATCAAAATTTTCATCGCAAAATAAACTTTACTGCACATCACACTAAAACATGTATAGAAAAGATTCGAAATTATTCTATAACTTACCCCCCTAAATGACGGTCCTCCTGCCCATACAATCTCTTATAATGTATTTTCACCAAAATCGGTGAGGCCGAGTTTCTTGGCAGCCAGCTGCAGGTATCGAATGTCAGCTTCTACAGTAAGTACAAACACGGGATAAAGTGCGTTTTAAAGTTCATTTCAAATGCTACAAGATTGTGAAAATGAAATATTGATAACTAATCCGTGTAATGAGCACTGATTACATGAACGTTAGTACTCTCTGAGCCGTCTTCTCTAGATTTAGCTGCCTTAAGTCAATATCTTTAAAGTCAAAACTCAATAAGATCGCAAATTACAAACAATCTGATTTTCTGCGTAGATAATGTCCTGTCCTACTTTTACAAATGTGCTAACGTTATGGAATTGCAAAGATTATCCAAGCCAAGTTATCATAGAATAACTTTTATTTTAGGGGCCTACGCTTTTGTCTGAATCACGCATGCGTACAAAAAGAAGAGTCTGATCTTGAATTCTGATTGAAATCGAATCGTTACAATCAAAATTTTCATCGCAAATTAAACTTTACTGCACACCACACTAAAACATGTATAGAAAAGATTCGAAATGATTCTATAACTTACCCCCTAAATGACGGTCCTCCTGCCCATACAATCTCTTATAATGTATTTTCACCAAAATCGGTGAGGCCGAGTTTCTTGGCAGCCAGCTGCAGGTATCGAATCCCAGCTTCTACAGTAAGTACAAACACGGGATAAAGTGCGTTTTAAAGTTCATTTCAAATGCTACAACATTGTGAAAATGACATATTGATAACTAATCCGTGTAATGAGCACTGATTACATGAACGTTAGTACTCTCTGAGCCGTCTTCTCTAGATTTAGCTGCCTTAAGTCAATATATTTAAAGTCAAAACTCAATAAGATCGCAAATTACAAACAATCTGATTTTCTGCGTAGATAATGTCCTGTCCTACTTTTACAAATCTGCTAACGTTATGGAATTGCAAAGATTATCCAAGCCAAGATATCATAGAATAACTTTTATTTTAAGGGCCTACGCTTTTGTCTGAATCACGCATGTGTACAAAAAGAAGAGTCTGATCTTGAATTCTGATTGAAATCGAATCGTTACAATCAAAATTTTCATCGCAAAATAAACTTTACTGCACACCACACTAAAACATGTATAGAAAAGATTCGAAATGATTCTATAACTTACCCCCCTAAATGACGGTCCTCCTGCCCATACAATCTCTTATAATTTATTTTCACCAAAATCGGTGAGGCCGAGTTTCTTGGCAGCCAGCTGCAGGTATCGAATGTCAGCTTCTACAGTAAGTACAAACACGGGATAAAGTGCGTTTTAAAGTTCATTTCAAATGCTACAACATTGTGAAAATGAAATATTGATAACTAATCCGTGTAATGAGCACTGATTACATGAACGTTAGTACTCTCTGAGCCGTCTTCTCTAGATTTAGCTGCCTTAAGTCAATATCTTTAAAGTCAAAACTCAATAAGATCGCAAATTACAAACAATCTGATTTTCTGCGTAGATAATGTCCTGTCCTACATTACAAATCTGCTAACGTTATGGAATTGCAAAGATTATCCAAGCCAAGATATCATAGAATAACTTTTATTTTAGGGGCCTACGCTTTTGTCTGAATCACGCATGCGTACAAAAAGAAGAGTCTGATCTTGAATTCTGATTGAAATCGAATCGTTACAATCAAAATTTTCATCGCAAAATAAACTTTACTGCACACCACACTAAAACATGTATAGAAAAGATTCGAAATGATTCTATAACTTACCCCCCTAAATGACGGTCCTCCTGCCCATACAATCTCTTATAATTTATTTTCACCAAAATCGGTGAGGCCGAGTTTCTTGGCAGCCAGCTGCAGGTATCGAATGTCAGCTTCTACAGTAAGTACAAACACGGGATAAAGTGCGTTTTAAAGTTCATTTCAAATGCTACAACATTGTGAAAATGAAATATTGATAACTAATCCGTGTAATGAGCACTGATTACATGAACGTTAGTACTCTCTGAGCCGTCTTCTCTAGATTTAGCTGCCTTAAGTCAATATCTTTAAAGTCAAAACTCAATAAGATCGCAAATTACAAACAATCTGATTTTCTGCGTAGATAATGTCCTGTCCTACTTTTACAAATCTGCTAACGTTATGGAATTGCAAAGATTATCCAAGCCAAGTTATCATAGAATAACTTTTATTTTAGGGGCCTACGCTTTTGTCTGAATCACGCATGCGTACAAAAAGAAGAGTCTGATCTTGAATTCTGATTGAAATCGAATCGTTACAGTCAAAATTTTCATCGCAAATTAAACTTTACTGCACACCACACTAAAACATGTATAGAAAAGATTCGAAATGATTCTATAACTTACCCCCTAAATGACGGTCCTCCTGCCCATACAATCTCTTATAATGTATTTTCACCAAAATCGGTGAGGCCGAGTTTCTTGGCAGCCAGCTGCAGGTATCGAATCCCAGCTTCTACAGTAAGTACAAACACGGGATAAAGTGCGTTTTAAAGTTCATTTCAAATGCTACAACATTGTGAAAATGGAATATTGATAACTAATCCGTGTAATGAGCACTGATTACATGAACGTTAGTACTCTCTGAGCCGTCTGCTCTAGATTTAGCTGCCTTAAGTCAATATCTTTAAAGTCAAAACTCAATAAGATCGCAAATTACAAACAATCTGATTTTTTGCGTAGATAACGTCCTGTCCTACTTTTACAAATCTGCTAACGTAATGGAATTGCAAAGATTATCCAAGGCAAGATATCTTAGAATAACTTTTATTTTAGGGGCTTACGCTTTTGTCTGAATCACGCATGCGTACAAAAAGAAGAGTCTGATCTTGAATTCTGATTGAAATCGAATCGTTACAATCAAAATTTTCATCGCAAATTAAACTTTACTGCACACCACACTAAAACATGTATAGAAAAGATTCGAAATGATTCTACAACTTACCCCCTAAATGACGGTCCTCCTGCCCATACAATCTCTTATAATGTATTTTCACCAAAATCGGTGAGGCCGAGTTTCTTGGCAGCCAGCTGCAGGTATCGAATCCCAGCTTCTACAGTAAGTACAAACACGGGATAAAGTGCGTTTTAAAGTTCATTTCAAATGCTACAACATTGTGAAAATGGAATATTGATAACTAATCCGTGTAATGAGCACTGATTACATGAACGTTAGTACTCTCTGAGCCGTCTGCTCTAGATTTAGCTGCCTTAAGTCAATATCTTTAAAGTCAAAACTCAATAAGATCGCAAATTACAAACAATCTGATTTTTTGCGTAGATAACGTCCTGTCCTACTTTTACAAATCTGCTAACGTTATGGAATTGCAAAGATTATCCAAGGCAAGATATCATAGAATAACTTTTATTTTAGGGGCCTACGCTTTTGTCTGAATCACGCATGCGTAAAAAAAGAAGAGTCTGATCTTGAATTCTGATTGAAATCGAATCGTTACAATCAAAATTTTCATCGCAAATTAAACTTTACTGCACACCACACTAAAACATGTATAGAAAAGATTCGAAATGATTTTATAACTTACCCCCCTAAATGACGGTCCTCCTGCCCATACAATCTCTTATAATGTATTTTCACCAAAATCGGTGAGGCGAGTTTCTTGGCAGCCAGCTGCAGGTATCGAATCTCAGCTTCTACAGTAGGTACAAACACGGGATAAAGTGCGTTTTAAAGTTCATTTCAAATGCTACAACATTGTGAAAATGAAATATTGATAACTAATCCGTGTAATGAGCACTGATTATATGAACCTTAGTACTCTCTGAGCCGTCTGCTCTACATTTAGCTGCCTTAAGTCAATATCTTTAAAGTCAAAACTCAATAAGATCGCAAATTACAAACAATCTGATTTTCTGCGTAGATAATGTCCTGTCCTACTTTTACAAATCTGCTAACGTTATCGAATTGCAAAGATTATCCAAGCCAAGATATCATAGAATAACTTTTATTTTAGGGGCCTACGCTTTTGTCTGAATCACGCATGCGTAGAAAATAAAAGAGTCTGATCTTGAATTCTGATTGAAATCGAATCGTCACAATCAAAATTTTCATCGCAAAATAAACTTTACTGCACACCACACTAAAACATGTATAGAAAAGATTCGAAATGATTCTATAACTTACCCCCCTAAATGACGGTCCTCCTGCCCATACAATCTCTTATAATGTATTTTCACCAAAATCGGTGAGGCCGAGTTTCTTGGCAGCCAGCTGCAGGTATCGAATCTGAGCTTCTACAGTAAGTAGAAACAGGGGATAAAGTGCGTTTTAAAGTTCATTTTAAATGCTACAACATTGTGAAAATGGAATATTGATAACTAATCGGTGTAATGAGCACTGATTACATGAACGTTAGTACTCTCTGAGCCGTCTGCTCTAGATTTAGCTGCCTTAAGTCAATATCTTTACAGTCAAAACTCAATAAGATCGCAAATTACGAAATATCTGATTTTCTGCATAGATAATGCCCTGTCCTACTTGTACAAATCTGCTAACTTTTGGAATTGCAAAGATTATCCAATCCAAGATATCATAGAACAACTTTTATTTTAGGCGCCCACGCTTTGGTCTGATTCACGCATGCGTACTAACAAATAGTCTGATCTTGAATTCTTATTGAAATCGAATCGTTACAATCAAAATTTTCATCGCAAAATAAACTTTACTGCACATCACACTAAAACATGTATAGAAAAGACTCGAAATGATTCTATAACTTACCCCCTTAAATGACGGTCCTCCTGCCCATACAATCTCTTATAATGTATTTTCACCAAAATAAGTCAGGTCGAGTTTCTTGGCAACCAGCTGCAGGTATCGTATCTCAGCTTCTAGAGTAAGTACAAACACGGGATAAAGTTCGTTTTAAAGTTCATTTCAAATGCTACAACATGGTGAAAATGGAATATTGATAACTAATTCGTGTAATGAGCACTGATTACATGAAATTTAGTACTCTCTGAGCCGTCTGCTCTAGATTTAGCTGCCTTAAGTCAATATCTTTACAGTCAAAACTCAATAAGATCGCAAATTACGAAATATCTGATTTTCTGCATAGATAATGCCCTGTCCTACTTGTACAAATCTGCTAACTTTTGGAATTGCAAAGATTATCCAAGCCAAGATATCATAGAACAACTTTTATTTTAGGGGCCACGCTTTGGTCTGAATCACGCATGCGTACTAACAAATAGTCTGATCTTGAATTCTGATTCAAATCGAATCGTTACAATCAAAATTTTCATTGCAAAATAAACCTTACTGCACACCACACTAAAACATGTATAGAAAAGATTCGAAATGATTCTATAACTTACCCCCCTAAATGACGGTCCTCCTGCCCATACAATCTCTTATAATGTATTTTCACCAAAATCAGTCAGGTCGAGTTTCTTGGCAACCAGCTGCAGGTATCGTATCTCAGCTTCTAGAGTAAGTACAAACACGGGATAAAGTTCGTTTTAAAGTTCATTTCAAATGCTACAACATGGTGAAAATGGAATATTGATAACTAATTCGTGTAATGAGCACTGATTACATGAAATTTAGTACTCTCTGAGCCGTCTGCTCTAGATTTAGCTGCCTTAAGTCAATATCTTTACAGTCAAAACTCAATAAGATCGCAAATTACGAAATATCTGATTTTCTGCATAGATAATGCCCTGTCCTACTTGTACAAATCTGCTAACTTTTGGAATTGCAAAGATTATCCAATCCAAGATATCATAGAACAACTTTTATTTTAGGCGCCCACGCTTTGGTCTGAATCAAGCATGCGTAGTAACAAATAGTCTGATCTTGAATTCTGATTGAAATCGAATCGTTACAATCAAAATTTTCATCGCAAAATAAACTTTACTTCACACCACACTAAAACATGTATAGAAAAGACTCGAAATGATTCTATAACTTACCCCCCTAAATGACGGTCCTCCTGCCCTTACAATCTCTTATAATGTATTTTCACCAAAATCAGTCAGGTCGACTTTCTTGGCAGCCAGCTCCAGGTATCGTATCTCAGCTTCTAGAGTAAGTACAAACACGGGATAAAGTGCGTTTTAAAGTTCATTTCAAATGCTACAACATGGTGAAAATGGAATATTGATAACTAATTCGTGTAATGAGCACTGATTACATGAGCTTTAGTACTCTCTGAGCCGTCTGATGTAGATTTAGCTGCCTTAAGTCAATATCTTTAAAGTCAAAACTCAATAAGATCGCAAATTACGAAATATCTGATTTTCTGCATAGATAATGCCCTGTCCTACTTGTACAAATCTGCTAACTTTTGGAATTGCAAAGATTATCCAATCCAAGATATCATAGAACAACTTTTATTTTAGGGGCCTACGCTTTTGTCTGAATCACGCATGCGTACAAAAAAAAGAGTCTGATCTTGAATTCTGATTGAAATCGAATCGTTACAATCAAAATTTTCATCGCAAAATAAACTTTACTGCACACCACACTAAAACATGTATAGAAAAGATTCGAAATGATTCTATAACTTACCCCCCTAAATGACGGTCCTCCTGCCCATACAATCTCTTATAATGTATTTTCACAAAAATCGGTGAGGCCGAGTTTCTTGGCAGCCAGCTGCAGGTATCGAATCTCAGCTTCTACAGTAAGTACAAACACGGGATAAAGTGCGTTTTAAAGTTCATTTCAAATGCTACAACATGGTGAAAATGGAATATTGATAACTAATTCGTGTAATGAGCACTGATTACATGAACTTTAGTACTCTCTGAGCCGTCTGATGTAGATTTAGCTGCCTTAAGTCAATATCTTTAAAGTCAAAACTCAATAAGATCGCAAATTACGAAATATCTGATTTTCTGCATAGATAATGCCCTGTCCTACTTGTACAAATCTGCTAACTTTTGGAATTGCAAAGATTATCCAAGCCAAGATATCATAGAACAACTTTTATTTTACGCGCCCACGCTTTGGTCTGAATCACGCATTCGTACTAACAAATAGTCTGATCTTGAATTCTGATTGAAATCGAATCGTTACAATCAAAATTTTTATCGCAAAATAAACTTTACTTCACACCACACTAAAACATGTATAGAAAAGACTCGAAATTATTCTATAACTTACCCCCCTAAATGACGGTCCTCCTGCCCATACAATCTCTTATAATGTATTTTCACGAAAATCAGTCAGGTCGACTTTCTTGGCAGCCAGCTGCAGGTATCGTATCTCAGCTTCTAGAGTAAGTACAAACACGGGATAAAGTGCGTTTTAAAGTTCATTTCAAATGCTACAACATGGTGAAAATCGAATATTGATAACTAATTCGTGTAATGAGCACTGATTACATGAACTTTAGTACTCTCTGAGCCGTCTGATGTAGATTTAGCTGCCTGAAGTCAATATCTTTACAGTCAAAACTCAATAAGATCGCAAATTACGAAATATCTGATTTTCTGCATAGATAATGCCCTGTCCTACTTGTACAAATCTGCTAACTTTTGGAATTGCAAAGATTATCCAAGCCAAGATATCATAGAACAACTTTTATTTTAGGGGCCACGCTTTGGTCTGAATCACGCATGCGTACTAACAAATAGTCTGATCTTGAATTCTGATTCAAATCGAATCGTTACAATCAAAATTTTCATCGCAAAATAAACTTTACTGCACACCACACTAAAACATGTATAGAAAAGATTCGAAATGATTCTATAACTTACCCCCCTAAATGACGGTCCTCCTGCCCATACAATCTCTTATAATGTATTTTCACCAAAATCAGTCAGGTCGACTTTCTTGGCAGCCAGCTGCAGGTATCGTATCTCAGCTTCTAGAGTAAGTACAAACACGGGATAAAGTGCGTTTTAAAGTTCATTTCAAATGCTACAACATGGTGAAAATGGAATATTGATAACTAATTCGTGTAATGAGCACTGATTACAAGAACTTTAGTACTCTCTGAGCCGTCTGCTCTAGATTTAGCTGCCTTAAGTCAATATCTTTACAGTGAAAACTCAATAAGATCGCAAATTACGAAATATCTGATTTTTTGCATAGATAATGCCCTGTCCTACTTGTACAAATCTGCTAACTTTTGGAATTGCAAAGATTATCCAAGCCAAGATATCATAGAACAACTTTTATTTTAGGCGCCCACGCTTTGGTCTGAATCACGCATGCGTACTAACAAATAGTCTGATCTTGAATTCTGATTGAAATCGAATCGTTACAATCAAAATTTTCATCGCAAAATAAACTTTACTTCACACCACACTAAAACATGTATAGAAAAGACTCGAAATGATTCTATAACTTACCCCCCTAAATGACGGTCCTCCTGCCCATACAATCTCTTATAATGTATTTTCACGAAAATCAGTCAGGTCGAGTTTCTTGGCAGCCAGCTGCAGGTATCGTATCTCAGCTTCTAGAGTAATTACAAACACGGGATAAAGTGCGTTTTAAAGTTCATTTCAAATGCTACAACATGGTGAAAATAGAATATTGATAACTAATTCGTGTAATGAGCACTGATTACATGAACTTTAGTACTCTCTGAGCCGTCTGCTCTAGATTTAGCTGCCTTAAGTCAATATCTTTACAGTCAAAACTCAATAAGATCGCAAATTACGAAATATCTGATTTTCTGCATAGATAATGCCCTGTCCTACTTGTACAAATCTGCTAACTTTTGGAATTGCAAAGATTATCCAAGCCAAGATATCATAGAACAACTTTTATTTTAGGGGCCCACGCTTTGGTCTGAATCACGCATGCGTACTAACAAATAGTCTGATCTTGAATTCTGATTGAAATCGAATCGTTACAATCAAAATTTTCATCGCAAAATAAACCTTACTGCACACCACACTAAAACATGTATAGAAAAGATTCGAAATGATTCTATAACTTACCCCCCTAAATGACGGTCCTCCTGCCCATACAATCTTTTATAATGTATTTTCACCAAAATCAGTCAGGTCGAGTTTCTTGGCAACCAGCTGCAGGTATCGTATCTCAGCTTCTAGAGTAAGTACAAACACGGGATAAAGTTCGTTTTAAAGTTCATTTCAAATGCTACAACATGGTGAAAATGGAATATTGATAACTAATTCGTGTAATGAGCACTGATTACATGAAATTTAGTACTCTCTGAGCCGTCTGCTCTAGATTTAGCTGCCTTAAGTCAATATCTTTACAGTCAAAACTCAATAAGATCGCAAATTACGAAATATCTGATTTTCTGCATAGATAATGCCCTGTCCTACTTGTACAAATCTGCTAACTTTTGGAATTGCAAAGATTATCCAAGCCAAGATATCATAGAACAACTTTTATTTTAGGGGCCCACGCTTTGGTCTAAATCACGCATGCGTACTAACAAATAGTCTGATCTCGAATTCTGATTGAAATCGAATCGTTACAATCAAAATTTTCATCGCAAAATAAACTTTACTGCACACCACACTAAAACATGTATAGAAAAGATTCGAAATGATTCTATAACTTACCCCCCTAAATGACGGTCCTCCTGCCCATACAATCTCTTATAATGTATTTTCACCAAAATCAGTCAGTTCGAGTTTTTTGGCAACCAGCTGCAGGTATCGTATCTCAGCTTCTAGAGTAAGTACAAACACGGGATAAAGTGCGTTTTAAAGTTCATTTCAAATGCTACAACATGGTGAAAATGGAATATTGATAACTAACTCGTGTAATGAGCACTGATTACAAGAACTTTAGTACTCTCTAAGCAAACTGCTCTAGATTTAGCTGCCTTAAGTCAATATCTTTACAGTCAAAACTCAATAAGATGGCAAATTACGAAATATCTGATTTTCTGCATAGATAATGCCCTGTCCTACTTGTACAAAGCTGCTAACTTTTGGAATTGCAAAGATTATCCAAGCCAAGATATCATAGAACAACTTTTATTTTAGGGGCCCACGCTTTGGTCTGAATCACGCATGCGTACTAACAAATAGTCTGATCTTGAATTCTGATTGAAATCGAATCGTTACAATCAAAATTTTCATCGCAAAATAAACTTTACTGCACACCACACTAAAACATGTATAGAAAAGATTCGAAATGATTCTATAACTTACCCCCCTAAATGACGGTCCTCCTGCCCATACAATCTTTTATAATGTATTTTCACCAAAATCAGTCAGGTCGAGTTTCTTGGCAACCAGCTGCAGGTATCGTATCTCAGCTTCTAGAGTAAGTACAAACACGGGATAAAGTGCGTTTTAAAGTTCATTTCAAATGCTACAACATGGAGAAAATAGAATATTGATAACTAATTCGTGTAATGAGCACTGATTACATGAACTTTAGTACTCTCTGAGCCGTCTGCTTTAGATTTAGCTGCCTTAAGTCAATATCTTTACAGTCAAAACTCAATAAGATGGCAAATTACGAAATATCTGATTTTCTGCATAGATAATGCCCTGTCCTACTTGTACAAATCTGCTAACTTTTGGAATTGCAAAGATTATCCAAGCCAAGATATCATAGAACAACTTTTATTTTAGGGGCCCACGCTTTGGTCTGAATCACGCATGCGTACTAACAAATAGTCTGATCTTGAATTCTGATTGAAATCGAATCGTTACAATCAAAATTTTCATCGCAAAATAAACTTTACTGCACACCACACTAAAACATGTATAGAAAAGATTCGAAATGATTCTATAACTTACCCCCCTAAATCACGGTCCTCCTGCCCATACAATCTTTTATAATGTATTTTCACCAAAATCAGTCAGGTCGAGTTTCTTGGCAACCAGCTGCAGGTATCGTATCTCAGCTTCTAGAGTAAGTACAAACACGGGATAAAGTGCGTTTTAAAGTTCATTTCAAATGCTACAACATGGAGAAAATAGAATATTGATAACTAATTCGTGTAATGAGGACTGATTACATGAACTTTAGTACTCTCTGAGCCGACTGCTCTAGATTTAGCTGCCTTAAGTCAATATCTTTACAGTCAAAACTCAATAAGATGGCAAATTACGAAATATCTGATTTTCTGCATAGATAATGCCCTGTCCTACTTGTACAAATCTGCTAACTTTTGGAATTGCAAAGATTATCCAAGCCAAGATATCATAGAACAACTTTTATTTTAGGGGCCCACGCTTTGGTCTGAATCACGCATGCGTACTAACAAATAGTCTGATCTTGAATTCTGATTGAAATGGAATCGTTACAATCAAAATTTTCATCGCAAAATAAACTTTACTTCACACCACACTAAAACATGTATAGAAAGGACTCGAAATGATTCTATAACTTACCCCCCTAAATGACGGTCCTCCTGCCCATACAATCTTTTATAATGTATTTTCACCAAAATCAGTCAGGTCGAGTTTCTTGGCAACCAGCTGCAGGTATCGTATCTCAGCTTCTAGAGTAAGTACAAACACGGGATAAAGTGCGTTTTAAAGTTCATTTCAAATGCTACAACATGGAGAAAATAGAATATTGATAACTAATTCGTGTAATGAGGACTGATTACATGAACTTTAGTACTCTCTGAGCCGACTGCTCTAGATTTAGCTGCCTTAAGTCAATATCTTTACAGTCAAAACTCAATAAGATCGCAAATTACGAAATATCTGATTTTCTGCATAGATAATGCCCTGTCCTACTTGTACAAATCTGCTAACTTTTGGAATTGCAAAGATTATCCAAGCCAAGATATCATAGAACAACTTTTATTTTAGGGGCCCACGCTTTGGTCTGAATCACGCATGCGTACTAACAAATAGTCTGATCTTGAATTCTGATTGAAATCGAATCGTTACAATCAAAATTTTCATCGCAAAATAAACCTTACTGCACACCACACTAAAACATGTATAGAAAAGATTCGAAATGATTCTATAACTTACCCCCCTAAATGACGGTCCTCCTGCCCATACAATCTTTTATAATGTATTTTCACCAAAATCAGTCAGGTCGAGTTTCTTGGCAACCAGCTGCAGGTATCGTATCTCAGCTTCTAGAGTAAGTACAAACACGGGATAAAGTTCGTTTTAAAGTTCATTTCAAATGCTACAACATGGTGAAAATGGAATATTGATAACTAATTCGTGTAATGAGCACTGATTACATGAAATTTAGTACTCTCTGAGCCGTCTGCTCTAGATTTAGCTGCCTTAAGTCAATATCTTTACAGTCAAAACTCAATAAGATCGCAAATTACGAAATATCTGATTTTCTGCATAGATAATGCCCTGTCCTACTTGTACAAATCTGCTAACTTTTGGAATTGCAAAGATTATCCAAGCCAAGATATCATAGAACAACTTTTATTTTAGGGGCCCACGCTTTGGTCTAAATCACGCATGCGTACTAACAAATAGTCTGATCTCGAATTCTGATTGAAATCGAATCGTTACAATCAAAATTTTCATCGCAAAATAAACTTTACTGCACACCACACTAAAACATGTATAGAAAAGATTCGAAATGATTCTATAACTTACCCCCCTAAATGACGGTCCTCCTGCCCATACAATCTCTTATAATGTATTTTCACCAAAATCAGTCAGTTCGAGTTTTTTGGCAACCAGCTGCAGGTATCGTATCTCAGCTTCTAGAGTAAGTACAAACACGGGATAAAGTGCGTTTTAAAGTTCATTTCAAATGCTACAACATGGTGAAAATGGAATATTGATAACTAATTCGTGTAATGAGCACTGATTACAAGAACTTTAGTACTCTCTAAGCCTACTGCTCTAGATTTAGCTGCCTTAAGTCAATATCTTTACAGTCAAAACTCAATAAGATGGCAAATTACGAAATATCTGATTTTCTGCATAGATAATGCCCTGTCCTACTTGTACAAATCTGCTAACTTTTGGAATTGCAAAGATTATCCAAGCCAAGATATCATAGAACAACTTTTATTTTAGGGGCCCACGCTTTGGTCTGAATCACGCATGCGTACTAACAAATAGTCTGATCTTGAATTCTGATTGAAATCGAATCGTTACAATCAAAATTTTCATCGCAAAATAAACTTTACTGCACACCACACTAAAACATGTATAGAAAAGATTCGAAATGATTCTATAACTTACCCCCCTAAATGACGGTCCTCCTGCCCATACAATCTTTTATAATGTATTTTCACCAAAATCAGTCAGGTCGAGTTTCTTGGCAACCAGCTGCAGGTATCGTATCTCAGCTTCTAGAGTAAGTACAAACACGGGATAAAGTGCGTTTTAAAGTTCATTTCAAATGCTACAACATGGAGAAAATAGAATATTGATAACTAATTCGTGTAATGAGCACTGATTACATGAACTTTAGTACTCTCTGAGCCGTCTGCTTTAGATTTAGCTGCCTTAAGTCAATATCTTTACAGTCAAAACTCAATAAGATGGCAAATTACGAAATATCTGATTTTCTGCATAGATAATGCCCTGTCCTACTTGTACAAATCTGCTAACTTTTGGAATTGCAAAGATTATCCAAGCCAAGATATCATAGAACAACTTTTATTTTAGGGGCCCACGCTTTGGTCTGAATCACGCATGCGTACTAACAAATAGTCTGATCTTGAATTCTGATTGAAATCGAATCGTTACAATCAAAATTTTCATCGCAAAATAAACTTTACTGCACACCACACTAAAACATGTATAGAAAAGATTCGAAATGATTCTATAACTTACCCCCCTAAATCACGGTCCTCCTGCCCATACAATCTTTTATAATGTATTTTCACCAAAATCAGTCAGGTCGAGTTTCTTGGCAACCAGCTGCAGGTATCGTATCTCAGCTTCTAGAGTAAGTACAAACACGGGATAAAGTGCGTTTTAAAGTTCATTTCAAATGCTACAACATGGAGAAAATTGAATATTGATAACTAATTCGTGTAATGAGGACTGATTACATGAACTTTAGTACTCTCTGAGCCGACTGCTCTAGATTTAGCTGCCTTAAGTCAATATCTTTACAGTCAAAACTCAATAAGATGGCAAATTACGAAATATCTGATTTTCTGCATAGATAATGCCCTGTCCTACTTGTACAAATCTGCTAACTTTTGGAATTGCAAAGATTATCCAAGCCAAGATATCATAGAACAACTTTTATTTTAGGGGCCCACGCTTTGGTCTGAATCACGCATGCGTACTAACAAATAGTCTGATCTTGAATTCTGATTGAAATCGAATCGTTACAATCAAAATTTTCATCGCAAAATAAACTTTACTTCACACCACACTAAAACATGTATAGAAAGGACTCGAAATGATTCTATAACTTACCCCCCTAAATGACGGTCCTCCTGCCCATACAATCTCTTATAATGTATTTTCACCAAAATAAGTCAGGTCGAGTTTCTTGGCAACCAGCTGCAGGTATCGTATCTCAGCTTCTAGAGTAAGTACAAACACGGGATAAAGTGCGTTTTAAAGTTCATTTCAAATGCTACAACATGGTGAAAATGGAATATTGATAACTAATTCGTGTAATGAGCACTGATTACAAGAACTTTAGTACTCTCTAAGCCGACTGCTCTAGATTTAGCTGCCTTAAGTCAATATCTTTACAGTCAAAACTCAATAAGATCGCAAATTACGAAATATCTGATTTTCTGCATAGATAATGCCCTGTCCTACTTGTACAAATCTGCTAACTTTTGGAATTGCAAAGATTATCCAAGCCAAGATATCATAGAACAACTTTTATTTTAGGCGCCCACGCTTTGGTCTGAATCACGCATGCGTACTAACAAATAGTCTGATCTTGAATTCTGATTGAAATCGAATCGTTACAATCAAAATTTTCATCGCAAAATAAACTTTACTGCACACCACACTAAAATATGTATAGAAAAGATTCGAAATGATTCTATAACTTACCCCCCTAAATGACGGTCCTCCTGCCCATACAATCTCTTATAATGTATTTTCACCAAAATCAGTCAGGTCGACTTTCTTGGCAGCCAGCTGCAGGTATCGTATCTCAGCTTCTGGAGTAAGTACAAACACGGGATAAAGTGCGTTTTAAAGTTCATTTCAAATGCTACAACATGGTGAAAATGAAATATTGATAACTAATTCGTGTAATGAGCACTGATTACATGAACTTTAGTACTCTCTGAGCCGTCTGCTTTAGATTTAGCTGCCTTAAGTCAATATCTTTACAGTCAAAACTCAATAAGATGGCAAATTACGAAATATCTGATTTTCTGCATAGATAATGCCCTGTCCTACTTGTACAAATCTGCTAACTTTTGGAATTGCAAAGATTATCCAAGCCAAGATATCATAGAACAACTTTTATTTTAGGGGCCCACGCTTTGGTCTGAAACACGCATGCGTACTAACAAATAGTCTGATCTTGAATTCTGATTGAAATCGAATCGTTACAATCAAAATTTTCATCGCAAAATAAACTTTACTGCACACCACACTAAAACATGTATAGAAAAGATTCGAAATGATTCTATAACTTACCCCCCTAAATGACGGTCCTCCTGCCCATACAATCTTTTATAATGTATTTTCACCAAAATCAGTCAGGTCGAGTTTCTCTGCAACCAGCTGCAGCTATCGTATCTCAGCTTCTAGAGTAAGTACAAACACGGGATAAAGTGCGTTTTAAAGTTCATTTCAAATGCTACAACATGGTGAAAATGGAATATTGATAACTAATTCGTGTAATGAGCACTGATTACATGAACTTTAGTACTCTTTGAGCCGTCTGATGTAGATTTAGCTGCCTTAAGTCAATATCTTTACAGTCAAAACTCAATAAGATCGCAAATTACGAAATATCTGATTTTCTGCATAGATAATGCCCTGTCCTACTTGTACAAATCTGCTAACTTTTGGAATTGCAAAGATTATCCAAGCCAAGATATCATAGAACAACTTTTATTTTAGGGGCCCACGCTTTGGTCTGAATCACGCATGCGTACTAACAAATAGTCTGATCTTGAATTCTGATTGAAATCGAATCGTTACAATCAAAATTTTCATCGCAAAATAAACTTTACTTCACACCACACTAAAACATGTATAGAAAGGACTCGAAATGATTCTATAACTTACCCCCCTAAATGACGGTCCTCCTGCCCATACAATCTCTTATAATGTATTTTCACCAAAATAAGTCAGGTCGAGTTTCTTGGCAACCAGCTGCAGGTATCGTATCTCAGCTTCTAGAGTAAGTACAAACACGGGATAAAGTGCGTTTTAAAGTTCATTTCAAATGCTACAACATGGTGAAAATGGAATATTGATAACTAATTCGTGTAATGAGCACTGATTACAAGAACTTTAGTACTCTCTAAGCCGACTGCTCTAGATTTAGCTGCCTTAAGTCAATATCTTTACAGTCAAAACTCAATAAGATCGCAAATTACGAAATATCTGATTTTCTGCATAGATAATGCCCTGTCCTACTTGTACAAATCTGCTAACTTTTGGAATTGCAAAGATTATCCAAGCCAAGATATCATAGAACAACTTTTATTTTAGGCGCCCACGCTTTGGTCTGAATCACGCATGCGTACTAACAAATAGTCTGATCTTGAATTCTGATTGAAATCGAATCGTTACAATCAAAATTTTCATCGCAAAATAAACTTTACTGCACACCACACTAAAACATGTATAGAAAAGATTCGAAATGATTCTATAACTTACCCCCCTAAATGACGGTCCTCCTGCCCATACAATCTCTTATAATGTATTTTCACCAAAATCAGTCAGGTCGACTTTCTTGGCAGCCAGCTGCAGGTATCGTATCTCAGCTTCTGGAGTAAGTACAAACACGGGATAAAGTGCGTTTTAAAGTTCATTTCAAATGCTACAACATGGTGAAAATGAAATATTGATAACTAATTCGTGTAATGAGCACTGATTACATGAACTTTAGTACTCTCTGAGCCGTCTGCTCTAGATTTAGCTGCCTTAAGTCAATATCTTTAAAGTCAAAACTCAATAAGATCACAAATTACGAAATATCTGATTTTCTGCATAGATAATGCCCTGTCCTACTTGTACAAATCTGCTAACTTTTGGAATTGCAAAGATTATCCAAGCCAAGATATCATAGAACAACTTTTATTTTAGGCGCCCACGCTTTGGTCTGAATCACGCATGCGTATTAACAAATAGTCTGATCTTGAATTCTGATTGAAATCGAATCGTTACAATCAAAATTTTCATCGCAAAATAAACTTTACTGCACACCACACTAAAACATGTATAGAAAAGATTCGAAATGATTCTATAACTTACCCCCCTAAATGAGGGTCTTCCTGCCCATACAATCTCTTGTAATGTATTTTCACCAAAATCAGTCAGGTCGAGTTTCTTGGCAGCCAGCTGCAGGTATCGTATCTCAGCTTCTAGAGTAAGTACAAACACGGGATAAAGTGCGTTTTAAAGTTCATTTCAAATGCTACACCTTGGTGAAAATGGAATATTGATAACTAATTCGTGTAATGAGCATTGATTACATGAACTTTAGTACTCTCTGAGCCGTCTGCTTTAGATTTAGCTGCCCTAAGTCAATATCTTTACAGTCAAAACTCAATAAGATCGCAAATTACGAAATATCTGATTTTTTCCATAGATAATGCCCTGTCCTACTTGTACAAATCTGCTAACTTTTGGAATTGCAAAGATTATCCAAGTTAAGATATCACAGAACAACTTTTATTTTAGGGGCCCACGCTTTGGTCTGAATCACGCATGCGTACTAACAAATAGTCTGATCTTGAATTCTGATTGAAATGGAATCGTTACAATCAAAATTTTCATCGCAAAATAAACTTTACTTCACACCACACTTAAACATGTATAGAAAAGACTCGAAATGATTCTATAACTTACCCCCCTAAATGACGGTCCTCCTGCCCATACAATCTCTTATAATGTATTTTCACCAAAATAAGTCAGGTCGAGTTTCTTGGCAGCCAGCTGCAGGTATCGTATCTCAGCTTCTAGAGTAAGTACAAACACGGGATAAAGTGCGTTTTAAAGTTCATTTCAAATGCTACAACATGGTGAAAATGGAATATTGATAACTAATTCGTGTAATGAGCACTGATTACATGAACTTTAGTACTCTTTGAGCCGTCTGATGTAGATTTAGCTGCCTTAAGTCAATATCTTTACAGTCAAAACTCAATAAGATCGCAAATTACGAAATATCTGATTTTCTGCATAGATAATGCCCTGTCCTACTTGTACAAATCTGCTAACTTTTGGAATTGCAAAGATTATCCAAGCCAAGATATCATAGAACAACTTTTATTTTAGGGGCCCACGCTTTGGTCTGAATCACGCATGCGTACTAACAAATAGTCTGATCTTGAATTCTGATTGAAATGGAATCGTTACAATCAAAATTTTCATCGCAAAATAAACTTTACTTCACACCACACTTAAACATGTATAGAAAAGACTCGAAATGATTCTATAACTTACCCCCCTAAATGACGGTCCTCCTGCCCATACAATCTCTTATAATGTATTTTCACCAAAATAAGTCAGGTCGAGTTTCTTGGCAGCCAGCTGCAGGTATCGTATCTCAGCTTCTAGAGTAAGTACAAACACGGGATAAAGTGCGTTTTAAAGTTCATTTCAAATGCTACAACATGGTGAAAATGGAATATTGATAACTAATTCGTGTAATGAGCACTGATTACATGAACTTTAGTACTCTTTGAGCCGTCTGATGTAGATTTAGCTGCCTTAAGTCAATATCTTTACAGTCAAAACTCAATAAGATCGCAAATTACGAAATATCTGATTTTCTGCATAGATAATGCCCTGTCCTACTTGTACAAATCTGCTAACTTTTGGAATTGCAAAGATTATCCAAGCCAAGATATCATAGAACAACTTTTATTTTAGGGGCCCACGCTTTGGTCTGAATCACGCATGCGTACTAACAAATAGTCTGATCTTGAATTCTGATTGAAATCGAATCGTTACAATCAACATTTTCATCGCAAAATAAACTTTACTGCACACCACACTAAAACATGTATAGAAAAGATTCGAAATGATTCTATAACTTACCCCCCTAAATGACGGTCCTCCTGCCCATACAATCTCTTATAATGTATTTTCACCAAAATCAGTCAGGTCGAGTTTCTTGGCAACCAGCTGCAGGTATCGTATCTCAGCTTCTAGAGTAAGTACAAACACGGGATAAAGTGCGTTTTAAAGTTCATTTCAAATGCTACAACATGGTGAAAATGGAATATTGATAACAAATTCGTGTAATAAGCACTGATTACATGAACTTTAGTACTCTCTGAGCCGTCTGCTCTAGATTTAGCTGCCTTAAGTCAATATGTTTACAGTCAAAACTCAATAAGATCTCAAATTACGAAATATCTGATTTTCTGCATAGATAATGCCCTGTCCTACTTGTACATATCTGCTAACTTTTGGAATTGCAAAGATTATCCAAGCCAAGATATCATAGAACAACTTTTATTTTAGGGGCCCACGCTTTGGTCTGAATCACGCATGCGTACTAACAAATAGTCTGATCTTAAATTCTGATTGAAATCGAATCGTTACAATCAAAATTTTCATCGCAAAATAAACTTTACTGCACACCACACTAAAACATGTAAAGAAAAGATTCGAAATGATTCTATAACTTACCCCCCTAAATGACGGTCCTCCTGCCCATACAATCTCTTATAATGTATTTTCACCAAAATCAGTCAGGTCGAGTTTCTTGGCAGCCAGCTGCAGGTATCGTATCTCAGCTTCTAGAGTAAGTACAAACACGGGATAAAGTGCGTTTTAAAGTTCATTTCAAATGCTACAACATGGTGAAAATGGAATATTGATAACTAATTCGTGTAATAAGCAGTGATTACATGAACTTTAGTACTCTCTGAGCCGTCTGCTCTAGATTTAGCTGCCTTAAGTCAATATGTTTACAGTCAAAACTCAATAAGATCGCAAATTACGAAATATCTGATTTTCTGCATAGATAATGCCCTGTCCTACTTGTACAAATCTGCTAACTTTTGGAATTGCAAAGATTATCCAAGCCAAGATATCATAGAACAACTTTTATTTTAGGGGCCCACGCTTTGGTCTGAATCACGCATGCGTACTAACAAATAGTGTGATCTTGAATTCTGATTGAAATGGAATCGTTACAATCAAAATTTTCATCGCAAAATAAACTTTACTGCACACCACACTAAAACATGTATAGAAAAGATTCGAAATGATTCTATAACTTACCCCCCTAAATGACGGTCCTCCTGCCCATACAATCTCTTATAATGTATTTTCACCAAAATCAGTCAGGTCGAGTTTCTTGGCAGCCAGCTGCAGGTATCGTATCTCAGCTTCTAGAGTAAGTACAAACACGGGATAAAGTGCGTTTTAAAGTTCATTTCAAATGCTACAACATGGTGAAAATGGAATATTGATAACTAATTCGTGTAATGAGCACTGATTACATGAACTTTAGTACTCTCTGAGCCGTCTGCTCTAGATTTAGCTGCCTTAAGTCAATATCTTTACAGTCAAAACTCAATAAGATCGCAAATTACGAAATATCTGATTTTCTGCATAGATAATGCCTTGTCCTACTTGTACAAATCTGCTAACTTTTGGAATTGCAAAGATTATCCAAGCCAAGATATCACAGAACAACTTTTATTTTAAGGGCCCACGCTTTGGTCTGAATTACGCATGCGTACTAACAAATAGTCTGATCTTGAATTCTGATTGAAATCGAATCGTTACAATCAAAATTTTTATCGCAAAATAAACTTTACTGCACACCACACTAAAACATGTATAGAAAAGATTCGAAATGATTCTATAACTTACCCCCCTAAATGACGGTCCTCCTGCCCATACAATCTCTTATAATGTATTTTCACCAAAATCAGTCAGGTCGAGTTTCTTGGCAGCCAGCTGCAGGTATCGTATCTCAGCTTCTAGAGTAAGTACAAGCACGGGATAAAGTGCGTTTTAAAGTTCATTTCAAATGCTACAACATGGTGAAAATGGAATATTGATAACTAATTCGTGTAATGAGCACTGATTACAAGAACTTTAGTACTCTCTAAGCCGACTGCTCTAGATTTAGCTGCCTTAAGTCAATATCTTTACAGTCAAAACTCAATAAGATCGCAAATTACGAATTATCTGATTTTCTGCATAGATAATGCCCTGTCCTACTTGTACAAATCTGCTAACTTTCGGAATTGAAAAGATTATCCAATCCAAGATATCATAGAACAACTTTTATTTTAGGCGCCCACGCTTTGGTCTGAATCACGCATGCGTACTAATAAATAGTCTGATCTTGAATTCTGATTGAAATCGAATCGTTACAATCAAAATTTTCATCGCAAAATAAACTTTAATTCACACCACACTAAAACATGTATAGAAAAGACTCGAAATGATTCTATAACTTACCCCCCTAAATGACGGTCCTCCTGCCCATACAATCTCTTATAATGTATTTTCACCAAAATCAGTCAGGTCGACTTTCTTGGCAGCCAGCTGCAGGTATCGTATCTCAGCTTCTAGAGTAAGTACAAACACGGGATAAAGTGCGTTTTAAAGTTCATTTCAAATGATACAACATGGTGAAAATGGAATATTGATAACTAATTCGTGTATTGAGCACTGATTACATGAACTTTAGTACTCTCTGAGCCGTCTTATGGAGATTTAGCTGCCTTAAGTCAATAACTTTACAGTCAAAACTCAATAAGATCGCAAATTACGAAATATCTGATTTTCTGCATAGATAATGCCCTGTCCTACTTGTACAAATCTGCTAACTTTTGGAATTGCAAAGATTATCCAAGCCAAGATATCATAGAACAACTTTTATTTTAGGGGCACGCTTTGGTCTGAATCACGCATGCGTACTAACAAATAGTCTGATCTTGAATTCTGATTGAAATCGAATCGTTACAATCAAAATTTTCATCGCAAAATAAACTTTACTGCACACCACACTAAAACATGTATAGAAAAGATTCGAAATTATTCTATAACTTACCCCCCTAAATGACGGTCCTCCTGCCCATACAATCTCTTATAATGTATTTTCAACAAAATCAGTCAGGTCGACTTTCTTGGCAGCCAGCTGCAGGTATCGTATCTCAGCTTCTAGAGTAAGTACAAACACGGGATAAAGTGCGTTTTAAAGTTCATTTCAAATGCTACAACATGGTGAAAATGGAATATTGATAACTAATTCGTGTAATGAGCACTGATTACAAGAACTTTAGTACTCTCTGAGCCGTCTGCTCTAGATTTAGCTGCCTTAAGTCAATATCTTTACAGTCAAAACTCAATAAGATCGCAAATTACGAAATATCTGATTTTTTGCATAGATAATGCCCTGTCCTACTTGTACAAATCTGCTAACTTTTGGAATTGCAAAGATTATCCAAGCCAAGATATCATAGAACAACTTTTATTTTAGGGGCCCACGCTTTGGTCTGAATCACGCATGCGTACTAACAAATAGTCTGATCTTGAATTCTGATTGAAATCGAATCGTTACAATCAAAATTTTCATCGCAAAATAAACCTTACTGCACACCACACTAAAACATGTATAGAAAAGATTCGAAATGATTCTATAACTTACCCCGTAAATGACGGTCCTCCTGCCCATACAATCTCTTATAATGTATTTTCACCAAAATCAGTCAGGTCGAGTTTCTTGGCAACAAGCTGCAGGTATCGTATCTCAGCTTCTAGAGTAAGTACAAACACGGGATAAAGTGCGTTTTAAAGTTCATTTCAAATGCTACAACATGGTGAAAATGGAATATTGATAACTAATTCGTGTAATGAGCACTGATTACATGAACTTTAGTACTCTCTGAGCCGTCTGCTCTAGATTTAGCTGCCTTAAGTCAATATGTTTACAGTCAAAACTCAATAAGATCGCAAATTACGAAATATCTGATTTTCTGCATAGATAATGCCCTGTCCTACTTGTACAAATCTGCTAACTTTTGAAATTGCAAAGATTATCCAAGCCAAGATATCATAGAACAACTTTTATTTTAGGGGCCCACGCTTTGGTCTGAATCACGCATGCGTACTAACAAATAGTCTGATCTTGAATTCTGATTGAAATCGAATCGTTACAATCAAAATTTTCATCGCAAAATAAACCTTACTGCACACCACACTAAAACATGTATAGAAAAGATTCGAAATGATTCTATAACTTACCCCCCTAAATGACGGTCCTCCTGCCCATACAATCTCTTATAATGTATTTTCACCAAAATCAGTCAGGTCGAGTTTCTTGGCAACCAGCTGCAGGTATCGTATCTCAGCTTCTAGAGTAAGTACAAACACGGGATAAAGTGCGTTTTAAAGTTCATTTCAAATGCTACAACATGGTGAAAATGGAATATTGATAACTAATTCGTGTAATGAGCACTTATTACATGAAATTTAGTACTCTCTGAGCCGTCTGCTCTAGATTTAGCTGCCTTAAGTCAATATCTTTACAGTCAAAACTCAATAAGATCGCAAATTACGAAATATCTGATTTTCTGCATAGATAATGCCCTGTCCTACTTGTACAAATCTGCTAACTTTTGGAATTGCAAAGATTATTCAAGCCAAGATATCATAGAACAACTTTTATTTTAGGCGCCCACGCTTTGGTCTGAATCACGCATGCGTACTAACAAATAGTCTGATCTTGAATTCTGATTGAAATCAAATCGTTACAATCAAAATTTTCATCGCAAAATAAACTTTACTGCACACCACACTAAAACATGTATAGAAAAGATTCGAAATTATTCTATAACTTACCCCCCTAAATGACGGTCCTCCTGCCCATACAATCTCTTATAATGTATTTTCACCAAAATCAGTCAGGTCGACTTTCTTGGCAGCCAGCTGCAGGTATCGTATCTCAGCTTCTAGAGTAAGTACAAACACGGGATAAAGTGCGTTTTAAAGTTCATTTCAAATGCTACAACATGGTGAAAATGGAATATTGATAACTAATTCGTGTAATGAGCACTGATTACAAGAACTTTAGTACTCTCTGAGCCGTCTGCTCTAGATTTAGTTGCCTTAAGTCAATATCTTTACAGTCAAAACTCAATAAGATCGCAAATTACGAAATATCTGATTTTTTGCATAGATAATGCCCTGTCCTACTTGTACAAATCTGCTAACTTTTGGAATTGCAAAGATTATCCAAGCCAAGATATCATAGAACAACTTTTATTTTAGGGGCCCACGCTTTGGTCTGAATCACGCATGCGTACTAACAAATAGTCTGATCTTGAATTCTGATTGAAATCGAATCGTTACAATCAAAATTTTCATCGCAAAATAAACCTTACTGCACACCACACTAAAACATGTATAGAAAAGATTCGAAATGATTCTATAACTTACCCCGTAAATGACGGTCCTCCTGCCCATACAATCTCTTATAATGTATTTTCACCAAAATCAGTCAGGTCGAGTTTCTTGGCAACAAGCTGCAGGTATCGTATCTCAGCTTCTAGAGTAAGTACAAACACGGGATAAAGTGCGTTTTAAAGTTCATTTCAAATGCTACAACATGGTGAAAATGGAATATTGATAACTAATTCGTGTAATGAGCACTGATTACATGAATTTTAGTACTCTCTGAGCCGTCTGCTCTAGATTTAGCTGCCTTAAGTCAATATGTTTACAGTCAAAACTCAATAAGATCGCAAATTACGAAATATCTGATTTTCTGCATAGATAATGCCCTGTCCTACTTGTACAAATCTGCTAACTTTTGAAATTGCAAAGATTATCCAAGCCAAGATATCATAGAACAACTTTTATTTTAGGAACCCACGCTTTGGTCTGAATCACGCATGCGTACTAACAAATAGTCTGATCTTGAATTCTGATTGAAATCGAATCGTTACAATCAAAATTTTCATCGCAAAATAAACCTTACTGCACACCACACTAAAACATGTATAGAAAAGATTCGAAATGATTCTATAACTTACCCCCCTAAATGACGGTCCTCCTGCCCATACAATCTCTTATAATGTATTTTCACCAAAATCAGTCAGGTCGAGTTTCTTGGCAACCAGCTGCAGGTATCGTATCTCAGCTTCTAGAGTAAGTACAAACACGGGATAAAGTGCGTTTTAAAGTTCATTTCAAATGCTACAACATGGTGAAAATGGAATATTGATAACTAATTCGTGTAATGAGCACTTATTACATGAAATTTAGTACTCTCTGAGCCGTCTGCTCTAGATTTAGCTGCCTTAAGTCAATATCTTTACAGTCAAAACTCAATAAGATCGCAAATTACGAAATATCTGATTTTCTGCATAGATAATGCCCTGTCCTACTTGTACAAATCTGCTAACTTTTGGAATTGCAAAGATTATCCAAGCCAAGATATCATAGAACAACTTTTATTTTAGGGGCCCACGCTTTGGTCTGAATCACGCATGCGTACTAACAAATAGTCTGATCTTGAATTCTGATTGAAATCAAATCGTTACAATCAAAATTTTCATCGCAAAATAAACTTTACTGCACACCACACTAAAACATGTATAGAAAAGATTCGAAATTATTCTATAACTTACCCCCCTAAATGACGGTCCTCCTGCCCATACAATCTCTTATAATGTATTTTCACCAAAATCAGTCAGGTCGACTTTCTTGGCAGCCAGCTGCAGGTATCGTATCTCAGCTTCTAGAGTAAGTACAAACACGGGATAAAGTGCGTTTTAAAGTTCATTTCAAATGCTACAACATGGTGAAAATGGAATATTGATAACTAATTCGTGTAATGAGCACTGATTACAAGAACTTTAGTACTCTCTGAGCCGTCTGCTCTAGATTTAGTTGCCTTAAGTCAATATCTTTACAGTCAAAACTCAATAAGATCGCAAATTACGAAATATCTGATTTTTTGCATATATAATGCCCTGTCCTACTTGTACAAATCTGCTAACTTTTGGAATTGCAAAGATTATCCAAGCCAAGATATCATAGAACAACTTTTATTTTAGGGGCCCACGCTTTGGTCTGAATCACGCATGCGTACTAACAAATAGTCTGATCTTGAATTCTGATTGAAATCGAATCGTTACAATCAAAATTTTCATCGCAAAATAAACCTTACTGCACACCACACTAAAACATGTATAGAAAAGATTCGAAATGATTCTATAACTTACCCCCCTAAATGACGGTCCTCCTGCCCATACAATCTCTTATAATGTATTTTCACCAAAATCAGTCAGGTCGAGTTTCTTGGCAACCAGCTGCAGGTATCGTATCTCAGCTTCTAGAGTAAGTACAAACACGGGATAAAGTGCGTTTTAAAGTTCATTTCAAATGCTACAACATGGTGAAAATGGAATATTGATAACTAATTCGTGTAATGAGCACTTATTACATGAAATTTAGTACTCTCTGAGCCGTCTGCTCTAGATTTAGCTGCCTTAAGTCAATATCTTTACAGTCAAAACTCAATAAGATCGCAAATTACGAAATATCTGATTTTCTGCATAGATAATGCCCTGTCCTACTTGTACAAATCTGCTAACTTTTGGAATTGCAAAGATTATCCAAGCCAAGATATCATAGAACAACTTTTATTTTAGGGGCCCACGCTTTGGTCTGAATCACGCATGCGTACTAACAAATAGTCTGATCTTGAATTCTGATTGAAATCAAATCGTTACAATCAAAATTTTCATCGCAAAATAAACTTTACTGCACACCACACTAAAACATGTATAGAAAAGATTCGAAATGATTCTATAACTTACCCCGTAAATGACGGTCCTCCTGCCCATACAATCTCTTATAATGTATTTTCACCAAAATCAGTCAGGTCGAGTTTCTTGGCAACAAGCTGCAGGTATCGTATCTCAGCTTCTAGAGTAAGTACAAACACGGGATAAAGTGCGTTTTAAAGTTCATTTCAAATGCTACAACATGGTGAAAATGGAATATTGATAACTAATTCGTGTAATGAGCACTGATTACATGAACTTTAGTGCTCTCTGAGCCGTCTGCTCTAGATTTAGCTGCTTTAAGTCAATATCTTTACAGTCAAAACTCAATAAGATCGCAAATTACGAAATATCTGATTTTCTGCATAGATAATGCCCTGTCCTACTTGTACAAATCTGCTAACTTTTGAAATTGCAAAGATTATCCAAGCCAAGATATCATAGAACAACTTCTATTTTAGGGGCCCACGCTTTGGTCTGAATCACGCATGCGTACTAACAAATAGTCTGATCTTGAATTCTGATTGAAATCGAATCGTTACAATCAAAATTTTCATCGCAAAATAAACCTTACTGCACACCACACTAAAACATGTATAGAAAAGATTCGAAATGATTCTATAACTTACCCCCCTAAATGACGGTCCTCCTGCCCATACAATCTCTTATAATGTATTTTCACCAAAATCAGTCAGGTCGACTTTCTTGGCAGCCAGCTGCAGGTATCGTATCTCAGCTTCTAGAGTAAGTACAAACACGGGATAAAGTGCGTTTTAAAGTTCATTTCAAATGCTACAACATGGTGAAAATGGAATATTGATAACTAATTCGTGTAATGAGCACTGATTACATGAATTTTAGTACTCTCTGAGCCGTCTGCTCTAGATTTAGTTGCCTTAAGTCAATATCTTTACAGTCAAAACTCAATAAGATCGCAAATTACGAAATATCTGATTTTTTGCATAGATAATGCCCTGTCCTACTTGTACAAATCTGCTAACTTTTGGAATTGCAAAGATTATCCAAGCCAAGATATCATAGAACAACTTTTATTTTAGGGGCCCACGCTTTGGTCTGAATCACGCATGCGTACTAACAAATATTCTGATCTTGAATTCTGATTGAAATCGAATCGTTACAATCAAAATTTTCATCGCAAAATAAACCTTACTGCACACCACACTAAAACATGTATAGAAAAGATTCGAAATGATTCTATAACTTACCCCGTAAATGACGGTCCTCCTGCCCATACAATCTCTTATAATGTATTTTCACCAAAATCAGTCAGGTCGAGTTTCTTGGCAACAAGCTGCAGGTATCGTATCTCAGCTTCTAGAGTAAGTACAAACACGGGATAAAGTGCGTTTTAAAGTTCATTTCAAATGCTACAACATGGTGAAAATGGAATATTGATAACTAATTCGTGTAATGAGCACTTATTACATGAAATTTAGTACTCTCTGAGCCGTCTGCTCTAGATTTAGCTGCCTTAAGTCAATATCTTTACAGTCAAAACTCAATAAGATCGCAAATTACGAAATATCTGATTTTCTGCATAGATAATGCCCTGTCCTACTTGTACAAATCTGCTAACTTTTGGAATTGCAAAGATTATCCAAGCCAAGATATAATAGAACAACTTTTATTTTAGGGGCCCACGCTTTGGTCTGAATCACGCATGCGTACTAACAAATAGTCTGATCTTGAATTCTGATTGAAATCGAATCGTTACAATCAAAATTTTCATCGCAAAATAAACTTTACTGCACACCACACTAAAACATGTATAGAAAAGATTCGAAATGATTCTATAACTTACCCCGTAAATGACGGTCCTCCTGCCCATACAATCTCTTATAATGTATTTTCACAAAAATCAGTCAGGTCGAGTTTCTTGGCAACAAGCTGCAGGTATCGTATCTCAGCTTCTAGAGTAAGTACAAACACGGGATAAAGTGCGTTTTAAAGTTCATTTCAAATGCTACAACATGGTGAAAATGGAATATTGATAACTAATCCGTGTAATGAGCACTGATTACATGAACTTTAGTGCTCTCTGAGCCGTCTGCTCTAGATTTAGCTGCCTTAAGTCAATATCTTTACAGTCAAAACTCAATAAGATCGCAAATTACGAAATATCTGATTTTCTGCATAGATAATGCCCTGTCCTACTTGTACAAATCTGCTAACTTTTGAAATTGCAAAGATTATCCAAGCCAAGATATCATAGAACAACTTCTATTTTAGGGGCCCACGCTTTGGTCTGAATCACGCATGCGTACTAACAAATAGTCTGATCTTGAATTCTGATTGAAATCGAATCGTTACAATCAAAATTTTCATCGCAAAATAAACCTTACTGCACACCACACTAAAACATGTATAGAAAAGATTCGAAATGATTCTATAACTTACCCCCCTAAATGACGGTCCTCCTGCCCATACAATCTCTTATAATGTATTTTCACCAAAATCAGTCAGGTCGAGTTTCTTGGCAACCAGCTGCAGGTATCGTATCTCAGCTTCTAGAGTAAGTACAAACACGGGATAAAGTGCGTTTTAAAGTTCATTTCAAATGCTACAACATGGTGAAAATGGAATATTGATAACTAATTCGTGTAATGAGCACTTATTACATGAAATTACTGATTACAAGAACTTTAGTACTCTCTAAGCCGACTTCTCTAGATTTAGCTGCCTTAAGTCAATATCTTTACAGTCAAAACTCAATAAGATCGCAAATTACGAAATATCTGATTTTCTGCATAGATAATGCCCTGTCCTACTTGTACAAATCATCTCACTTTTGGAATTGCAAAGATTATCCAATCCAAGATATCATAGAACAACTTTTATTTTAGGCGCCCACGCTTTGGTCTGAATCACGCATGCGTACTAACAAATAGTCTGATCTTGAATTCTGATTGAAATCGAATCGTTACAATCAAAATTTTCATCGCAAAATAAACTTTACTGCACACCACACTAAAACATGTATAGAAAAGATTCGAAATGATTCTATAACTTACCCCCCTAAATGACGGTCCTCCTGCCCATACAATCTCTTATAATATATTTTTACCAAAATCAGTCAGGTCGAGTTTCTTGGCAGCCAGCTGCAGGTATCGTATCTGAGCTTCTGGAGTAAGTACAAACACGGGATAAAGTGCGTTTTAAAGTTCATTTCAAATGCTACAACATGGTGAAAATGGAATATTGATAACTAATCCGTGTAATGAGCACTGATTGCATGAACTTTAGTACTCTCTGAGCCGTCTGCTCTAGATTTAGTTGCCTTAAGTTAATACCTTTAAGGTCAAATATCAATAAGATCGCAAATTACAAACAATCTGATTTTCTGCGTAGATAATGCCCTGTCTTACTTGTACAAATCTGCTAAGGTCTGGAATTGCAAGGATTATCCAAGCCAAGATATCATAGAATAACTTTTATTTTAGGGGCCCACGCTTTTGTCTGAATTACGCATGCGTACAAAAAAAGAGTCTGATCTTGAATTCTTATTGAAATCGAATCGTTACAATCCAAATTTTCATCGCAAAATAAACTTTACTGCACATCACACTAAAACATGCATAGAAAAGATTCGAAATTATTCTATAACTTACCCCCCTAAATGACGGTCCTCCTTCCCATACAATCTCTTATAATGTATTTTCACCAAAATCGGTGAGGCCGAGTTTCTTGGCAGCCAGCTACAGGTATCGTATTTCAGCTTCTGGAGTAAGTACAAACACGGGATAAAGAGCGTTTTAAAGTTCATTTCAAATGCTACAACATGGTGAAAATGGAATATTGATAACTAATCCGTGTAATGAGCACTGATTGCATGAACTTTAGTACTCTCTGAGCCGTCTGCTCTAGATTTAGTTGCCTTAAGTCAATACCTTTAAAGTCAAAACTCAATAAGATCGCAAATTACAAACAATCTGATTTTCTGCGTAGATAATGCCCTGTCCTACTTGTACAAATCTGCTAAGGTTTGGAATTGCAAAGATTATCCAAGCCAAGATATCATAGAATAACTTTTATTTTAGGGGCCCACGCTTTTGTCTGAATTACGCATGCGTACAAAAAAAGAGTCTGATCTTGAATTCTTATTGAAATCGAATCGTTACAATCAAAATTTTCATCGCAAAATAAACTTTACTGCACATCACACTAAAACATGTATAGAAAAGATTCGAAATTATTCTATAACTTACCCCCCTAAATGACGGTCCTCCTTCCCATACAATCTCTTATAATGTATTTTCACCAAAATCGGTGAGGCCGAGTTTCTTGGCAGCCAGCTACAGGTATCGTATCTCAGCTTCTGGAGTAAGTACAAACACGGGATAAAGTGCGTTTTAAAGTTCATTTCAAATGCTACAACATGGTGAAAATGGAATATTGATAACTAATCCGTGTAATGAGCACTGATTGCATGAACTTTAGTACTCTCTGAGCCGTCTGCTCTAGATTTAGTTGTCTTAAGTCAATACCTTTAAAGTCAAAACTCAATAAGATCGCAAATTACAAACAATCTGATTTTCTGCGTAGATAATGCCCTGTCCTACTTGTACAAATCTGCTAAGGTTTGGAATTGCAAAGATTATCCAAGCCAAGATATCATAGAATAACTTTTATTTTAGGGGCCCACGCTTTTGTCTGAATTACGCATGCGTACAAAAAAAGACTCTGATCTTGAATTCTTATTGAAATCGAATCGTTACAATCCAAATTTTCATCGCAAAATAAACTGTACTTCACATCACACTAAAACATGTATAGAAAAGATTCGAAATTATTCTATAACTTACCCCCCTAAATGACGGTCCTCCTTCCCATACAATCTCTTATAATGTATTTTCACCAAAATCGGTGAGGCCGAGTTTCTTGGCAGCCAGCTACAGGTATCGTATCTCAGCTTCTGGAGTAAGTACAAACACGGGATAAAGTGCGTTTTAAAGTTCATTTCAAATGCTACAACATGGTGAAAATGGAATATTGATAACTAATCCGTGTAATGAGCACTGATTGCATGAACTTTAGTACTCTCTGAGCCGTCTGCTCTAGATTTAGTTGCCTTAAGTCAATACCTTTAAAGTCAAAACTCAATAAGATCGCAAATTACAAACAATCTGATTTTCTGCGTAGATAATGCCCTGTCCTACTTGTACAAATCTGCTAAGGTTTGGAATTGCAAAGATTATCCAAGCCAAGATATCATAGAATAACTTTTATTTTAGGGGCCCACGCTTTTGTCTGAATTACGCATGCGTACAAAAAAAGACTCTGATCTTGAATTCTTATTGAAATCGAATCGTTACAATCAAAATTTTCATCGCAAAATAAACTTTACTGCATATCACACTAAAACATGTATAGAAAAGATTCGAAATTATTCTATAACTTACCCCCCTAAATGACGGTCCTCCTTCCCATACAATCTCTTATAATGTATTTTCACTAAAATCGGTGAGGCCGAGTTTCTTGGCAGCCAGCTACAGGTATCGTATCTCAGCTTCTGGAGTAAGTACAAACACGGGATAAAGAGCGTTTTAAAGTTCATTTCAAATGCTACAACATGGTGAAAATGGAATATTGATAACTAATCCGTGTAATGAGCACTGATTGCATGAACTTTAGTACTCTCTGAGCCGTCTGCTCTAGATTTAGTTGCCTTAAGTCAATACCTTTAAAGTCAAAACTCAATAAGATCGCAAATTACAAACAATCTGATTTTCTGCGTAGATAATGCCCTGTCCTACTTGTACAAATTTGCTAAGGTTTGGAATTGCAAAGATTATCCAAGCCAAGATATCATAGAATAACTTTTATTTTAGGGGCCCACGCTTTTGTCTGAATTACGCATGCGTACAAAAAAAGAGTCTGATCTTGAATTCTTATTGAAATCGAATCGTTACAATCAAAATTTTCATCGCAAAATAAACTTTACTGCACATCACACTAAAACATGTATAGAAAAGATTCGAAATTATTCTATAACTTACCCCCCTAAATGACGGTCCTCCTTCCCATACAATCTCTTATAATGTATTTTTACTAAAATCGGTGAGGCCGAGTTTCTTGGCAGCCAGCTACAGGTATCGTATCTCAGCTTCTGGAGTAAGTACAAACACGGGATAAAGAGCGTTTTAAAGTTCATTTCAAATGCTACAACATGGTGAAAATGGAATATTGATAACTAATCCGTGTAATGAGCACTGATTGCATGAACTTTAGTACTCTCTGAGCCGTCTGCTCTAGATTTAGTTGCCTTAAGTCAATACCTTTAAAGTCAAAACTCAATAAGATCGCAAATTACAAACAATCCGATTTTCTGCGTAGATAATGCCCTGTCCTACTTGTACAAAGTTGCTAAGGTTTGGAATTGCAAAGATTATCCAAGCCAAGATATCATAGAATAACTTTTATTTTAGGGGCCCACGCTTTTGTCTGAATTACGCATGCGTACAAAAAAAGAGTCTGATCTCTAATTCTTATTGAAATCGAATCGTTACAATCAAAATTTTCATCGCAAAATAAACTTTACTGCACATCACACTAAAACATGTATAGAAAAGATTCGAAATTATTCTATAACTTACCCCCCTAAATGACGGTCCTCCTTCCCATACAATCTCTTATAATGTATTTTCACCAAAATCGGTGAGGCCGAGTTTCTTGGCAGCCAGCTACAGGTATCGTATCTCAGCTTCTGGAGTAAGTACAAACACGGGATTAAGTGCGTTTTAAAGTTCATTTCAAATGCTACAACATGGTGAAAATGGAATATTGATAACTAATCCGTGTAATGAGCACTGATTGCATGAACTTTAGTACTCTCTGAGCCGTCTGCTCTAGATTTAGTTGCCTTAAGTCAATACCTTTAAAGTCAAAACTCAATAAGATCGCAAATTACAAACAATCTGATTTTCTGCGTAGATAATGCCCTGTCCTACTTGTACAAATCTGCTAAGGTTTGGAATTGCAAAGATTATCCAAGCCAAGATATCATAGAATAACTTTTATTTTAGGGGCCCACGCTTTTGTCTGAATTACGCATGCGTACAAAAATAGAGTCTGATCTTGAATTCTTATTGAAATCGAATCGTTACAATTAAAATTTTCATCGCAAAATAAACATTACTGCACATCACACTAAAACATGTATAGAAAAGATTCGAAATTATTCTATAACTTACCCCCCTAAATGACGGTCCTCCTTCCCATGCAATCTCTTATAATGTATTTTCACCAAAATCGGTGAGGCCGAGTTTCTTGGCAGCCAGCTACAGGTATCGTATCTCAGCTTCTGGAGTAAGTACAAACACGGGATAAAGTGCGTTTTAAAGTTCATTTCAAATGCTACAACATGGTGAAAATGGAATATTGATAACTAATCCGTGTAATGAGCACTGATTGCATGAACTTTAGTACTCTCTGAGCCGTCTGCTCTAGATTTAGTTGCCTTAAGTCAATACCTTTAAAGTCAAAACTCAATAAGATCGCAAATTACAAACAATCTGATTTTCTGCGTAGATAATGCCCTGTCCTACTTGTACAAATCTGCTAAGGTTTGGAATTGCAAAGATTATCCAAGCCAAGATATCATAGAATAACTTTTATTTTAGGGGCCCACGCTTTTGTCTGAATTACGCATGCGTACAAAAAAAGAGTCTGATCTTGAATTCTTATTGAAATCGAATCGTTACAATCCAAATTTTCATCGCAAAATAAACTTTACTGCACATCACACTAAAACATGTATAGAAAAGATTCGAAATTATTCTATAACTTACCCCCCTAAATGACGGTCCTCCTTCCCATACAATCTCTTATAATGTATTTTCACCAAAATCGGTGAGGCCGAGTTTCTTGGCAGCCAGCTACAGGTATCGTATCTCAGCTTCTGGAGTAAGTACAAACACGGGATAAAGTGCGTTTTAAAGTTCATTTCAAATGCTACAACATGGTGAAAATGGAATATTGATAACTAATCCGTGTAATGAGCACTGATTGCATGAACTTTAGTACTCTCTGAGCCGTCTGCTCTAGATTTAGTTGCCTTAAGTCAATACCTTTAAAGTCAAAACTCAATAAGATCGCAAATTACAAACAATCTGATTTTCTGCGTAGATAATGCCCTGTCCTACTTGTACAAATCTGCTAAGGTTTGGAATTGCAAAGATTATCCAAGCCAAGATATCATAGAATAACTTTTATTTTATGGGCCCACGCTTTTGTCTGAATTACGCATGCGTACAAAAAAAGAGTCTGATCTTGAATTCTTATTGAAATCGAATCGTTACAATCAAAATTTTTATCGCAAAATAAACTTTACTGCACATCACACTAAAACATGTATGGAAAAGATTCGAAATTATTCTATAACTTACCCCCCTAAATGACGGTCCTCCTTCCCATACAATCTCTCATAATGTATTTTCACCAAAAACGGTGAGGCCGAGTTTCTTGGCAGCCAGCTACAGGTATCGTATCTCAGCTTCTGGAGTAAGTACAAACACGGGATAAAGTGCGTTTTAAAGTTCATTTCAAATGCTACAACATGGTGAAAATGGAATATTGATAACTAATCCGTGTAATGAGCACTGATTGCATGAACTTTAGTACTCTCTGAGCCGTCTGCTCTAGATTTAGTTGCCTTAAGTCAATACCTTTAAAGTCAAAACTCAATAAGATCGCAAATTACAAACAATCTGATTTTCTGCGTAGATAATGCCCTGTCCTACTTGTACAAATCTGCTAAGGTTTGGAATTGCAAAGATTATCCAAGCCAAGATATCATAGAATAACTTTTATTTTAGGGGCCCACGCTTTTGTCTGAATTACGCATGCGTACAAAAATAGAGTCTGATCTTGAATTCTTATTGAAATCGAATCGTTACAATCAAAATTTTCATCGCAAAATAAACTTTACTGCACATTACACTAAAACATGTATAGAAAAGATTCGAAATGATTCTATAACTTACCCCCCTAAATGACGGTCCTCCTTCCCATACAATCTCTTATAATGTATTTTCACCAAAATCGGTGAGGCCGAGTTTCTTGGCAGCCAGCTACACGTATCGTATCTCAGCTTCTGGAGTAAGTACAAACACGGGATAAAGTGCGTTTTAAAGTTCATTTCAAATGCTACAACATGGTGAAAATGGAATATTGATAACTAATCCGTGTAATGAGCACTGATTGCATGAACTTTAGTACTCTCTGAGCCGTCTGCTCTAGATTTAGTTGCCTTAAGTCAATACCTTTAAAGTCAAAACTCAATAAGATCGCAAATTACAAACAATCTGATTTTCTGCGTAGATAATGCCCTGTCCTACTTGTACAAATCTGCTAAGGTTTGTAATTGCAAAGATTATCCAAGCCAAGATATCATAGAATAACTTTTATTTTAGGGGCCCACGCTTTTGTCTGAATTACGCATGCGTACAAAAATAGAGTCTGATCTTGAATTCTTATTGAAATCGAATCGTTACAATCAAAATTTTCATCGCAAAATAAACTTTACTGCACATCACACTAAAACATGTATAGAAAAGATTCGAAATTATTCTATAACTTACCTCCCTAAATGACGGTCCTCCTTCCCATACAATCTCTTATAATGTATTTTCACCAAAATCGGTAAGGCCGAGTTTCTTGGCAGCCAGCTACAGGTATCGTATCTCAGCTTCCGGAGTAAGTACAAACACGGGATAAAGTGCGTTTTAAAGTTCATTTCAAATGCTACAACATGGTGAAAATGGAATATTGATAACTAATCCGTGTAATGAGCACTGATTGCATGAACTTTAGTACTCTCTGAGCCGTCTGCTCTAGATTTAGTTGCCTTAAGTCAATACCTTTAAAGTCAAAACTCAATAAGATCGCAAATTACAAACAATCTGATTTTCTGCGTAGATAATGCCCTGTCCTACTTGTACAAATCTGCTAAGGTTTGGAATTGCAAAGATTATCCAAGCCAAGATATCATAGAATAACTTTTATTTTAGGGGCCCACGCTTTTGTCTGAATTACGCATGCGTACAAAAAAAGAGTCTGAATTCTTATTGAAATCAAATCGTTACAATCAAAATTTTCATCGCAAAATAAACTTTACTGCACATCACACTAAAACATGTATAGAAAAGATTCGAAATTATTCTATAACTTACCCCCCTAAATGACGGTCCTCCTTCCCATACAATCTCTTATAATGTATTTTCACCAAAATCGGTGAGGCCGAGTTTCTTGGCAGCCAGCTACAGGTATCGTATCTCAGCTTCTGGAGTAAGTACAAACACGGGATAAAGTGCGTTTTGAAGTTCATTTCAAATGCTACAACATGGTGAAAATGGAATATTGATAACTAATCCGTGTAATGAGCACTGATTGCATGAACTTTAGTACTCTCTGAGCCGTCTGCTCTAGATTTAGTTGCCTTAAGTCAATACCTTTAAAGTCAAAACTCAATAAGATCGCAAATTACAAACAATCTGATTTTCTGCGTAGATAATGCCCTGTCCTACTTGTACAAATCTGCTAAGGTTTGGAATTGCAAAGATTATCCAAGCCAAGATATCATAGAATAACTTTTATTTTAGGGGCCCACGCTTTTGTCTGAATTACGCATGCGTACAAAAATAGAGTCTGATCTTGAATTCTTATTGAAATCGAATCGTTACAATCAAAATTTTCATCGCAAAATAAACTTTACTGCACATCACACTAAAACATGTATAGAAAAGATTCGAAATTATTCTATAACTTACCCCCCTAAATGACGGTCCTCCTTCCCATACAATCTCTTATAATGTATTTTCACCAAAATCGGTGAGGCCGAGTTTCTTGGCAGCCAGCTACACGTATCGTATCTCAGCTTCTGGAGTAAGTACAAACACGGGATAAAGTGCGTTTTAAAGTTCATTTCAAATGCTACAACATGGTGAAAATGGAATATTGATAACTAATCCGTGTAATGAGCACTGATTGCATGAACTTTAGTACTCTCTGAGCCGTCTGCTCTAGATTTAGTTGCCTTAAGTCAATACCTTTAAAGTCAAAACTCAATAAGATCGCAAATTACAAACAATCTGATTTTCTGCGTAGATAATGCCCTGTCCTACTTGTACAAATCTGCTAAGGTTTGGAATTGCAAAGATTATCCAAGCCAAGATATCATAGAATAACTTTTATTTCAGGGGCCCACGCTTTTGTCTGAATTACGCATTCGTAGAAAAATAGAGTCTGATCTTGAATTCTTATTGAAATCGAATCGTTACAATCCAAATTTTCATCGCAAAATAAACTTTACTGCACATCACACTAAAACATGTATAGAAAAGATTCGAAATTATTCTATAACTTACCCCCCTAAATGACGGTCCTCCTTCCCATACAATCTCTTATAATGTATTTTCACCAAAATCGGTGAGGCCGAGTTTCTTGGCAGCCAGCTACAGGTATCGTATCTCAGCTTCTGGAGTAAGTACAAACACGGGATAAAGTGCGTTTTAAAGTTCATTTCAAATGCTACAACATGGTGAAAATGGAATATTGATAACTAATCCGTGTAATGAGCACTGATTGCATGAACTTTAGTACTCTCTGAGCCGTCTGCTCTAGATTTAGTTGCCTTAAGTCAATACCTTTAAAGTCAAAACTCAATAAGATCGCAAATTACAAACAATCTGATTTTCTGCGTAGATAATGCCCTGTCCTACTTGTACAAATCTGCTAAGGTTTGGAATTGCAAAGATTATCCAAGCCAAGATATCATAGAATAACTTTTATTTTAGGGGCCCACGCTTTTGTCTGAATTACGCATGCGTACAAAAATAGAGTCTGATCTTTAATTCTTATTGAAATCGAATCGTTACAATCAAAATTTTCATCGCAAAATAAACTTTACTGCACATCACACTAAAACATGTATAGAAAAGATTCGAAATTATTCTATAACTTACCCCCCTAAATGACGGTCCTCCTGCCCATACAATCTCTTATAATGTATTTTCACCAAAATCGGTGAGGCCGAGTTTCTTGGCAGCCAGCTACAGGTATCGTATCTCAGCTTCTGGAGTAAGTACAAACACGGGATAAAGTGCGTTTTAAAGTTCATTTCAAATGCTACAACATGGTGAAAATGGAATATTGATAACTAATCCGTGTAATGAGCACTGATTGCATGAACTTTAGTACTCTCTGAGCCGTCTGCTCTAGATTTAGTTGCCTTAAGTCAATACCTTTAAAGTCAAAACTCAATAAGATCGCAAATTACAAACAATCTGATTTTCTGCGTAGATAATGCCCTGTCCTACTTGTACAAATCTGCTAAGGTTTGGAATTGCAAAGATTATCCAAGCCAAGATATCAAAGAATAACTTTTATTTTAGGGGCCCACGCTTTTGTCTGAATTACGCATGCGTACAAAAAAAGAGTCTGATCTTGAATTCTTATTGAAATCGAATCGTTACAATCAAAATTTTCATCGCAAAATAAACTTTACTGCACATCACACTAAAACATGTATAGAAAAGATTCGAAATTATTCTATAACTTACCCCCCTAAATGACGGTCCTCCTGCCCATACAATCTCTTATAATGTATTTTCACCAAAATCGGTGAGGCCGAGTTTCTTGGCAGCCAGCTACAGGTATCGTATCTCAGCTTCTGGAGTAAGTACAAACACGGGATAAAGTGCGTTTTAAAGTTCATTTCAAATGCTACAACATGGTGAAAATGGAATATTGATAACTAATCCGTGTAATGAGCACTGATTGCATGAACTTTAGTACTCTCTGAGCCGTCTGCTCTAGATTTAGTTGCCTTAAGTCAATACCTTTAAAGTCAAAACTCAATAAGATCGCAAATTACAAACAATCTGATTTTCTGCGTAGATAATGCCCTGTCCTACTTGTACAAATCTGCTAAGGTTTGGAATTGCAAAGATTATCCAAGCCAAGATATCATAGAATAACTTTTATTTTAGGGGCCCACGCTTTTGTCTGAATTACGCATGCGTACAAAAATAGAGTCTGATCTTGAATTCTTATTGAAATCGAATCGTTACAATCAAAATTTTCATCGCAAAATAAACTTTACTGCACATCACACTAAAACATGTATAGAAAAGATTCGAAATTATTCTATAACTTACCCCCCTAAATGACGGTCCTCCTGCCCATACAATCTCTTATAATGTATTTTCACCAAAATCGGTGAGGCCGAGTTTCTTGGCAGCCAGCTACAGGTATCGTATCTCAGCTTCTGGAGTAAGTACAAACACGGGATAAAGTGCGTTTTAAAGTTCATTTCAAATGCTACAACATGGTGAAAATGGAATATTGATAACTAATCCGTGTAATGAGCACTGATTGCATGAACTTTAGTACTCTCTGAGCCGTCTGCTCTAGATTTAGTTGCCTTAAGTCAATACCTTTAAAGTCAAAACTCAATAAGATCGCAAATTACAAACAATCTGATTTTCTGCGTAGATAATGCCCTGTCCTACTTGTACAAATCTGCTAAGGTTTGGAATTGCAAAGATTATCCAAGCCAAGATATCATAGAATAACTTTTATTTTAGGGGCCCACGCTTTTGTCTGAATTACGCATTCGTAGAAAAATAGAGTCTGATCTTGAATTCTTATTGAAATCGAATCGTTACAATCAAAATTTTCATCGCAAAATAAACTTTACTGCACATCACACTAAAACATATATAGAAAAGATTCGAAATTATTCTATAACTTACCCCCCTAAATGACGGTCCTCCTTCCCATACAATCTCTTATAATGTATTTTCACCGAAATCGGTGAGGCCGAGTTTCTTGGCAGCCAGCTACAGGTATCGTATCTCAGCTTCTGGAGTAAGTACAAACACGGGATAAAGTGCGTTTTAAAGTTCATTTCAAATGCTACAACATGGTGAAAATGGAATATTGATAACTAATCCGTGTAATGAGCACTGATTGCATGAACTTTAGTACTCTCTGAGCCGTCTGCTCTAGATTTAGTTGCCTTAAGTCAATACCTTTAAAGTCAAAACTCAATAAGATCGCAAATTACAAACAATCTGATTTTCTGCGTAGATAATGCCCTGTCCTACTTGTACAAATCTGCTAAGGTTTGGAATTGCAAAGATTATCCAAGCCAAGATATCATAGAATAACTTTTATTTTAGGGGCCCACGCTTTTGTCTGAATTACGCATTCGTAGAAAAATAGAGTCTGATCTTGAATTCTTATTGAAATCGAATCGTTACAATCCAAATTTTCATCGCAAAATAAACTTTACTGCACATCACACTAAAACATGTATAGAAAAGATTCGAAATTATTCTATAACTTACCCCCCTAAATGACGGTCCTCCTTCCCATACAATCTCTTATAATGTATTTTCACCAAAATCGGTGAGGCCGAGTTTCTTGGCAGCCAGCTACAGGTATCGTATCTCAGCTTCTGGAGTAAGTACAAACACGGGATAAAGTGCGTTTTAAAGTTCATTTCAAATGCTACAACATGGTGAAAATGGAATATTGATAACTAATCCGTGTAATGAGCACTGATTGCATGAACTTTAGTACTCTCTGAGCCGTCTGCTCTAGATTTAGTTGCCTTAAGTCAATACCTTTAAAGTCAAAACTCAATAAGATCGCAAATTACAAACAATCTGATTTTCTGCGTAGATAATGCCCTGTCCTACTTGTACAAATCTGCTAAGGTTTGGAATTGCAAAGATTATCCAAGCCAAGATATCATAGAATAACTTTTATTTTAGGGGCCCACGCTTTTGTCTGAATTACGCATTCGTAGAAAAATAGAGTCTGATCTTGAATTCTTATTGAAATCGAATCGTTACAATCAAAATTTTCATCGCAAAATAAACTTTACTGCACATCACACTAAAACATGTATAGAAAAGATTCGAAATTATTCTATAACTTACCCCCCTAAATGACGGTCCTCCTGCCCATACAATCTCTTATAATGTATTTTCACCAAAATCGGTGAGGCCGAGTTTCTTGGCAGCCAGCTACAGGTATCGTATCTCAGCTTCTGGAGTAAGTACAAACACGGGATAAAGTGCGTTTTAAAGTTCATTTCAAATGCTACAACATGGTGAAAATGGAATATTGATAACTAATCCGTGTAATGAGCACTGATTGCATGAACTTTAGTACTCTCTGAGCCGTCTGCTCTAGATTTAGTTGCCTTAAGTCAATACCTTTAAAGTCAAAACTCAATAAGATCGCAAATTACAAACAATCTGATTTTCTGCGTAGATAATGCCCTGTCCTACTTGTACAAATCTGCTAAGGTTTGGAATTGCAAAGATTATCCAAGCCAAGATATCATAGAATAACTTTTATTTTAGGGGCCCACGCTTTTGTCTGAATTACGCATGCGTACAAAAATAGAGTCTGATCTGGAATTCTTATTGAAATCGAATCGTTACAATCAAAATTTTCATCGCAAAATAAACTTTACTGCACATCACACTAAAACATGTATAGAAAAGATTCGAAATTATTCTATAACTTACCCCCCTAAATGACGGTCCTCCTTCCCATACAATCTCTTATAATGTATTTTCACCAAAATCGGTGAGGCCGAGTTTCTTGGCAGCCAGCTACACGTATCGTATCTCAGCTTCTGGAGTAAGTACAAACACGGGATAAAGTGCGTTTTAAAGTTCATTTCAAATGCTACAACATGGTGAAAATGGAATATTGATAACTAATCCGTGTAATGAGCACTGATTGCATGAACTTTAGTACTCTCTGAGCCGTCTGCTCTAGATTTAGTTGCCTTAAGTCAATACCTTTAAAGTCAAAACTCAATAAGATCGCAAATTACAAACAATCTGATTTTCTGCGTAGATAATGCCCTGTCCTACTTGTACAAATCTGCTAAGGTTTGGAATTGCAAAGATTATCCGAGCCAAGATATCATAGAATAACTTTTATTTTAGGGGCCCACGCTTTTGTCTGAATTACGCATTCGTAGAAAAATAGAGTCTGATCTTGAATTCTTATTGAAATCGAATCGTTACAATCCAAATTTTCATCGCAAAATAAACTTTACTGCACATCACACTAAAACATGTATAGAAAAGATTCGAAATTATTCTATAACTTACCCCCCTAAATGACGGTCCTCCTTCCCATACAATCTCTTATAATGTATTTTCACCAAAATCGGTGAGGCCGAGTTTCTTGGCAGCCAGCTACAGGTATCGTATCTCAGCTTCTGGAGTAAGTACAAACACGGGATAAAGTGCGTTTTAAAGTTCATTTCAAATGCTACAACATGGTGAAAATGGAATATTGATAACTAATCCGTGTAATGAGCACTGATTGCATGAACTTTAGTACTCTCTGAGCCGTCTGCTCTAGATTTAGTTGCCTTAAGTCAATACCTTTAAAGTCAAAACTCAATAAGATCGCAAATTACAAACAATCTGATTTTCTGCGTAGATAATGCCCTGTCCTACTTGTACAAATCTGCTAAGGTTTGGAATTGCAAAGATTATCCAAGCCAAGATATCATAGAATAACTTTTATTTTAGGGGCCCACGCTTTTGTCTGAATTACGCATGCGTACAAAAATAGAGTCTGATCTGGAATTCTTATTGAAATCGAATCGTTACAATCAAAATTTTCATCGCAAAATAAACTTTACTGCACATCACACTAAAACATGTATAGAAAAGATTCGAAATTATTCTATAACTTACCCCCCTAAATGACGGTCCTCCTTCCCATACAATCTCTTATAATGTATTTTCACCAAAATCGGTGAGGCCGAGTTTCTTGGCAGCCAGCTACACGTATCGTATCTCAGCTTCTGGAGTAAGTACAAACACGGGATAAAGTGCGTTTTAAAGTTCATTTCAAATGCTACAACATGGTGAAAATGGAATATTGATAACTAATCCGTGTAATGAGCACTGATTGCATGAACTTTAGTACTCTCTGAGCCGTCTGCTCTAGATTTAGTTGCCTTAAGTCAATACCTTTAAAGTCAAAACTCAATAAGATCGCAAATTACAAACAATCTGATTTTCTGCGTAGATAATGCCCTGTCCTACTTGTACAAATCTGCTAAGGTTTGGAATTGCAAAGATTATCCAAGCCAAGATATCATAGAATAACTTTTATTTTAGGGGCCCACGCTTTTGTCTGAATTACGCATTCGTAGAAAAATAGAGTCTGATCTTGAATTCTTATTGAAATCGAATCGTTACAATCCAAATTTTCATCGCAAAATAAACTTTACTGCACATCACACTAAAACATGTATAGAAAAGATTCGAAATTATTCTATAACTTACCCCCCTAAATGACGGTCCTCCTTCCCATACAATCTCTTATAATGTATTTTCACCAAAATCGGTGAGGCCGAGTTTCTTGGCAGCCAGCTACAGGTATCGTATCTCAGCTTCTGGAGTAAGTACAAACACGGGATAAAGTGCGTTTTAAAGTTCATTTCAAATGCTACAACATGGTGAAAATGGAATATTGATAACTAATCCGTGTAATGAGCACTGATTGCATGAACTTTAGTACTCTCTGAGCCGTCTGCTCTAGATTTAGTTGCCTTAAGTCAATACCTTTAAAGTCAAAACTCAATAAGATCGCAAATTACAAACAATCTGATTTTCTGCGTAGATAATGCCCTGTCCTACTTGTACAAATCTGCTAAGGTTTGGAATTGCAAAGATTATCCAAGCCAAGATATCATAGAATAACTTTTATTTTAGGGGCCCACGCTTTTGTCTGAATTACGCATGCGTACAAAAATAGAGTCTGATCTTGAATTCTTATTGAAATCGAATCGTTACAATCAAAATTTTCATCGCAAAATAAACTTTACTGCACATCACACTAAAACATGTATAGAAAAGATTCGAAATTATTCTATAACTTACCCCCCTAAATGACGGTCCTCCTGCCCATACAATCTCTTATAATGTATTTTCACCAAAATCGGTGAGGCCGAGTTTCTTGGCAGCCAGCTACAGGTATCGTATCTCAGCTTCTGGAGTAAGTACAAACACGGGATAAAGTGCGCTTTAAAGTTCATTTCAAATGCTACAACATGGTGAAATTGGAATATTGATAACTAATCCGTGTAATGAGCACTGATTGCATGAACTTTAGTACTCTCTGAGCCGTCTGCTCTAGATTTAGTTGCCTTAAGTCAATACCTTTAAAGTCAAAACTCAATAAGATCGCAAATTACAAACAATCTGATTTTCTGCGTAGATAATGCCCTGTCCTACTTGTACAAATCTGCTAAGGTTTGGAATTGCAAAGATTATCCAAGCCAAGATATCATAGAATAACTTTTATTTTAGGGACCCACGCTTTTGTCTGAATTACGCATTCGTAGAAAAATAGAGTCTGATCTTGAATTCTTATTGAAATCGAATCGTTACAATCCAAATTTTCATCGCAAAATAAACTTTACTGCACATCACACTAAAACATGTATAGAAAAGATTCGAAATTATTCTATAACTTACCCCCCTAAATGACGGTCCTCCTTCCCATACAATCTCTTATAATGTATTTTCACCAAAATCGGTGAGGCCGAGTTTCTTGGCAGCCAGCTACAGGTATCGTATCTCAGCTTCTGGAGTAAGTACAAACACGGGATAAAGTGCGTTTTAAAGTTCATTTCAAATGCTACAACATGGTGAAAATGGAATATTGATAACTAATCCGTGTAATGAGCACTGATTGCATGAACTTTAGTACTCTCTGAGCCGTCTGCTCTAGATTTAGTTGCCTTAAGTCAATACCTTTAAAGTCAAAACTCAATAAGATCGCAAATTACAAACAATCTGATTTTCTGCGTAGATAATGCCCTGTCCTACTTGTACAAATCTGCTAAGGTTTGGAATTGCAAAGATTATCCAAGCCAAGATATCATAGAATAACTTTTATTTTAGGGGCCCACGCTTTTGTCTGAATTACGCATTCGTAGAAAAATAGAGTCTGATCTTGAATTCTTATTGAAATCGAATCGTTACAATCAAAATTTTCATCGCAAAATAAACTTTACTGCACATCACACTAAAACATGTATAGAAAAGATTCGAAATTATTCTATAACTTACCCCCCTAAATGACGGTCCTCCTGCCCATACAATCTCTTATAATGTATTTTCACCAAAATCGGTGAGGCCGAGTTTCTTGGCAGCCAGCTACAGGTATCGTATCTCAGCTTCTGGAGTAAGTACAAACACGGGATAAAGTGCGTTTTAAAGTTCATTTCAAATGCTACAACATGGTGAAAATGGAATATTGATAACTAATCCGTGTAATGAGCACTGATTGCATGAACTTTAGTACTCTCTGAGCCGTCTGCTCTAGATTTAGTTGCCTTAAGTCAATACCTTTAAAGTCAAAACTCAATAAGATCGCAAATTACAAACAATCTGATTTTCTGCGTAGATAATGCCCTGTCCTACTTGTACAAATCTGCTAAGGTTTGGAATTGCAAAGATTATCCAAGCCAAGATATCATAGAATAACTTTTATTTTAGGGGCCCACGCTTTTGTCTGAATTACGCATTCGTAGAAAAATAGAGTCTGATCTTGAATTCTTATTGAAATCGAATCGTTACAATCAAAATTTTCATCGCAAAATAAACTTTACTGCACATCACACTAAAACATGTATAGAAAAGATTCGAAATTATTCTATAACTTACCCCCCTAAATGACGGTCCTCCTTCCCATACAATCTCTTATAATGTATTTTCACCGAAATCGGTGAGGCCGAGTTTCTTGGCAGCCAGCTACAGGTATCGTATCTCAGCTTCTGGAGTAAGTACAAACACGGGATAAAGTGCGTTTTAAAGTTCATTTCAAATGCTACAACATGGTGAAAATGGAATATTGATAACTAATCCGTGTAATGAGCACTGATTGCATGAACTTTAGTACTCTCTGAGCCGTCTGCTCTAGATTTAGTTGCCTTAAGTCAATACCTTTAAAGTCAAAACTCAATAAGATCGCAAATTACAAACAATCTGATTTTCTGCGTAGATAATGCCCTGTCCTACTTGTACAAATCTGCTAAGGTTTGGAATTGCAAAGATTATCCAAGCCAAGATATCATAGAATAACTTTTATTTTAGGGGCCCACGCTTTTGTCTGAATTACGCATTCGTAGAAAAATAGAGTCTGATCTTGAATTCTTATTGAAATCGAATCGTTACAATCCAAATTTTCATCGCAAAATAAACTTTACTGCACATCACACTAAAACATGTATAGAAAAGATTCGAAATTATTCTATAACTTACCCCCCTAAATGACGGTCCTCCTTCCCATACAATCTCTTATAATGTATTTTCACCAAAATCGGTGAGGCCGAGTTTCTTGGCAGCCAGCTACAGGTATCGTATCTCAGCTTCTGGAGTAAGTACAAACACGGGATAAAGTGCGTTTTAAAGTTCATTTCAAATGCTACAACATGGTGAAAATGGAATATTGATAACTAATCCGTGTAATGAGCACTGATTGCATGAACTTTAGTACTCTCTGAGCCGTCTGCTCTAGATTTAGTTGCCTTAAGTCAATACCTTTAAAGTCAAAACTCAATAAGATCGCAAATTACAAACAATCTGATTTTCTGCGTAGATAATACCCTGTCCTACTTGTACAAATCTGCTAAGGTTTGGAATTGCAAAGATTATCCAAGCCAAGATATCATAGAATAACTTTTATTTTAGGGGCCCACGCTTTTGTCTGAATTACGCATTCGTAGAAAAATAGAGTCTGATCTTTAATTCTTATTGAAATCGAATCGTTACAATCAAAATTTTCATCGCAAAATAAACTTTACTGCACATCACACTAAAACATGTATAGAAAAGATTCGAAATTATTCTATAACTTACCCCCCTAAATGACGGTCCTCCTGCCCATACAATCTCTTATAATGTATTTTCACCAAAATCGGTGAGGCCGAGTTTCCTGGCAGCCATCTACAGGTATCGTATCTCAGCTTCTGGAGTAAGTACAAACACGGGATAAAGTGCGTTTTAAAGTTCATTTCAAATGCTACAACATGGTGAAAATGGAATATTGATAACTAATCCGTGTAATGAGCACTGATTGCATGAACTTTAGTACTCTCTGAGCCGTCTGCTCTAGATTTAGTTGCCTTAAGTCAATACCTTTAAAGTAAAAACTCAATAAGATCGCAAATTACAAACAATCTGATTTTCTGCGTAGATAATGCCCTGTCCTACTTGTACAAATCTGCTAAGGTTTGGAATTGCAAAGATTATCCAAGCCAAGATATCATAGAATAACTTTTATTTTAGGGGCCCACGCTTTTGTCTGAATTACGCATGCGTACAAAAATAGAGTCTGATCTTGAATTCTTATTGAAATCGAATCGTTACAATCAAAATTTTCATCGCAAAATAAACTTTACTGCACACCACACTAAAACATGTATAGAAAAGATTCGAAATTATTCTATAACTTACCTCCCTAAATGACGGTCCTCCTTCCCATACAATCTCTTATAATGTATTTTCACCAAAATCGGTGAGGCCGAGTTTCTTGGCAGCCAGCTACAGGTATCGTATCTCAGCTTCCGGAGTAAGTACAAACACGGGATAAAGTGCGTTTTAAAGTTCATTTTAAATGCTACAACATGGTGAAAATGGAATATTGATAACTAATCCGTGTAATGAGCACTGATTGCATGAACTTTAGTACTCTCTGAGCCGTCTGCTCTAGATTTAGTTGCCTTAAGTCAATACCTTTAAAGTCAAAACTCAATAAGATCGCAAATTACAAACAATCTGATTTTCTGCGTAGATAATGCCCTGTCCTACTTGTACAAATCTGCTAAGGTTTGGAATTGCAAAGATTATCCAAGCCAAGATATCATAGAATAACTTTTATTTTAGGGGCCCACGCTTTTGTCTGAATTACGCATTCGTAGAAAAATAGAGTCTGATCTTGAATTCTTATTGAAATCGAATCGTTACAATCCAAATTTTCATCGCAAAATAAACTTTACTGCACATCACACTAAAACATGTATAGAAAAGATTCGAAATTATTCTATAACTTACCCCCCTAAATGACGGTCCTCCTTCCCATACAATCTCTTATAATGTATTTTCACCAAAATCGGTGAGGCCGAGTTTCTTGGCAGCCAGCTACAGGTATCGTATCTCAGCTTCTGGAGTAAGTACAAACACGGGATAAAGTGCGTTTTAAAGTTCATTTCAAATGCTACAACATGGTGAAAATGGAATATTGATAACTAATCCGTGTAATGAGCACTGATTGCATGAACTTTAGTACTCTCTGAGCCGTCTGCTCTAGATTTAGTTGCCTTAAGTCAATACCTTTAAAGTCAAAACTCAATAAGATCGCAAATTACAAACAATCTGATTTTCTGCGTAGATAATACCCTGTCCTACTTGTACAAATCTGCTAAGGTTTGGAATTGCAAAGATTATCCAAGCCAAGATATCATAGAATAACTTTTATTTTAGGGGCCCACGCTTTTGTCTGAATTACGCATTCGTAGAAAAATAGAGTCTGATCTTTAATTCTTATTGAAATCGAATCGTTACAATCAAAATTTTCATCGCAAAATAAACTTTACTGCACATCACACTAAAACATGTATAGAAAAGATTCGAAATTATTCTATAACTTACCCCCCTAAATGACGGTCCTCCTGCCCATACAATCTCTTATAATGTATTTTCACCAAAATCGGTGAGGCCGAGTTTCCTGGCAGCCATCTACAGGTATCGTATCTCAGCTTCTGGAGTAAGTACAAACACGGGATAAAGTGCGTTTTAAAGTTCATTTCAAATGCTACAACATGGTGAAAATGGAATATTGATAACTAATCCGTGTAATGAGCACTGATTGCATGAACTTTAGTACTCTCTGAGCCGTCTGCTCTAGATTTAGTTGCCTTAAGTCAATACCTTTAAAGTAAAAACTCAATAAGATCGCAAATTACAAACAATCTGATTTTCTGCGTAGATAATGCCCTGTCCTACTTGTACAAATCTGCTAAGGTTTGGAATTGCAAAGATTATCCAAGCCAAGATATCATAGAATAACTTTTATTTTAGGGGCCCACGCTTTTGTCTGAATTACGCATGCGTACAAAAATAGAGTCTGATCTTGAATTCTTATTGAAATCGAATCGTTACAATCAAAATTTTCATCGCAAAATAAACTTTACTGCACACCACACTAAAACATGTATAGAAAAGATTCGAAATTATTCTATAACTTACCTCCCTAAATGACGGTCCTCCTTCCCATACAATCTCTTATAATGTATTTTCACCAAAATCGGTGAGGCCGAGTTTCTTGGCAGCCAGCTACAGGTATCGTATCTCAGCTTCCGGAGTAAGTACAAACACGGGATAAAGTGCGTTTTAAAGTTCATTTTAAATGCTACAACATGGTGAAAATGGAATATTGATAACTAATCCGTGTAATGAGCACTGATTGCATGAACTTTAGTACTCTCTGAGCCGTCTGCTCTAGATTTAGTTGCCTTAAGTCAATACCTTTAAAGTCAAAACTCAATAAGATCGCAAATTACAAACAATCTGATTTTCTGCGTAGATAATGCCCTGTCCTACTTGTACAAATCTGCTAAGGTTTGGAATTGCAAAGATTATTCAAGCCAAGATATCATAGAATAACTTTTATTTTAGGGGCCCACGCTTTTGTCTGAATTACGCATGCGTACAAAAATAGAGTCTGATCTTGAATTCTTATTGAAATCGAATCGTTACAATCAAAATTTTCATCGCAAAATAAACTTTACTGCACATCACACTAAAACATGTATAGAAAAGATTCGAAATTATTCTATAACTTACCTCCCTAAATGACGGTTTTCCTTCCCATACAATCTCTTATAATGTATTTTCACCAAAATCGGTGAGGCCGAGTTTCTTGGCAGCCAGCTACAGGTATCGTATCTCAGCTTCTGGAGTAAGTACAAACACGGGATAAAGTGCGTTTTAAACTTCATTTCAAATGCTACAACATGGTGAAAATGGAATATTGATAACTAATCCGTGTAATGAGCACTGATTGCATGAACTTTAGTACTCTCTGAGCCATCTGCTCTAGATTTAGTTGCCTTAAGTCAATACCTTTAAAGTCAAAATTCAATAAGATTGCAAATTACAAACAATCTGATTTTCTGCGTAGATAATGCCCTGTCCTACTTGTACAAATCTGCTAAGGTTTGGAATTGCAAAGATTATCCAAGCCAAGATATCATAGAATAACTTTTATTTTAGGGGCCCACGCTTTTGTCTGAATTACGCATGCGTACAAAAAAAGAGTCTGATCTTGAATTCTGATTGAAATCGAATCGTTACAATCAAAATTTTCATCGCAAAATAAACTTTACTGCACATCACACTAAAACATGTATAAAAAAGATTCGAAATTATTCTATAACTTACCCCCCTAAATGACGGTCCTCCTGCCCATACAATCTCTTATAATGTATTTTCACCAAAATCGGTGAGGCCGAGTTTCTTGGCAGCCAGCTACAGGTATCGTATCTCAGCTTCTGGAGTAAGTACAAACACGGGATAAAGTGCGTTTTAAAGTTCATTTTAAATGCTACAACATGGTGAAAATGGAATATTGATAACTAATCCGTGTAATAAGCACTGATTGCATGAACTTTAGTACTGTCTGAGCCGTCTGCTCTAGATTTAGTTGCCTTAAGTCAATACCTTTAAAGTCAAAACTCAATAAGATCGCAAATTACAAACAATCTGATTTTCTGCGTAGATAATGCCCTGTCCTACTTGTACAAATCTGCTAAGGTTTGGAATTGCAAAGATTATCCAAGCCAAGATATCATAGAATAACTTTTATTTTAGGGGCCCACGCTTTTGTCTGAATTACGCATGCGTACAAAAAAAGAGTCTGATCTTGAATTCTTATTGAAATCGAATCGTTACAATCCAAATTTTCATCGCAAAATAAACTTTACTGCACACCACACTAAAACATGTATAGAAAAGATTCGAAATTATTCTATAACTTACCCCCCTAAATGACGGTCCTCCTTCCCATACAATCTCTTATAATGTATTTTCACACAAATCAGTGAGCCTGAGTTTCTTGGCAGCCAGCTACAGGTATCGTATCTCAGCTTCTGGAGTAAGTACAAACACGGGATAAAGTGCGTTTTAAAGTTCATTTTAAATGCTACAACATGGTGAAAATGGAATATTGATAACTAATCCGTGTAATGAGCACTGATTGCATGAACTTTAGTACTCTCTGAGCCGTCTGCTCTAGATTTAGTTGCCTTAAGTCAATACCTTTAAAGTCAAAACTCAATAAGATCGCAAATTACAAACAATCTGATTTTCTGCGTAGATAATGCCCTGTCCTACTTGTACAAATCTGCTAAGGTTTGGAATTGCAAAGATTATCCAAGCCAAGATATCATAGAATAACTTTTATTTTAGGGGCCCACGCTTTTGTCTGAATTACGCATGCGTACAAAAAAAGAGTCTGATCTTGAATTCTGATTGAAATCGAATCGTTACAATCAAAATTTTCATCGCAAAATAAACTTTACTGCACATCACACTAAAACATGTATAGAAAAGATTCGAAATTATTCTATAACTTACCCCCCTAAATGACGGTCCTCCTGCCCATACAATCTCTTATAATGTATTTTCACCAAAATCGGTGAGGCCGAGTTTCTTGGCAGCCAGCTACAGGTATCGTATCTCAGCTTCTGGAGTAAGTACAAACACGGGATAAAGTGCGTTTTAAAGTTCATTTTAAATGCTACAACATGGTGAAAATGGAATATTGATAACTAATCCGTGTAATAAGCACTGATTGCATGAACTTTAGTACTCTCTGAGCCGTCTGCTCTAGATTTAGTTGCCTTAAGTCAATACCTTTAAAGTCAAAACTCAATAAGATCGCAAATTACAAACAATCTGATTTTCTGCGTAGATAATGCCCTGTCCTACTTGTACAAATCTGCTAAGGTTTGGAATTGCAAAGATTATCCAAGCCAAGATATCATAGAATAACTTTTATTTTAGGGGCCCACGCTTTTGTCTAAATTACGCATGCGTACAAAAAAAGAGTCTGATCTTGAATTCTGATTGAAATCGAATCGTTACAATCAAAATTTTCATGGCAAAATAAACTTTACTGCACACCACACTAAAACATGTATAGAAAAGATTCGAAATTATTCTATAACTTACCCCCCTAAATGACGGTCCTCCTTCCCATACAATCTCTTATAATGTATTTTCACACAAATCGGTGAGGCTGAGTTTCTTGGCAGCCAGCTACAGGTATCGTATCTCAGCTTCTGGAGTAAGTACAAACACGGGATAAAGTGCGTTTTAAAGTTCATTTCAAATGCTACAACATGGTGAAAATGGAATATTGATAACTAATCCGTGTAATGAGCACTGATTGCATGAACTTTAGTACTCTCTGAGCCGTCTGCTCTAGATTTAGTTGCCTTAGGTCAATACCTTTAAAGTCAAAACTCAATAAGATCGCAAATTACAAACAATCTGATTTTCTGCGTAGATAATGCCCTGTCCTACTTGTACAAATCTGCTAAGGTTTGGAATTGCAAAGATTATCCAAGCCAAGATATCATAGAATAACTTTTATTTTAGGGGCCCACGCTTTTGTCTGAATTACGCATGCGTACAAAAAAAGAGTCTGATCTTGAATTCTGATTGAAATCGAATCGTTACAATCCAAATTTTCATCGCAAAATAAACTTTACTGCACATCACACTAAAACATGTATAGAAAAGATTCGAAATTATTCTATAACTTACCCCCCTAAATGACGGTCCTCCTTCCCATACAATCTCTTATAATGTATTTTCACACAAATCGGTGAGGCATAGTTTCTTGGCAGCCAGCTACAGGTATCGTATCTCAGCTTCTGGAGTAAGTACAAACACGGGATAAAGTGCGTTTTAAAGTTCATTTTAAATGCTACAACATGGTGAAAATGGAATATTGATAACTAATCCGTGTAATGAGCACTGATTGCATGAACTTTAGTACTCTCTGAGCCGTCTGCTCTAGATTTAGTTGCCTTAAGTCAATACCTTTAAAGTCAAAACTCAATAAGATCGCAAATTACAAACAATCTGATTTTCTGCGTAGATAATGCCCTGTCCTACTTGTACAAATCTGCTAAGGTTTGGAATTGCAAAGATTATCCTAGCCAAGATATCATAGAATAACTTTTATTTTAGGGGCCCACGCTTTTGTCTGAATTACGCATGCGTACAAAAAAAGAGTCTGATCTTGAATTCTGATTGAAATCGAATCGTTACAATCAAAATTTTCATCGCAAAATAGACTTTACTGCACATCACACTAAAACATGTATAGAAAAGATTCGAAATTATTCTATAACTTACCCCCCTAAATGACGGTCCTCCTTCCCATACAATCTCTTATAATGTATTTTCACCAAAATCGGTGAGGCCGAGTTTCTTGGCAGCCAGCTACAGGTATCGTATCTCAGCTTCTGGAGTAAGTACAAACACGGGATAAAGTGCGTTTTAAAGTTCATTTCAAATGCTACAACATGGTGAAAATGGAATATTGATAACTAATCCGTGTAATGAGCACTGATTGCATGAACTTTAGTACTCTCTGAGCCGTCTGCTCCAGATTTAGTTGCCTTAAGTCAATACCTTTAAAGTCAAAACTCAATAAGATCGCAAATTACAAACAATCTGATTTTCTGCGTAGATAATGCCCTGTCCTACTTGTACAAATCTGCTAAGGTTTGGAATTGCAAAGATTATCCAAGCCAAGATATCATAGAATAACTTTTATTTTAGGGGCCCACGCTTTTGTCTGAATTACGCATGCGTACAAAAAAAGAGTCTGATCTTGAATTCTGATTGAAATCGAATCGTTACAATCCAAATTTTCATCGCAAAATAAACTTTACTGCACATCACACTAAAACATGTATAGAAAAGATTCGAAATTATTCTATAACTTACCCCCCTAAATGACGGTCCTCCTTCCCATACAATCTCTTATAATGTATTTTCACACAAATCGGTGAGGCATAGTTTCTTGGCAGCCAGCTACAGGTATCGTATCTCAGCTTCTGGAGTAAGTACAAACACGGGATAAAGTGCGTTTTAAAGTTCATTTTAAATGCTACAACATGGTGAAAATGGAATATTGATAACTAATCCGTGTAATGAGCACTGATTGCATGAACTTTAGTACTCTCTGAGCCGTCTGCTCTAGATTTAGTTGCCTTAAGTCAATACCTTTAAAGTCAAAACTCAATAAGATCGCAAATTACAAACAATCTGATTTTCTGCGTAGATAATGCCCTGTCCTACTTGTACAAATCTGCTAAGGTTTGGAATTGCAAAGATTATCCTAGCCAAGATATCATAGAATAACTTTTATTTTAGGGGCCCACGCTTTTGTCTGAATTACGCATGCGTACAAAAAAAGAGTCTGATCTTGAATTCTGATTGAAATCGAATCGTTACAATCAAAATTTTCATCGCAAAATAGACTTTACTGCACATCACACTAAAACATGTATAGAAAAGATTCGAAATTATTCTATAACTTACCCCCCTAAATGACGGTCCTCCTGCCCATACAATCTCTTATAATGTATTTTCACCAAAATCGGTGAGGCCGAGTTTCTTGGCAGCCAGCTACAGGTATCGTATCTCAGCTTCTGGAGTAAGTACAAACACGGGATAAAGTGCGTTTTAAAGTTCATTTTAAATGCTACAACATGGTGAAAATGGAATATTGATAACTAATCCGTGTAATGAGCACTTATTGCATGAACTTTAGTACTCTCTGAGCCGTCTGCTCTAGATTTAGTTGCCTTAAGTCAATACCTTTAAAGTCAAAACTCAATAAGATCGCAAATTACAAACAATCTGATTTTCTGCGTAGATAATGCCCTGTCCTACTTGTACAAATCTGCTAAGGTTTGGAATTGCAAAGATTATCCAAGCCAAGATATCATAGAATAACTTTTATTTTAGGGGCCCACGCTTTTGTCTGAATTACGCATGCGTACAAAAAAAGAGTCTGATCTTGAATTCTGATTGAAATCGAATCGTTACAATCAAAATTTTCATCGCAAAATAAACTTTACTGCACATCACACTAAAACATGTATAGAAAAGATTCGAGATTATTCTATAACTTACCCCCCTAAATGACGGTCCTCCTGCCCATACAATCTCTTATAATGTATTTTCACCAAAATCGGTGAGGCCGAGTTTCTTGGCAGCCAGCTACAGGTATCGTATCTCAGCTTCTGGAGTAAGTACAAACACGGGATAAAGTGCGTTTTAAAGTTCATTTTAAATGCTACAACATGGTGAAAATGGAATATTGATAACTAATCCGTGTAATAAGCACTGATTGCATGAACTTTAGTACTCTCTGAGCCGTCTGCTCTAGATTTAGTTGCCTTAAGTCAATACCTTTAAAGTCAAAACTCAATAAGATCGCAAATTACAAACAATCTGATTTTCTGCGTAGATAATGCCCTGTCCTACTTGTACAAATCTGCTAAGGTTTGGAATTGCAAAGATTATCCAAGCCAAGATATCATAGATTAACTTTTATTTTAGGGGCCCACGCTTTTGTCTAAATTACGCATGCGTACAAAAAAAGAGTCTGATCTTGAATTCTGATTGAAATCGAATCGTTACAATCAAAATTTTCATCGCAAAATAAACTTTACTGCTCATCACACTAAAACATGTATAGAAAAGATTCGAAATTATTCTATAACTTACCCCCCTAAATGACGGTCCTCCTGCCCATACAATCTCTTATAATGTATTTTCACCAAAATCGGTGAGGCCGAGTTTCTTGGCAGCCAGCTACAGGTATCGTATCTCAGCTTCTGGAGTAAGTACAAACACGGGATAAAGTGCGTTTTAAAGTTCATTTTAAATGCTACAACATGGTGAAAATGGAATATTGATAACTAATCCGTGTAATGAGCACTGATTGCATGAACTTTAGTACTCTCTGAGCCGTCTGCTCTAGATTTAGTTGCCTTAAGTCAATACCTTTAAAGTCAAAACTCAATAAGATCGCAAATTACAAACAATCTGATTTTCTGCGTAGATAATGCCCTGTCCTACTTGTACAAATCTGCTAAGGTTTGGAATTGCAAAGATTATCCAAGCCAAGATATCATAGAATAACTTTTATTTTAGGGGCCCACGCTTTTGTCTGAATTACGCATGCGTACAAAAAAAGAGTCTGATCTTGAATTCTGATTGAAATCGAATCGTTACAATCAAAATTTTCATCGCAAAATAAACTTTACTGCCCATCACACTAAAACATGTATAGAAAAGATTCGAGATTATTCTATAACTTACCCCCCTAAATGACGGTCCTCCTGCCCATACAATCTCTTATAATGTATTTTCACCAAAATCGGTGAGGCCGAGTTTCTTGGCAGCCAGCTTCAGGTATCGTATCTCAGCTTCTGGAGTAAGTACAAACACGGGATAAAGTGCGTTTTAAAGTTCATTTTAAATGCTACAACATGGTGAAAATGGAATATTGATAACTAATCCGTGTAATAAGCACTGATTGCATGAACTTTAGTACTCTCTGAGCCGTCTGCTCTAGATTTAGTTGCCTTAAGTCAATACCTTTAAAGTCAAAACTCAATAAGATCGCAAATTACAAACAATCCGATTTTCTGCGTAGATAATGCCCTGTCCTACTTGTACAAATCTGCTAAGGTTTGGAATTGCAAAGATTATCCAAGCCAAGATATCATAGAATAACTTTTATTTTAGGGGCCCACGCTTTTGTCTGAATTACGCATGCGTACAAAAAAAGAGTCTCATCTTGAATTCTGATTGAAATCGAATCGTTACAATCAAAATTTTCATCGCAAAATAGACTTTACTGCACATCACATTAAAACATGTATAGAAAAGATTCGAAATTATTCTATAACTTACCCCCCTAAATGACGGTCCTCCTTCCCATACAATCTCTTATAATGTATTTTCACCAAAATCGGTGAGGCCGAGTTTCTTGGCAGCCAGCTACAGGTATCGTATCTCAGCTTCTGGAGTAAGTACAAACACGGGATAAAGTGCGTTTTAAAGTTCATTTTAAATGCTACAACATGGTGAAAATGGAATATTGATAACTAATCCGTGTAATGAGCACTGATTGCATGAACTTTAGTACTCTCTGAGCCGTCTGCTCTAGATTTAGTTGCCTTAAGTCAATACCTTTAAAGTCAAAACTCAATAAGATCGCAAATTACAAACAATCTGATTTTCTGCGTAGATAATGCCCTGTCCTACTTGTACAAATCTGCTAAGGTTTGGAATTGCAAAGATTATCCAAGCCAAGATATCATAGAATAACTTTTATTTTAGGGGCCCACGCTTTTGTCTAAATTACGCATGCGTACAAAAAAAGAGTCTGATCTTGAATTCTGATTGAAATCGAATCGTTACAATCAAAATTTTCATCGCAAAATAAACTTTACTGCTCATCACACTAAAACATGTATAGAAAAGATTCGAAATTATTCTATAACTTACCCCCCTAAATGACGGTCCTCCTGCCCATACAATCTCTTATAATGTATTTTCACCAAAATCGGTGAGGCCGAGTTTCTTGGCAGCCAGCTACAGGTATCGTATCTCAGCTTCTGGAGTAAGTACAAACACGGGATAAAGTGCGTTTTAAAGTTCATTTTAAATGCTACAACATGGTGAAAATGGAATATTGATAACTAATCCGTGTAATGAGCACTGATTGCATGAACTTTAGTACTCTCTGAGCCGTCTGCTCTAGATTTAGTTGCCTTAAGTCAATACCTTTAAAGTCAAAACTCAATAAGATCGCAAATTACAAACAATCTGATTTTCTGCGTAGATAATGCCCTGTCCTACTTGTACAAATCTGCTAAGGTTTGGAATTGCAAAGATTATCCAAGCCAAGATATCATAGAATAACTTTTATTTTAGGGGCCCACGCTTTTGTCTGAATTACGCATGCGTACAAAAAAAGAGTCTGATCTTGAATTCTGATTGAAATCGAATCGTTACAATCAAAATTTTCATCGCAAAATAGACTTTACTGCACATCACACTAAAACATGTATAGAAAAGATTCGAAATTATTCTATAACTTACCCCCCTAAATGACGGTCCTCCTGCCCATACAATCTCTTATAATGTATTTTCACCAAAATCGGTGAGGCCGAGTTTCTTGGCAGCCAGCTACAGGTATCGTATCTCAGCTTCTGGAGTAAGTACAAACACGGGATAAAGTGCGCTTTAAAGTTTATTTTAAATGCTACAACATGGTGAAAATGGAATATTGATAACTAATCCGTGTAATAAGCACTGATTGCATGAACTTTAGTACTCTCTGAGCCGTCTGCTCTAGATTTAGTTGCCTTAAGTCAATACCTTTAAAGTCAAAACTCAATAAGATCGCAAATTACAAACAATCTGATTTTCTGCGTAGATAATGCCCTGTCCTACTTGTACAAATCTGCTAAGGTTTGGAATTGCAAAGATTATCCAAGCCAAGATATCATAGAATAACTTTTATTTTAGGGGCCCACGCTTTTGTCTGAATTACGCATGCGTACAAAAAAAGAGTCTGATCTTGAATTCTGATTGAAATCGAATCGTTACAATCAAAATTTTCATCGCAAAATAAACTTTACTGCCCATCACACTAAAACATGTATAGAAAAGATTCGAGATTATTCTATAACTTACCCCCCTAAATGACGGTCCTCCTGCCCATACAATCTCTTATAATGTATTTTCACCAGAATCGGTGAGGCCGAGTTTCTTGGCAGCCAGCTACAGGTGTCGTATCTCAGCTTCTGGAGTAAGTACAAACACGGGAAAAAGTGCGTTTTAAAGTTCATTTCAAATGCTGCAACATGGTGAAAATGGAATATTGATAACTAATCCGTGTAATGAGCACTGATTGCATGAACTTTAGTACTCTCTGAGCCGTCTGCTCTAGATTTAGTTGCCTTAAGTCAATACCTTTAAAGTCAAAACTCAATAAGATCGCAAATTACAAACAATCTGATTTTCTGCGTAGATAATGCCCTGTCCTACTTGTACAAATCTGCTAAGGTTTGGAATTGCAAAGATTATCCAAGCCAAGATATCATAGAATAACTTTTATTTTAGGGGCCCACGCTTTTGTCTGAATTACGCATGCGTACAAAAAAAGAGTCTGATCTTGAATTCTGATTGAAATCGAATCGTTACAATCAAAATTTTCATCGCAAAATAGACTTTACTGCACATCACACTAAAACATGTATAGAAAAGATTCGAAATTATTCTATAACTTACCCCCCTAAATGACGGTCCTCCTGCCCATACAATCTCTTATAATGTATTTTCACCAAAATCGGTGAGGCCGAGTTTCTTGGCAGCCAGCTACAGGTATCGTATCTCAGCTTCTGGAGTAAGTACAAACACGGGATAAAGTGCGTTTTTAAGGTTATTTCAAATGCTACAACATGGTGAAAATGGAATATTGATAACTAATCCGTGTAATGAGCACTGATTGCATGAACTTTAGTACTCTCTGAGCCGTCTTCTCTAGATTTAGTTGCCTTAAGTCAATACCTTTAAAGTCAAAACTCAATAAGATCGCAAATTACAAACAATCTGATTTTCTGCGTAGATAATGCCCTGTCCTACTTGTACAAATCTGCTAAGGTTTGGAATTGCAAAGATTATCCAAGCCAAGATATCATAGAATAACTTTTATTTTAGGGGCCCACGCTTTTGTCTGAAATACGCATGCGTACAAAAAAAGAGTCTGATCTTGAATTCTGATTGAAATCGAATCGTTACAATCAAAATTTTCATCGCAAAATAAACTTTACTGCACATCACACTAAAACATGTATAGAAAAGATTCGAGATTATTCTATAACTTACCCCCCTAAATGACGGTCCTCCTGCCCATACAATCTCTTATAATGTATTTTCACCAGAATCGGTGAGGCCGAGTTTCTTGGCAGCCAGCTACAGGTGTCGTATCTCAGCTTCTGGAGTAAGTACAAACACGGGAAAAAGTGCGTTTTAAAGTTCATTTCAAATGCTGCAACATGGTGAAAATGGAATATTGATAACTAATCCGTGTAATGAGCACTGATTGCATGAACTTTAGTACTCTCTGAGCCGTCTGCTCTAGATTTAGTTGCCTTAAGTCAATACCTTTAAAGTCAAAACTCAATAAGATCGCAAATTACAAACAATCTGATTTTCTGCGTAGATAATGCCCTGTCCTACTTGTACAAATCTGCTAAGGTTTGGAATTGCAAAGATTATCCAAGCCAAGATATCATAGAATAACTTTTATTTTAGGGGCCCACGCTTTTGTCTGAATTACGCATGCGTACAAAAAAAGAGTCTGATCTTGAATTCTGATTGAAATCGAATCGTTACAATCAAAATTTTCATCGCAAAATAGACTTTACTGCACATCACACTAAAACATGTATAGAAAAGATTCGAAATTATTCTATAACTTACCCCCCTAAATGACGGTCCTCCTGCCCATACAATCTCTTATAATGTATTTTCACCAAAATCGGTGAGGCCGAGTTTCTTGGCAGCCAGCTACAGGTATCGTATCTCAGCTTCTGGAGTAAGTACAAACACGGGATAAAGTGCGTTTTAAAGTTCATTTCAAATGCTACAACATGGTGAAAATGGAATATTGATAACTAATCCGTGTAATGAGCACTGATTGCATGAACTTTAGTACTCTCTGAGCCGTCTTCTCTAGATTTAGTTGCCTTAAGTCAATACCTTTAAAGTCAAAACTCAATAAGATCGCAAATTACAAACAATCTGATTTTCTGCGTAGATAATGCCCTGTCCTACTTGTACAAATCTGCTAAGGTTTGGAATTGCAAAGATTATCCAAGCCAAGATATCATAGAATAACTTTTATTTTAGGGGCCCACGCTTTTGTCTGAATTACGCATGCGTACAAAAAAAGAGTCTGATCTTGAATTCTGATTGAAATCGAATCGTTACAATCAAAATTTTCATCGCAAAATAAACTTTACTGCACATCACACTAAAACATGTATAGAAAAGATTCGAGATTATTCTATAACTTACCCCCCTAAATGACGGTCCTCCTTCCCATACAATCTCTTATAATGTATTTTCACCAGAATCGGTGAGGCCGAGTTTCTTGGCAGCCAGCTACAGGTATCGTATCTCAGCTTCTGGAGTAAGTACAAACACGGGATAAAGTGCGTTTTAAAGTTCATTTCAAATGCTGCAACATGGTGAAAATGGAATATTGATAACTAATCCGTGTAATGAGCACTGATTGCATGAACTTTAGTACTCTCTGAGCCGTCTGCTCTAGATTTAGTTGCCTTAAGTCAATACCTTTAAAGTCAAAACTCAATAAGATCGCAAATTACAAACAATCTGATTTTCTGCGTAGATAATGCCCTGTCCTACTTGTACAAATCTGCTAAGGTTTGGAATTGCAAAGATTATCCAAGCCAAGATATCATAGAATAACTTTTATTTTAGGGGCCCACGCTTTTGTCTGAATTACGCATGCGTACAAAAAAAGAGTCTGATCTTGAATTCTGATTGAAATCGAATCGTTACAATCAAAATTTTCATCGCAAAATAAACTTTACTGCACATCACACTAAAACATGTATAGAAAAGATTCGAAATTATTCTATAACTTAGCCCCCTAAATGACGGTCCTCCTGCCCATACAATCTCTTATAATGTATTTTCACCAAAATCGGTGAGGCCGAGTTTCTTGGCAGCCAGCTACAGGTATCGTATCTCAGCTTCTGGAGTAAGTACAAACACGGGATAAAGTGCGTTTTAAAGTTCATTTCAAATGCTACAACATGGTGAAAATGGAATATTGATAACTAATCCGTGTAATAAGCACTGATTGCATGAACTTTAGTACTCTCTGAGCCGTCTGCTCTAGATTTAGTTGCCTTAAGTCAATACCTTTAAAGTCAAAACTCAATAAGATCGCAAATTACAAACAATCTGATTTTCTGCGTAGATAATGCCCTGTCCTACTTGTACAAATCTGCTAAGGTTTGGAATTGCAAAGATTATCCAAGCCAAGATATCATAGAATAACTTTTATTTTAGGGGCCCACGCTTTTGTCTGAATTACGCATGCGTACAAAAAAAGAGTCTGATCTTGAATTCTGATTGAAATCGAATCGTTACAATCAAAATTTTCATCGCAAAATAAACTTTACTGCACATCACACTAAAACATGTATAGAAAAGATTCGAAATTATTCTATAACTTACCCCCCTAAATGACGGTCCTCCTTCCCATACAATCTCTTATAATGTATTTTCACCAAAATCGGTGAGGCCGAGTTTCTTGGCAGCCAGCTACAGGTATCGTATCTCAGCTTCTGGAGTAAGTACAAACACGGGATAAAGTGCGTTTTAAAGTTCATTTTAAATGCTACAACATGGTGAAAATGGAATATTGATAACTAATCCGTGTAATGAGCACTGATTGCATGAACTTTAGTACTCTCTGAGCCGTCTGCTCTAGATTTAGTTGCCTTAAGTCAATACCTTTAAAGTCAAAACTCAATAAGATCGCAAATTACAAACAATCTGATTTTCTGCGTAGATAATGCCCTGTCCTACTTGTACAAATCTGCTAAGGTTTGGAATTGCAAAGATTATCCAAGCCAAGATATCATAGAATAACTTTTATTTTAGGGGCCCACGCTTTTGTCTGAATTACGCATGCGTACAAAAAAAGAGTCTGATCTTGAATTCTTATTGAAATCGAATCGTTACAATCAAAATTTTCATCGCAAAATAAACTTTACTGCACATCACACTAAAACATGTATAGAAAAGATTCGAAATTATTCTATAACTTACCCCCCTAAATGACGGTCCTCCTTCCCATACAATCTCTTATAATGTATTTTCACCAAAATCGGTGAGGCCGAGTTTCTTGGCAGCCAGCTACAGGTATCGTATCTCAGCTTCTGGAGTAAGTACAAACACGGGATAAAGTGCGTTTTAAAGTTCATTTCAAATGCTACAACATGGTAAAAATGGAATATTGATAACTAATCCGTGTAATGAGCACTGATTGCATGAACTTTAGTACTCTCTGAGCCGTCTGCTCTAGATTTAGTTGCCTTAAGTCAATACCTTTAAAGTCAAAACTCAATAAGATCGCAAATTACAAACAATCTGATTTTCTACGTAGATAATGCCCTGTCCTACTTGTACAAATCTGCTAAGGTTTGTAATTGCAAAGATTATCCAAGCCAAGATATCATAGAATAACTTTTATTTTAGGGGCCCACGCTTTTGTCTGAATTACGCATGCGTACAAAAAAAGAGTCTGATCTTGAATTCTTATTGAAATCGAATCGTTACAATCAAAATTTTCATCGCAAAATAAACTTTACTGCACATCACACTAAAACATGTATAGAAAAGATTCGAAATTATTCTATAACTTACCCCCCTAAATGACGGTCCTCCTTCCCATACAATCTCTTATAATGTATTTTCACCAAAATCGGTGAGGCGGAGTTTCTTGGCAGCCAGCTACAGGTATCGTATCTCAGCTTCTGGAGTAAGTACAAACACGGGATAAAGTGCGTTTTAAAGTTCATTTCAAATGCTACAACATGGTGAAAATGGAATATTGATAACTAATCCGTGTAATGAGCACTGATTGCATTAACTTTAGTACTCTCTGAGCCGTCTGCTCTAGATTTAGTTGCCTTAAGTCAATACCTTTAAAGTCAAAACTCAATAAGATCGCAAATTACAAACAATCTGATTTTCTGCGTAGATAATGCCCTGTCCTACTTGTACAAATCTGCTAAGGTTTGGAATTGCAAAGATTATCCAAGCCAAGATATCATAGAATAACTTTTATTTTAGGGGCCCACGCTTTTGTCTGAATTACGCATGCGTACAAAAAAAGAGTCTGATCTTGAATTCTGATTGAAATCGAATCGTTACAATCAAAATTTTCATCGCAAAATAAACTTTACTGCACATCACACTAAAACATGTATAGAAAAGATTCGAAATTATTCTATAACTTAGCCCCCTAAATGACGGTCCTCCTTCCCATACAATCTCTTATAATGTATTTTCACCAAAATCGGTGAGGCCGAGTTTCTTGGCAGCCAGCTACAGGTATCGTATCTCAGCTTCTGGAGTAAGTACAAACACGGGATAAAGTGCGTTTTAAAGTTCATTTTAAATGCTACAACATGGTGAAAACGGAATATTGATAACTAATCCGTGTAATGAGCACTGATTGCATGAACTTTAGTACTCTCTGAGCCGTCTGCTCTAGATTTAGTTGCCTTAAGTCAATACCTTTAAAGTCAAAACTCAATAAGATCGCAAATTACAAACAATCTGATTTTCTGCGTAGATAATGCCCTGTCCTACTTGTACAAATCTGCTAAGGTTTGGAATTGCAAAGATTATCCAAGCCAAGATATCATAGAATAACTTTTATTTTAGGGGCCCACGCTTTTGTCTGAATTACGCATGCGTACAAAAAAAGAGTCTGATCTTGAATTCTTATTGAAATCGAATCGTTACAATCAAAATTTTCATCGCAAAATAAACTTTACTGCACATCACACTAAAACATGTATAGAAAAGATTCGAAATTATTCTATAACTTAGCCCCCTAAATGACGGTCCTCCTTCCCATACAATCTCTTATAATGTATTTTCACCAAAATCGGTGAGGCCGAGTTTCTTGGCAGCCAGCTACAGGTATCGTATCTCAGCTTCTGGAGTAAGTACAAACACGGGATAAAGTGCGTTTTAAAGTTCATTTTAAATGCTACAACATGGTGAAAACGGAATATTGATAACTAATCCGTGTAATGAGCACTGATTGCATGAACTTTAGTACTCTCTGAGCCGTCTGCTCTAGATTTAGTTGCCTTAAGTCAATACCTTTAAAGTCAAAACTCAATAAGATCGCAAATTACAAACAATCTGATTTTCTGCGTAGATAATGCCCTGTCCTACTTGTACAAATCTGCTAAGGTTTGGAATTGCAAAGATTATCCAAGCCAAGATATCATAGAATAACTTTTATTTTAGGGGCCCACGCTTTTGTCTGAATTACGCATGCGTACAAAAAAAGAGTCTGATCTTGAATTCTTATTGAAATCGAATCGTTACAATCAAAATTTTCATCGCAAAATAAACTTTACTGCACATCACACTAAAACATGTATAGAAAAGATTCGAAATTATTCTATAACTTAGCCCCCTAAATGACGGTCCTCCTTCCCATACAATCTCTTATAATGTATTTTCACCAAAATCGGTGAGGCCGAGTTTCTTGGCAGCCAGCTACAGGTATCGTATCTCAGCTTCTGGAGTAAGTACAAACACGGGATAAAGTGCGTTTTAAAGTTCATTTCAAATGCTACAACATGGTAAAAATGGAATATTGATAACTAATCCGTGTAATGAGCACTGATTGCATGAACTTTAGTACTCTCTGAGCCGTCTGCTCTAGATTTAGTTGCCTTAAGTCAATACCTTTAAAGTCAAAACTCAATAAGATCGCAAATTACAAACAATCTGATTTTCTGCGTAGATAATGCCCTGTCCTACTTGTACAAATCTGCTAAGGTTTGTAATTGCAAAGATTATCCAAGCCAAGATATCATAGAATAACTTTTATTTTAGGGGCCCACGCTTTTGTCTGAATTACGCATGCGTACAAAAAAAGAGTCTGATCTTGAATTCTTATTGAAATCGAATCGTTACAATCAAAATTTTCATCGCAAAATAAACTTTACTGCACATCACACTAAAACATGTATAGAAAAGATTCGAGATTATTCTATAACTTACCCCCCTAAATGACGGTCCTCCTTCCCATACAATCTCTTATAATGTATTTTCACCAAAATCGGTGAGGCCGAGTTTCTTGGCAGCCATCTACAGGTATCGTATCTCAGCTTCTGGAGTAAGTACAAACACGGGATAAAGTGCGTTTTAAAGTTCATTTCAAATGCTACAACATGGTGAAAATGGAATATTGATAACTAATCCGTGTAATGAGCACTGATTGCATGAACTTTAGTACTCTCTGAGCCGTCTGCTCTAGATTTAGTTGCCTTAGGTCAATACCTTTAAAGTCAAAACTCAAAAAGATCGCAAATTACAAACAATCTGATTTTCTGCGTAGATAATGCCCTGTCCTACTTGTACAAATCTGCTAAGGTTTGGAATTGCAAAGATTATCCAAGCCAAGATATCATAGAATAACTTTTATTTTAGGGGCCCACGCTTTTGTCTGAATTACGCATGCGTACAAAAAAATAGTCTGATCTTGAATTCTTATTGAAATCGAATCGTTACAATCAAAATTTTCATCGCAAAATAAACTTTACTGCACATCACACTAAAACATGTATAGAAAAGATTCGAAATTATTCTATAACTTAGCCCCCTAAATGACGGTCCTCCTTCCCATACAATCTCTTATAATGTATTTTCACCAAAATCGGTGAGGCCGAGTTTCTTGGCAGCCAGCTACAGGTATCGTATCTCAGCTTCTGGAGTAAGTACAAACACGGGATAAAGTGCGTTTTAAAGTTCATTTCAAATGCTACAACATGGTGAAAATGGAATATTGATAACTAATCCGTGTAATGAGCACTGATTGCATGAACTTTAGTACTCTCTGAGCCGTCTGCTCTAGATTTAGTTGCCTTAAGTCAATACCTTTAAAGTCAAAACTCAATAAGATCGCAAATTACAAACAATCTGATTTTCTGCGTAGATAATGCCCTGTCCTACTTGTACAAATCTGCTAAGGTTTGGAATTGCAAAGATTATCCAAGCCAAGATATCATAGAATAACTTTTATTTTAGGGGCCCACGCTTTTGTCTGAATTACGCATGCGTACAAAAAAAGAGTCTGATCTTGAATTCTGATTGAAATCGAATCGTTACAATCAAAATTTTCATCGCAAAATAAACTTTACTGCACATCACACTAAAACATGTATAGAAAAGATTCGAAATTATTCTATAACTTACCCCCCTAAATGACGGTCCTCCTTCCCATACAATCTCTTATAATGTATTTTCACCAAAATCGGTGAGGCCGAGCTACTTGGCAGCCAGCTACAGGTATCGTATCTCAGCTTCTGGAGTAAGTACAAACACGGGATAAAGTGCGTTTTAAAGTTCATTTCAAATGCTACAACATGGTGAAAATGGAATATTGATAACTAATCCGTGTAATGAGCACTGATTGCATGAACTTTAGTACTCTCTGAGCCGTCTGCTCTAGATTTAGTTGCCTTAAGTCAATACCTTTAAAGTCAAAACTCAATAAGATCGCAAATTACAAACAATCTGATTTTCTGCGTAGATAATGCCCTGTCCTACTTGTACAAATCTGCTAAGGTTTGGAATTGCAAAGATTATCCAAGCCAAGATATCATAGAATAACTTTTATTTTAGGGGCCCACGCTTTTGTCTGAATTACGCATGCGTACAAAAAAAGAGTCTGATCTTGAATTCTTATTGAAATCGAATCGTTACAATCAAAATTTTCATCGCAAAATAAACTTTACTGCACATCACACTAAAACATGTATAGAAAAGATTCGAAATTATTCTATAACTTAGACCCCTAAATGACGGTCCTCCTTCCCATACAATCTCTTATAATGTATTTTCACCAAAATCGGTGAGGCCGAGTTTCTTGGCAGCCAGCTACAGGTATCGTATCTCAGCTTCTGGAGTAAGTACAAACACGGGATAAAGTGCGTTTTAAAGTTCATTTCAAATGCTACAACATGGTGAAAATGGAATATTGATAACTAATCCGTGTAATGAGCACTGATTGCATGAACTTTAGTACTCTCTGAGCCGTCTGCTCTAGATTTAGTTGCCTTAAGTCAATACCTTTAAAGTCAAAACTCAATAAGATCGCAAATTACAAACAATCTGATTTTCTGCGTAGATAATGCCCTGTCCTACTTGTACAAATCTGCTAAGGTTTGGAATTGCAAAGATTATCCAAGCCAAGATATCATAGCATAACTTTTATTTTAGGGGCCCACGCTTTTGTCTGAATTACGCATGCGTACAAAAAAAGAGTCTGATCTTGAATTCTTATTGAAATCGAATCGTTACAATCAAAGTTTTCATCGCAAAATAAACTTTACTGCACATCACACTAAAACATGTATAGAAAAGATTCGAAATTATTCTATAACTTACCCCCCTAAATGACGGTCCTCCTTCCCATACAATCTCTTATAATGTATTTTCACCAAAATCGGTGAGGCCGAGTTTCTTGGCAGCCATCTACAGGTATCGTATCTCAGCTTCTGGAGTAAGTACAAACACGGGATAAAGTGCGTTTTAAAGTTCATTTCAAATGCTACAACATGGTGAAAATGGAATATTGATAACTAATCCGTGTAATGAGCACTGATTGCATGAACTTTAGTACTCTCTGAGCCGTCTGCTCTAGATTTAGTTGCCTTAGGTCAATACCTTTAAAGTCAAAACTCAAAAAGATCGCAAATTACAAACAATCTGATTTTCTGCGTAGATAATGCCCTGTCCTACTTGTACAAATCTGCTAAGGTTTGTAATTGCAAAGATTATCCAAGCCAAGATATCATAAAATAACTTTTATTTTAGGGGCCCACGCTTTTGTCTGAATTACGCATGCGTACAAAAAAAGAGTCTGATCTTGAATTCTTATTGAAATCGAATCGTTACAATCAAAATTTTCATCGCAAAATAAACTTTACTGCACATCACACTAAAACATGTATAGAAAAGATTCGAAATTATTCTATAACTTAGCCCCCTAAATGACGGTCCTCCTTCCCATACAATCTCTTATAATGTATTTTCACCAAAATCGGTGAGGCCGAGTTTCTTGGCAGCCAGCTACAGGTATCGTATCTCAGCTTCTGGAGTAAGTACAAACACGGGATAAAGTGCGTTTTAAAGTTCATTTCAAATGCTACAACATGGTGAAAATGGAATATTGATAACTAATCCGTGTAATGAGCACTGATTGCATGAACTTTAGAACTCTCTGAGCCGTCTGCTCTAGATTTAGTTGCCTTAGGTCAATACCTTTAAAGTCAAAACTCAATAAGATCGCAAATTACAAACAATCTGATTTTCTGCGTAGATAATGCCCTGTCCTACTTGTACAAATCTGCTAAGGTTTGTAATTGCAAAGATTATCCAAGCCAAGATATCATAGAATAACTTTTATTTTAGGGGCCCACGCTTTTGTCTGAATTACGCATGCGTACAAAAAAAGAGTCTGATCTTGAATTCTTATTGAAATCGAATCGTTACAATCAAAATTTTCATCGCAAAATAAACTTTACTGCACATCACACTAAAACATGTATAGAAAAGATTCGAAATTATTCTATAACTTAGCCCCCTAAATGTCGGTCCTCCTTCCCATACAATCTCTTATAATGTATTTTCACCAAAATCGGTGAGGCCGAGTTACTTGGCAGCCAGCTACAGGTATCGTATCTCAGCTTCTGGAGTAAGTACAAACACGGGATAAAGTGCGTTTTAAAGTTCATTTCAAATGCTACAACATGGTGAAAATGGAATATTGATAACTAATCCGTGTAATGAGCACTGATTGCATGAACTTTAGTACTCTCTGAGCCGTCTGCTCTAGATTTAGTTGCCTTAAGTCAATACCTTTAAAGTCAAAACTCAATAAGATCGCAAATTACAAACAATCTGATTTTCTGCGTAGATAATGCCCTGTCCTACTTGTACAAATCTGCTAAGGTTTGTAATTGCAAAGATTATCCAAGCCAAGATATCATAGAATAACTTTTATTTTAGGGGCCCACGCTTTTGTCTGAATTACGCATGCGTAAAAAAAAGAGTCTGATCTTGAATTCTTATTGAAATCGAATCGTTACAATCAAAATTTTCATCGCAAAATAAACTTTACTGCACATCACACTAAAACATGTATAGAAAAGATTCGAAATTATTCTATAACTTAGCCCACTAAATGACGTTCCTCCTTCCCATACAATCTCTTATAATGTATTTTCACCAAAATCGGTGAGGCCGAGTTTCTTGGCAGCCAGCTACAGGTATCGTATCTCAGCTTCTGGAGTAAGTACAAACACGGGATAAAGTGCGTTTTAAAGTTCATTTCAAATGCTACAACATGGTGATAATGGAATATTGATAACTAATCCGTGTAATGAGCACTGATTGCATGAACTTTAGTACTCTCTGAGCCGTCTGCTCTAGATTTAGTTGCCTTAAGTCAATACCTTTAAAGTCAAAACTCAATAAGATCGCAAATTACAAACAATCTGATTTTCTGCGTAGATAATGCCCTGTCCTACTTGTACAAATCTGCTAAGGTTTGTAATTGCAAAGATTATCCAAGCCAAGATATCATAGAATAACTTTTATTTTAGGGGCCCACGCTTTTGTCTGAATTACGCATGCGTAAAAAAAAGAGTCTGATCTTGAATTCTTATTGAAATCGAATCGTTACAATCAAAATTTTCATCGCAAAATAAACTTTACTGCACATCACACTAAAACATGTATAGAAAAGATTCGAAATTATTCTATAACTTAGCCCACTAAATGACGTTCCTCCTTCCCATACAATCTCTTATAATGTATTTTCACCAAAATCGGTGAGGCCGAGTTTCTTGGCAGCCAGCTACAGGTATCGTATCTCAGCTTCTGGAGTAAGTACAAACACGGGATAAAGTGCGTTTTAAAGTTCATTTCAAATGCTACAACATGGTGATAATGGAATATTGATAACTAATCCGTGTAATGAGCACTGATTGCATGAACTTTAGTACTCTCTGAGCCGTCTGCTCTAGATTTAGTTGCCTTAGGTCAATACCTTTAAAGTCAAAACTCAATAAGATCGCAAATTACAAACAATCTGATTTTCTGCGTAGATAATGCCCTGTCCTACTTGTACAAATCTGCTAAGGTTTGGAATTGCAAAGATTATCCAAGCCAAGATATCATAGAATAACTTTTATTTTAGGGGCCCACGCTTTTGTCTGAATTACGCATGCGTACAAAAAAAGAGTCTGATCTTGAATTCTGATTGAAATCGAATCGTTACAATCCAAATTTTCATCGCAAAATAAACTTTACTGCACATCACACTAAAACATGTACAGAAAAGATTCGAAATTATTCTATAACTTAGCCCCCTAAATGACGGTCCTCCTTCCCATACAATCTCTTCTAATGTATTTTCACCAAAATCGGTGAGGCCGAGTTTCTTGGCAGCCAGCTACAGGTATCGTATCTCAGCTTCTGGAGTAAGTACAAACACGGGATAAAGTGCGTTTTAAAGTTCATTTCAAATGCTACAACATGGTGAAAATGGAATATTGATAACTAATCCGTGTAATGAGCACTGATTGCATGAACTTTAGTACTCTCTGAGCCGTCTGCTCTAGATTTAGTTGCCTTAAGTCAATACCTTTAAAGTCAAAACTCAATAAGATCGCAAATTACAAACAATCTGATTTTCTGCGTAGATAATGCCCTGTCCTACTTGTACAAATCTGCTAAGGTTTGGAATTGCAAAGATTATCCAAGCCAAGATATCATAGAGTAACTTTTATTTTAGGGGCCCACGCTTTTGTCTGAATTACGCATGCGTACAAAAAAAGAGTCTGATCTTGAATTCTTATTGAAATCGAATCGTTACAATCAAAATTTTCATCGCAAAATAAACTTTACTGCACATCACACTAAAACATGTATAGAAAAGATTCGAAATTATTCTATAACTTAGCCCCCTAAATGACGGTCCTCCTTCCCATACAATCTCTTATAATGTATTTTCACCAAAATCGGTGAGGCCGAGTTTCTTGGCAGCCAGCTACAGGTATCGTATCTCAGCTTCTGGAGTAAGTACAAACACGGGATAAAGTGCGTTTTAAAGTTCATTTCAAATGCTACAACATGGTAAAAATGGAATATTGATAACTAATCCGTGTAATGAGCACTGATTGCATGAACTTTAGTACTCTCTGAGCCGTCTGCTCTAGATTTAGTTGCCTTAGGTCAATACCTTTAAAGTCAAAACTCAATAAGATCGCAAATTACAAACAATCTGATTTTCTGCGTAGATAATGCCCTGTCCTACTTGTACAAATCTGCTAAGGTTTGGAATTGCAAAGATTATCCAAGCCAAGATATCATAGAATAACTTTTATTTTAGGGGCCCACGCTTTTGTCTGAATTACGCATGCGTACAAAAAAAGAGTCTGATCTTGAATTCTTATTGAAATCGAATCGTTACAATCAAAATTTTCATCGCAAAATAAACTTTACTGCACATCACACTAAAACATGTATAGAAAAGATTCGAAATTATTCTATAACTTAGCCCCCTAAATGACGGTCCTCCTTCCCATACAATCTCTTATAATGTATTTTCACCAAAATCGGTGAGGCCGAGTTTCTTGGCAGCCAGCTACAGGTATCGTATCTCAGCTTCTGGAGTAAGTACAAACACGGGATAAAGTGCGTTTTAAAGTTCATTTCAAATGCTACAACATGGTGAAAATGGAATATTGATAACTAATCCGTGTAATGAGCACTGATTGCATGAACTTTAGTACTCTCTGAGCCGTCTGCTCTAGATTTAGTTGCCTTAGGTCAATACCTTTAAAGTCAAAACTCAATAAGATCGCAAATTACAAACAATCTGATTTTCTGCGTAGATAATGCCCTGTCCTACTTGTACAAATCTGCTAAGGTTTTTAATTGCAAAGATTATCCAAGCCAAGATATCATAGAATAACTTTTATTTTAGGGGCCCACGCTTTTGTCTGAATTACGCATGCGTACAAAAAAAGAGTCTGATCTTGAATTCTTATTGAAATCGAATCGTTACAATCAAAATTTTCATCGCAAAATAAACTTTACTGCACATCACACTAAAACATGTATAGAAAAGATTCGAAATTATTCTATAACTTAGCCCCCTAAATGACGGTCCTCCTTCCCATACAATCTCTTATAATGTATTTTCACCAAAATCGGTGAGGCCGAGTTTCTTGGCAGCCAGCTACAGGTATCGTATCTCAGCTTCTGGAGTAAGTACAAACACGGGATAAAGTGCGTTTTAAAGTTCATTTCAAATGCTACAACATGGTGATAATGGAATATTGATAACTAATCCGTGTAATGAGCACTGATTGCATGAACTTTAGTACTCTCTGAGCCGTCTGCTCTAGATTTAGTTGCCTTAGGTCAATACCTTTAAAGTCAAAACTCAATAAGATCGCAAATTACAAACAATCTGATTTTCTGCGTAGATAATGCCCTGTCCTACTTGTACAAATCTGCTAAGGTTTGGAATTGCAAAGATAATCCAAGCCAAGATATCATAGAATAACTTTTATTTTAGGGGCCCACGCTTTTGTCTGAATTACGCATGCGTACAAAAAAAGAGTCTGATCTTGAATTCTGATTGAAATCGAATCGTTACAATCCAAATTTTCATCGCAAAATAAACTTTACTGCACATCACACTAAAACATGTACAGAAAAGATTCGAAATTATTCTATAACTTAGCCCCCTAAATGACTGTCCTCCTTCCCATACAATCTCTTCTAATGTATTTTCACCAAAATCTGTGAGGCCGACTTTCTTGGCAGCCAGCTACAGGTATCGTATCTCAGCTTCTGGAGTAAGTACAAACACGGGATAAAGTGCGTTTTAAAGTTCATTTCAAATGCTACAACATGGTGAAAATGGAATATTGATAACTAATCCGTGTAATGAGCACTGATTGCATGAACTTTAGTACTCTCTGAGCCGTCTGCTCTAGATTTAGTTGCCTTAAGTCAATACCTTTAAAGTCAAAACTCAATAAGATCGCAAATTACAAACAATCTGATTTTCTGCGTAGATAATGCCCTGTCCTACTTGTACAAATCTGCTAAGGTTTGGAATTGCAAAGATTATCCAAGCCAAGATATCATAGAGTAACTTTTATTTTAGGGGCCCACGCTTTTGTCTGAATTACGCATGCGTACAAAAAAAGAGTCTGATCTTGAATTCTTATTGAAATCGAATCGTTACAATCAAAATTTTCATCGCAAAATAAACTTTACTGCACATCACACTAAAACATGTAAAGAAAAGATTCGAAATTATTCTATAACTTAGCCCCCTAAATGACGGTCCTCCTTCCCATACAATCTCTTATAATGTATTTTCACCAAAATCGGTGAGGCCGAGTTTCTTGGCAGCCAGCTACAGGTATCGTATCTCAGCTTCTGGAGTAAGTACAAACACGGGATAAAGTGCGTTTTAAAGTTCATTTCAAATGCTACAACATGGTGAAAATGGAATATTGATAACTAATCCGTGTAACGAGCACTGATTGCATGAACTTTAGTACTCTCTGAGCCGTCTGCTCTAGATTTAGTTGCCTTAGGTCAATACCTTTAAAGTCAAAACTCAATAAGATCGCAAATTACAAACAATCTGATTTTCTGCGTAGATAATGCCCTGTCCTACTTGTACAAATCTGCTAAGGTTTGTAATTGCAAAGATTATCCAAGCCAAGATATCATAGAATAACTTTTTTTTTAGGGGCCCACGCTTTTCGTCTTAATTACGCATGCGTACAAAAAAAGAGTCTGATCTTGAATTCTTATTGAAATCGAATCGTTACAATCAAAATTTTCATCGCAAAATAAACTTTACTGCACATCACACTAAAACATGTATCGAAAAGATTTAAAATTATTCTATAACTTAGCCCCCTAAATGACGGTCCTCCTTCCCATACAATCTCTTATAATGTATTTTCACCAAAATCGGTGAGGCCGAGTTTCTTGGCAGCCAGCTACAGGTATCGTATCTCAGCTTCTGGAGTAAGTACAAACACGGGATAAAGTGCGTTTTAAAGTTCATTTCAAATGCTACAACATGGTGAAAATGGAATATTGATAACTAATCCGTGTAATGAGCACTGATTGCATGAACTTTAGTACTCTCTGAGCCGTCTGCTCTAGATTTAGTTGCCTTAAGTCAATACCTTTAAAGTCAAAACTCAATAAGATCGCAAATTACAAACAATCTGATTTTCTGCGTAGATAATGCCCTGTCCTACTTCTACAAATCTGCTAAGGTTTGTAATTGCAAAGATTATCCAAGCCAAGATATCATAGAATAACTTTTATTTTAGGGGCCCACGCTTTTGTCTGAATTACGCATGCGTACAAAAAAAGAGTCTGATCTTGAATTCTTATTGAAATCGAATCGTTACAATCAAAATTTTCATCGCAAAATAAACTTTACTGCACATCACACTAAAACATGTATAGAAAAGATTCGAAATTATTCTATAACTTAGCCCCCTAAATGACGGTCCTCCTTCCCATACAATCTCTTATAATGTATTTTCACCAAAATCGGTGAGGCCGAGTTTCTTGGCAGCCAGCTACAGGTATCGTATCTCAGCTTCTGGAGTAAGTACAAACACGGGATAAAGTGCGTTTTAAAGTTCATTTCAAATGCTACAACATGGTGAAAATGGAATATTGATAACTAATCCGTGTAATGAGCACTGATTGCATGAACTTTAGTACTCTCTGAGCCGTCTGCTCTAGATTTAGTTGCCTTAAGTCAATACCTTTAAAGTCAAAACTCAATAAGATCGCAAATTACAAACAATCTGATTTTCTGCGTAGATAATGCCCTGTCCTACTTGTACAAATCTGCTAAGGTTTGGAATTGCAAAGATTATCCAAGCCAAGATATCATAGAATAACTTTTATTTTAGGGGCCCACGCTTTTGTCTGAATTACGCATGCGTACAAAAAAAGAGTCTGATCTTGAATTCTTATTGAAATCGAATCGTTACAATCAAAATTTTCATCGCAAAATAAACTTTACTGCACATCACACTAAAACATGTATAGAAAAGATTCGAAATTATTCTATAACTTAGCCCCCTAAATGACGGTCCTCCTTCCCATACAATCTCTTATAATGTATTTTCACCAAAATCGGTGAGGCCGAGTTTCTTGGCAGCCAGCTACAGGTATCGTATCTCAGCTTCTGGAGTAAGTACAAACACGGGATAAAGTGCGTTTTAAAGTTCATTTCAAATGCTACAACATGGTGAAAATGGAATATTGATAACTAATCCGTGTAATGAGCACTGATTGCATGAACTTTAGTACTCTCTGAGCCGTCTGCTCTAGATTTAGTTGCCTTAGGTCAATACCTTTAAAGTCAAAACTCAATAAGATCGCAAATTACAAACAATCTGATTTTCTGCGTAGATAATGCCCTGTCCTACTTGTACAAATCTGCTAAGGTTTGGAATTGCAAAGATTATCCAAGCCAAGATATCATAGAATAACTTTTATTTTAGGGGCCCACGCTTTTGTCTGAATTACGCATGCGTACAAAAAAAGAGTCTGATCTTGAATTCTTATTGAAATCGAATCGTTACAATCAAAATTTTCATCGCAAAATAAACTTTACTGCACATCACACTAAAACATATATAGAAAAGATTCGAGATTATTCTATAACTTAGCCCCCTAAATGACGGTCCTCCTTCCCATACAATCTCTTATAATGTATTTTCACCAAAATCGGTGAGGCCGAGTTTCTTGGCAGCCAGCTACAGGTATCGTATCTCAGCTTCTGGAGTAAGTACAAACACGGGATAAAGTGCGTTTTAAAGTTCATTTCAAATGCTACAACATGGTGAAAATGGAATATTGATAACTAATCCGTGTAATGAGCACTGATTGCATGAACTTTAGTACTCTCTGAGCCGTCTGCTCTAGATTTAGTTGCCTTAGGTCAATACCTTTAAAGTCAAAACTCAATAAGATCGCAAATTACAAACAATCTGATTTTCTGCGTAGATAATGCCCTGTCCTACTTGTACAAATCTGCTAAGGTTTGGAATTGCAAAGATTATCCAAGCCAAGATATCATAGAATAACTTTTATTTTAGGGGCCCACGCTTTTGTCTGAATTACGCATGCGTACAAAAAAAGAGTCTGATCTTGAATTCTTATTGAAATCGAATCGTTACAATCACAATTTTCATCGCAAAATAAACTTTACTGCACATCACACTAAAACATGTATAGAAAAGATTCGAAATTATTCTATAACTTAGCCCCCTAAATGACGGTCCTTCTTCCCATACAATCTCTTATAATGTATTTTCACCAAAATCGGTGAGGCCGAGTTTCTTGGCAGCCAGCTACAGGTATCGTATCTCAGCTTCTGGAGTAAGTACAAACACGGGATAAAGTGCGTTTTAAAGTTCATTTCAAATGCTACAACATGGTGAAAATGGAATATTGATAACTAATCCGTGTAATGAGCACTGATTGCATGAACTTTAGTACTCTCTGAGCCGTCTGCTCTAGATTTAGTTGCCTTAGGTCAATACCTTTAAAGTCAAAACTCAATAAGATCGCAAATTACAAACAATCTGATTTTCTGCGTAGATAATGCCCTGTCCTACTTGTACAAATCTGCTAAGGTTTGGAATTGCAAAGATTATCCAAGCCAAGATATCATAGAATAACTTTTATTTTAGGGGCCCACGCTTTTGTCTGAATTACGCATGCGTACAAAAAAAGAGTCTGATCTTGAATTCTTATTGAAATCGAATCGTTACAATCAAAATTTTCATCGCAAAATAAACTTTACTGCACATCACACTAAAACATGTATAGAAAAGATTCGAAATTATTCTATAACTTAGCCCCCTAAATGACGGTCCTCCTTCCCATACAATCTCTTATAATGTATTTTCACCAAAATCGGTGAGGCCGAGTTTCTTGGCAGCCAGCTACAGGTATCGTATCTCAGCTTCTGGAGTAAGTACAAACACGGGATAAAGTGCGTTTTAAAGTTCATTTCAAATGCTACAACATGGTGAAAATGGAATATTGATAACTAATCCGTGTAATGAGCACTGATTGCATGAACTTTAGTACTCTCTGAGCCGTCTGCTCTAGATTTAGTTGCCTTAAGTCAATACCTTTAAAGTCAAAACTCAATAAGATCGCAAATTACAAACAATCTGATTTTCTGCGTAGATAATGCCCTGTCCTACTTGTACAAATCTGCTAAGGTTTGGAATTGCAAAGATTATCCAAGCCAAGATATCATAGAATAACTTTTATTTTAGGGGCCCACGCTTTTGTCTGAATTACGCATGCGTACAAAAAAAGAGTCTGATCTTGAATTCTTATTGAAATCGAATCGTTACAATCAAAATTTTCATCGCAAAATAAACTTTACTGCACATCACACTAAAACATGTATAGAAAAGATTCGAAATTATTCTATAACTTAGCCCCCTAAATGACGGTCCTCCTTCCCATACAATCTCTTATAATGTATTTTCACCAAAATCGGTGAGGCCGAGTTTCTTGGCAGCCAGCTACAGGTATCGTATCTCAGCTTCTGGAGTAAGTACAAACACGGGATAAAGTGCGTTTTAAAGTTCATTTCAAATGCTACAACATGGTGAAAATGGAATATTAATAACTAATCCGTGTAATGAGCACTGATTGCATGAACTTTAGTACTCTCTGAGCCGTCTGCTCTAGATTTAGTTGCCTTAGGTCAATACCTTTAAAGTCAAAACTCAATAAGATCGCAAATTACAAACAATCTGATTTTCTGCGTAGATAATGCCCTGTCCTACTTGTACAAATCTGCTAAGGTTTGGAATTGCAAAGATTATCCAAGCCAAGATATCATAGAATAACTTTTATTTTAGGGGCCCACGCTTTTGTCTGAATTACGCATGCGTACAAAAAAAGAGTCTGATCTTGAATTCTTATTGAAATCGAATCGTTACAATCAAAATTTTCATCGCAAAATAAACTTTACTGCACATCACACTAAAACATATATAGAAAAGATTCGAGATTATTCTATAACTTAGCCCCCTAAATGACGGTCCTCCTTCCCATACAATCTCTTATAATGTATTTTCACCAAAATCGGTGAGGCCGAGTTTCTTGGCAGCCAGCTACAGGTATCGTATCTCAGCTTCTGGAGTAAGTACAAACACGGGATAAAGTGCGTTTTAAAGTTCATTTCAAATGCTACAACATGGTGAAAATGGAATATTGATAACTAATCCGTGTAATGAGCACTGATTGCATGAACTTTAGTACTCTCTGAGCCGTCTGCTCTAGATTTAGTTGCCTTAGGTCAATACCTTTAAAGTCAAAACTCAATAAGATCGCAAATTACAAACAATCTGATTTTCTGCGTAGATAATGCCCTGTCCTACTTGTACAAATCTGCTAAGGTTTGGAATTGCAAAGATTATCCAAGCCAAGATATCATAGAATAACTTTTATTTTAGGGGCCCACGCTTTTGTCTGAATTACGCATGCGTACAAAAAAAGAGTCTGATCTTGAATTCTTATTGAAATCGAATCGTTACAATCACAATTTTCATCGCAAAATAAACTTTACTGCACATCACACTAAAACATGTATAGAAAAGATTCGAAATTATTCTATAACTTAGCCCCCTAAATGACGGTCCTCCTTCCCATACAATCTCTTATAATGTATTTTCACCAAAATCGGTGAGGCCGAGTTTCTTGGCAGCCAGCTACAGGTATCGTATCTCAGCTTCTGGAGTAAGTACAAACACGGGATAAAGTGCGTTTTAAAGTTCATTTCAAATGCTACAACATGGTGAAAATGGAATATTGATAACTAATCCGTGTAATGAGCACTGATTGCATGAACTTTAGTACTCTCTGAGCCGTCTGCTCTAGATTTAGTTGCCTTAAGTCAATACCTTTAAAGTCAAAACTCAATAAGATCGCAAATTACAAACAATCTGATTTTCTGCGTAGATAATGCCCTGTCCTACTTGTACAAATCTGCTAAGGTTTGGAATTGCAAAGATTATCCAAGCCAAGATATCATAGAATAACTTTTATTTTAGGGGCCCACGCTTTTGTCTGAATTACGCATGCGTACAAAAAAAGAGTCTGATCTTGAATTCTGATTGAAATCGAATCGTTACAATCACAATTTTCATCGCAAAATAAACTTTACTGCACATCACACTAAAACATGTATAGAAAAGATTCGAAATTATTCTATAACTTAGCCCCCTAAATGACGGTCCTTCTTCCCATACAATCTCTTATAATGTATTTTCACCAAAATCGGTGAGGCCGAGTTTCTTGGCAGCCAGCTACAGGTATCGTATCTCAGCTTCTGGAGTAAGTACAAACACGGGATAAAGTGCGTTTTAAAGTTCATTTCAAATGCTACAACATGGTGAAAATGGAATATTGATAACTAATCCGTGTAATGAGCACTGATTGCATGAACTTTAGTACTCTCTGAGCCGTCTGCTCTAGATTTAGTTGCCTTAGGTCAATACCTTTAAAGTCAAAACTCAATAAGATCGCAAATTACAAACAATCTGATTTTCTGCGTAGATAATGCCCTGTCCTACTTGTACAAATCTGCTAAGGTTTGGAATTGCAAAGATTATCCAAGCCAAGATATCATAGAATAACTTTTATTTTAGGGGCCCACGCTTTTGTCTGAATTACGCATGCGTACAAAAAAAGAGTCTGATCTTGAATTCTTATTGAAATCGAATCGTTACAATCAAAATTTTCATCGCAAAATAAACTTTACTGCACATCACACTAAAACATATATAGAAATGATTCGAGATTATTCTATAACTTAGCCCCCTAAATGACGGTCCTCCTTCCCATACAATCTCTTATAATGTATTTTCACCAAAATCGGTGAGACCGAGTTTCTTGGCAGCCAGCTACAGGTATCGTATCTCAGCTTCTGGAGTAAGTACAAACACGGGATAAAGTGCGTTTTAAAGTTCATTTCAAATGCTACAACATGGTGAAAATGGAATATTGATAACTAATCCGTGTAATGAGCACTGATTGCATGAACTTTAGTACTCTCTGAGCCGTCTGCTCTAGATTTAGTTGCCTTAGGTCAATACCTTTAAAGTCAAAACTCAATAAGATCGCAAATTACAAACAATCTGATTTTCTGCGTAGATAATGCCCTGTCCTACTTGTACAAATCTGCTAAGGTTTGGAATTGCAAAGATTATCCAAGCCAAGATATCATAGAATAACTTTTATTTTAGGGGCCCACGCTTTTGTCTGAATTACGCATGCGTACAAAAAAAGAGTCTGATCTTGAATTCTTATTGAAATCGAATCGTTACAATCACAATTTTCATCGCAAAATAAACTTTACTGCACATCACACTAAAACATGTATAGAAAAGATTCGAAATTATTCTATAACTTAGCCCCCTAAATGACGGTCCTTCTTCCCATACAATCTCTTATAATGTATTTTCACCAAAATCGGTGAGGCCGAGTTTCTTGGCAGCCAGCTACAGGTATCGTATCTCAGCTTCTGGAGTAAGTACAAACACGGGATAAAGTGCGTTTTAAAGTTCATTTCAAATGCTACAACATGGTGAAAATGGAATATTGATAACTAATCCGTGTAATGAGCACTGATTGCATGAACTTTAGTACTCTCTGAGCCGTCTGCTCTAGATTTAGTTGCCTTAGGTCAATACCTTTAAAGTCAAAACTCAATAAGATCGCAAATTACAAACAATCTGATTTTCTGCGTAGATAATGCCCTGTCCTACTTGTACAAATCTGCTAAGGTTTGGAATTGCAAAGATTATCCAAGCCAAGATATCATAGAATAACTTTTATTTTAGGGGCCCACGCTTTTGTCTGAATTACGCATGCGTACAAAAAAAGAGTCTGATCTTGAATTCTTATTGAAATCGAATCGTTACAATCAAAATTTTCATCGCAAAATAAACTTTACTGCACATCACACTAAAACATATATAGAAATGATTCGAGATTATTCTATAACTTAGCCCCCTAAATGACGGTCCTCCTTCCCATACAATCTCTTATAATGTATTTTCACCAAAATCGGTGAGACCGAGTTTCTTGGCAGCCAGCTACAGGTATCGTATCTCAGCTTCTGGAGTAAGTACAAACACGGGATAAAGTGCGTTTTAAAGTTCATTTCAAATGCTACAACATGGTGAAAATGGAATATTGATAACTAATCCGTGTAATGAGCACTGATTGCATGAAATTTAGTACTCTCTGAGCCGTCTGCTCTAGATTTAGTTGCCTTAGGTCAATACCTTTAAAGTCAAAACTCAATAAGATCGCAAATTACAAACAATCTGATTTTCTGCGTAGATAATGCCCTGTCCTACTTGTACAAATCTGCTAAGGTTTGGAATTGCAAAGATTATCCAAGCCAAGATATCATAGAATAACTTTTATTTTAGGGGCCCACGCTTTTGTCTGAATTACGCATGCGTACAAAAAAAGAGTCTGATCTTGAATTCTTATTGAAATCGAATCGTTACAATCACAATTTTCATCGCAAAATAAACTTTACTGCACATCACACTAAAACATGTATAGAAAAGATTCGAAATTATTCTATAACTTAGCCCCCTAAATGACGGTCCTCCTTCCCATACAATCTCTTATAATGTATTTTCACCAAAATCGGTGAGGCCGAGTTTCTTGGCAGCCAGCTACAGGTATCGTATCTCAGCTTCTGGAGTAAGTACAAACACGGGATAAAGTGCGTTTTAAAGTTCATTTCAAATGCTACAACATGGTGAAAATGGAATATTGATAACTAATCCGTGTAATGAGCACTGATTGCATGAACTTTAGTACTCTCTGAGCCGTCTGCTCTAGATTTAGTTGCCTTAGGTCAATACCTTTAAAGTAAAAACTCAATAAGATCGCAAATTACAAACAATCTGATTTTCTGCGTAGATAATGCCCTGTCCTACTTGTACAAATCTGCTAAGGTTTGGAATTGCAAAGATTATCCAAGCCAAGATATCATAGAATAACTTTTATTTTAGGGGCCCACGCTTTTGTCTGAATTACGCATGCGTACAAAAAAAGAGTCTGATCTTGAATTCTTATTGAAATCGAATCGTTACAATCAAAATTTTCATCGCAAAATAAACTTTACTGCACATCACACTAAAACATGTATAGAAAAGATTCGAAATTATTCTATAACTTAGCCCCCTAAATGACGGTCCTCCTTCCCATACAATCTCTTATAATGTATTTTCACCAAAATCGGTGAGGCCGAGTTTCTTGGCAGCCAGCTACAGGTATCGTATCTCAGCTTCTGGAGTAAGTACAAACACGGGATAAAGTGCGTTTTAAAGTTCATTTCAAATGCTACAACATGGTGAAAATGGAATATTGATAACTAATCCGTGTAATGAGCACTGATTGCATGAACTTTAGTACTCTCTGAGCCGTCTGCTCTAGATTTAGTTGCCTTAGGTCAATACCTTTAAAGTCAAAACTCAATAAGATCGCAAATTACAAACAATCTGATTTTCTGCGTAGATAATGCCCTGTCCTACTTGTACAAATCTGCTAAGGTTTGGAATTGCAAAGATTATCCAAGCCAAGATATCATAGAATAACTTTTATTTTAGGGGCCCACGCTTTTGTCTGAATTACGCACGCGTACAAAAAAAGAGTCTGATCTTGAATTCTTATTGAAATCGAATCGTTACAATCAAAATTTTCATCGCAAAATAAACTTTACTGCACATCACACTAAAACATGTATAGAAAAGATTCGAAATTATTCTATAACTTAGCCCCCTAAATGACGGTCCTCCTTCCCATACAATCTCTTATAATGTATTTTCACCAAAATCGGTGAGGCCGAGTTTCTTGGCAGCCAGCTACAGGTATCGTATCTCAGCTTCTGGAGTAAGTACAAACACGGGATAAAGTGCGTTTTAAAGTTCATTTCAAATGCTACAACATGGTGAAAATGGAATATTGATAACTAATCCGTGTAATGAGCACTGATTGCATGAACTTTAGTACTCTCTGAGCCGTCTGCTCTAGATTTAGTTGCCTTAGGTCAATACCTTTAAAGTCAAAACTCAATAAGATCGCAAATTACAAACAATCTGATTTTCTGCGTAGATAATGCCCTGTCCTACTTGTACAAATCTGCTAAGGTTTGGAATTGCAAAGATTATCCAAGCCAAGATATCATAGAATAACTTTTAGTTTAGGGGCCCACGCTTTTGTCTGAATTATGCATGCGTACAAAAAAAGAGTCTGATATTGAATTCTTATTGAAATCGAATCGTTACAATCAAAATTTTCATCGCAAAATAAACTTTACTGCACATCACACTAAAACATGTATAGAAAAGATTCGAAATTATTCTATAACTTAGCCCCCTAAATGACGGTCCTCCTTCCCATACAATCTCTTATAATGTATTTTCACCAAAATCGGTGAGGCCGAGTTTCTTGGCAGCCAGCTACAGGTATCGTATCTCAGCTTCTGGAGTAAGTACAAACACGGGATAAAGTGCGTTTTAAAGTTCATTTCAAATGCTACAACATGGTGAAAATGGAATATTGATAACTAATCCGTGTAATGAGCACTGATTGCATGAACTTTAGTACTCTCTGAGCCGTCTGCTCTAGATTTAGTTGCCTTAGGTCAATACCTTTAAAGTCAAAACTCAATAAGATCGCAAATTACAAACAATCTGATTTTCTGCGTAGATAATGCCCTGTCCTACTTGTACAAATCTGCTAAGGTTTGGAATTGCAAAGATTATCCAAGCCAAGATATCATAGAATAACTTTTAGTTTAGGGGCCCACGCTTTTGTCTGAATTACGCATGCGTACAAAAAAAGAGTCTGATCTTGAATTCTTATTGAAATCGAATCGTTACAATCAAAATTTTCATCGCAAAATAAACTTTACTGCACATCACACTAAAACATGTATAGAAAAGATTCGAAATTATTCTATAACTTAGCCCCCTAAATGACGGTCCTCCTTCCCATACAATCTCTTATAATGTATTTTCACCAAAATCGGTGAGGCCGAGTTTCTTGGCAGCCAGCTACAGGTATCGTATCTCAGCTTCTGGAGTAAGTACAAACACGGGATAAAGTGCGTTTTAAAGTTCATTTCAAATGCTACAACATGGTGAAAATGGAATATTGATAACTAATCCGTGTAATGAGCACTGATTGCATGAACTTTAGTACTCTCTGAGCCGTCTGCTCTAGATTTAGTTGCCTTAGGTCAATACCTTTAAAGTCAAAACTCAATAAGATCGCAAATTACAAACAATCTGATTTTCTGCGTAGATAATGCCCTGTCCTACTTGTACAAATCTGCTAAGGTTTGGAATTGCAAAGATTATCCAAGCCAAGATATCATAGAATAACTTTTAGTTTAGGGGCCCACGCTTTTGTCTGAATTACGCATGCGTACAAAAAAAGAGTCTGATCTTGAATTCTTATTGAAATCGAATCGTTACAATCAAAATTTTCATCGCAAAACAAACTTTACTGCACATCACACTAAAACATGTATAGAAAAGATTCGAAATTATTCTATAACTTAGCCCCCTAAATGACGGTCCTCCTTCCCATACAATCTCTTATAATGTATTTTCACCAAAATCGGTGAGGCCGAGTTTCTTGGCAGCCAGCTACAGGTATCGTATCTCAGCTTCTGGAGTAAGTACAAACACGGGATAAAGTGCGTTTTAAAGTTCATTTCAAATGCTACAACATGGTGAAAATGGAATATTGATAACTAATCCGTGTAATGAGCACTGATTGCATGAACTTTAGTACTCTCTGAGCCGTCTGCTCTAGATTTAGTTGCCTTAAGTCAATACCTTTAAAGTCAAAACTCAATAAGATCGCAAATTACAAACAATCTGATTTTCTGGGTAGATAATGCCCTGTCCTACTTGTACAAATCTGCTAAGGTTTGTAATTGCAAAGATTATCCAAGCCAAGATATCATAGAATAACTTTTATTTTAGGGGCCCACGCTTTTGTCTGAATTACGCATGCGTACAAAAAAAGAGTCTGATCTTGAATTCTTATTGAAATCGAATCGTTACAATCAAAATTTTCATCGCAAAATAAACTTTACTGCACATCACACTAAAACATGTATAGAAAAGATTCGAAATTATTCTATAACTTAGCCCCCTAAATGACGGTCCTCCTTCCCATACAATCTCTTATAATGTATTTTCACCAAAATCGGTGAGGCCGAGTTTCTTGGCAGCCAGCTACAGGTATCGTATCTCAGCTTCTGGAGTAAGTACAAACACGGGATAAAGTGCGTTTTAAAGTTCATTTCAAATGCTACAACATGGTGAAAATGGAATATTGATAACTAATCCGTGTAATGAGCACTGATTGCATGAACTTTAGTACTCTCTGAGCCGTCTGCTCTAGATTTAGTTGCCTTAGGTCAATACCTTTAAAGTCAAAACTCAATAAGATCGCAAATTACAAACAATCTGATTTTCTGCGTAGATAATGCCCTGTCCTACTTGTACAAATCTGCTAAGGTTTGTAATTGCAAAGATTATCCAAGCCAAGATATCATAGAATAACTTTTATTTTAGGGGCCCACGCTTTTGTCTGAATTACGCATGCGTACAAAAAAAGAGTCTGATCTTGAATTCTTATTGAAATCGAATCGTTACAATCAAAATTTTCATCGCAAAATAAACTTTACTGCACATCACACTAAAACATGTATAGAAAAGATTCGAAATTATTCTATAACTTAGCCCACTAAATGACGGTCCTCCTTCCCATACAATCTCTTATAATGTATTTTCACCAAAATCGGTGAGGCCGAGTTTCTTGGCAGCCAGCTACAGGTATCGTATCTCAGCTTCTGGAGTAAGTACAAACACAGGATAAAGTGCGTTTTAAAGTTCATTTCAAATGCTACAACATGGTGATAATGGAATATTGATAACTAATCCGTGTAATGAGCACTGATTGCATGAACTTTAGTACTCTCTGAGCCGTCTGCTCTAGATTTAGTTGCCTTAGGTCAATACCTTTAAAGTCAAAACTCAATAAGATCGCAAATTACAAACAATCTGATTTTCTGCGTAGATAATGCCCTGTCCTACTTGTACAAATCTGCTAAGGTTTGGAATTGCAAAGATAATCCAAGCCAAGATATCATAGAATAACTTTTATTTTAGGGGCCCACGCTTTTGTCTGAATTACGCATGCGTACAAAAAAAGAGTCTGATCTTGAATTCTGATTGAAATCGAATCGTTACAATCCAAATTTTCATCGCAAAATAAACTTTACTGATCATCACACTAAAACATGTACAGAAAAGATTCGAAATTATTCTATAACTTAGCCCCCTAAATGACGGTCCTCCTTCCCATACAATCTCTTCTAATGTATTTTCACCAAAATCGGTGAGGCCGAGTTTCTTGGCAGCCAGCTACAGGTATCGTATCTCAGCTTCTGGAGTAAGTACAAACACGGGATAAAGTGCGTTTTAAAGTTCATTTCAAATGCTACAACATGGTGCAAATGGAATATTGATAACTAATCCGTGTAATGAGCACTGATTGCATGAACTTTAGTACTCTCTGAGCCGTCTGCTCTAGATTTAGTTGCCTTAAGTCAATACCTTTAAAGTCAAAACTCAATAAGATCGCAAATTACAAACAATCTGATTTTCTGCGTAGATAATGCCCTGTCCTACTTGTACAAATCTGCTAAGGTTTGTAATTGCAAAGATTATCCAAGCCAAGATATCATAGAATAACTTTTATTTTAGGGGCCCACGCTTTTGTCTGAATTACGCATGCGTACAAAAAAAGAGTCTGATCTTGAATTCTTATTGAAATCGAATCGTTACAATCAAAATTTTCATCGCAAAATAAACTTTACTGCACATCACAATAAAACATGTATAGAAAAGATTTGAAATTATTCTATAACTTAGCCCACTAAATGACGGTCCTCCTCCCCATACAATCTCTTATAATGTATTTTCACCAAAATCGGTGAGGCCGAGTTTCTTGGCAGCCAGCTACAGGTATCGTATCTCAGCTTCTGGAGTAAGTACAAACACGGGATAAAGTGCGTTTTAAAGTTCATTTCAAATGCTACAACATGGTGATAATGGAATATTGATAACTAATCCGTGTAATGAGCACTGATTGCATGAACTTTAGTACTCTCTGAGCCGTCTGCTCTAGATTTAGTTGCCTTAGGTCAATACCTTTAAAGTCAAAACTCAATAAGATCGCAAATTACAAACAATCTGATTTTCTGCGTAGATAATGCCCTGTCCTACTTGTACAAATCTGCTAAGGTTTGGAATTGCAAAGATAATCCAAGCCAAGATATCATAGAATAACTTTTATTTTAGGGGCCCACGCTTTTGTCTGAATTACGCATGCGTACAAAAAAAGAGTCTGATCTTGAATTCTGATTGAAATCGAATCGTTACAATCCAAATTTTCATCGCAAAATAAACTTTACTGCACATCACACTAAAACATGTACAGAAAAGATTCGAAATTATTCTATAACTTAGCCCCCTAAATGACGGTCCTCCTTCCCATACAATCTCTTCTAATGTATTTTCACCAAAATCGGTGAGGCCGAGTTTCTTGGCAGCCAGCTACAGGTATCGTATCTCAGCTTCTGGAGTAAGTACAAACACGGGATAAAGTGCGTTTTAAAGTTCATTTCAAATGCTACAACATGGTGAAAATGGAATATTGATAACTAATCCGTGTAATGAGCACTGATTGCATGAACTTTAGTACTCTCTGAGCCGTCTGCTCTAGATTTAGTTGCCTTAAGTCAATACCTTTAAAGTCAAAACTCAATAAGATCGCAAATTACAAACAATCTGATTTTCTGCGTAGATAATGCCCTGTCCTACTTGTACAAATCTGCTAAGGTTTGGAATTGCAAAGATTATCCAAGCCAAGATATCATAGAGTAACTTTTATTTTAGGGGCCCACGCTTTTGTCTGAATTACGCATGCGTACAAAAAAAGAGTCTGATCTTGAATTCTTATTGAAATCGAATCGTTACAATCAAAATTTTCATCGCAAAATAAACTTTACTGCACATCACACTAAAACATGTATAGAAAAGATTCGAAATTATTCTATAACTTAGCCCCCTAAATGACGGTCCTCCTTCCCATACAATCTCTTATAATGTATTTTCACCAAAATCGGTGAGGCCGAGTTTCTTGGCAGCCAGCTACAGGTATCGTATCTCAGCTTCTGGAGTAAGTACAAACACGGGATAAAGTGCGTTTTAAAGTTCATTTCAAATGCTACAACATGGTGAAAATGGAATATTGATAACTAATCCGTGTAATGAGCACTGATTGCATGAACTTTAGTACTCTCTGAGCCGTCTGCTCTAGATTTAGTTGCCTTAGGTCAATACCTTTAAAGTCAAAACTCAATAAGATCGCAAATTACAAACAATCTGATTTTCTGCGTAGATAATGCCCTGTCCTACTTGTACAAATCTGCTAAGGTTTGGAATTGCAAAGATTATCCAAGCCAAGATATCATAGAATAACTTTTATTTTAGGGGCCCACGCTTTTGTCTGAATTACGCATGCGTACAAAAAAAGAGTCTGATCTTGAATTCTGATTGAAATCGAATCGTTACAATCCAAATTTTCATCGCAAAATAAACTTTACTGCACATCACACTAAAACATGTACAGAAAAGATTCGAAATTATTCTATAACTTAGCCCCCTAAATGACGGTCCTCCTTCCCATACAATCTCTTCTAATGTATTTTCACCAAAATCGGTGAGGCCGAGTTTCTTGGCAGCCAGCTACAGGTATCGTATCTCAGCTTCTGGAGTAAGTACAAACACGGGATAAAGTGCGTTTTAAAGTTCATTTCAAATGCTACAACATGGTGAAAATGGAATATTGATAACTAATCCGTGTAATGAGCACTGATTGCATGAACTTTAGTACTCTCTGAGCCGTCTGCTCTAGATTTAGTTGCCTTAAGTCAATACCTTTAAAGTCAAAACTCAATAAGATCGCAAATTACAAACAATCTGATTTTCTGCGTAGATAATGCCCTGTCCTACTTGTACAAATCTGCTAAGGTTTGGAATTGCAAAGATTATCCAAGCCAAGATATCATAGAGTAACTTTTATTTTAGGGGCCCACGCTTTTGTCTGAATTACGCATGCGTACAAAAAAAGAGTCTGATCTTGAATTCTTATTGAAATCGAATCGTTACAATCAAAATTTTCATCGCAAAATAAACTTTACTGCACATCACACTAAAACATGTATAGAAAAGATTCGAAATTATTCTATAACTTAGCCCCCTAAATGACGGTCCTCCTTCCCATACAATCTCTTATAATGTATTTTCACCAAAATCGGTGAGGCCGAGTTTCTTGGCAGCCAGCTACAGGTATCGTATCTCAGCTTCTGGAGTAAGTACAAACACGGGATAAAGTGCGTTTTAAAGTTCATTTCAAATGCTACAACATGGTGAAAATGGAATATTGATAACTAATCCGTGTAATGAGCACTGATTGCATGAACTTTAGTACTCTCTGAGCCGTCTGCTCTAGATTTAGTTGCCTTAGGTCAATACCTTTAAAGTCAAAACTCAATAAGATCGCAAATTACAAACAATCTGATTTTCTGCGTAGATAATGCCCTGTCCTACTTGTACAAATCTGCTAAGGTTTGGAATTGCAAAGATTATCCAAGCCAAGATATCATAGAATAACTTTTATTTTAGGGGCCCACGCTTTTGTCTGAATTACGCATGCGTACAAAAAAAGAGTCTGATCTTGAATTCTTATTGAAATCGAATCGTTACAATCAAAATTTTCATCGCCAAATAAACTTTACTGCACATCACACTAAAACATGTATAGAAAAGATTCGAAATTATTCTATAACTTAGCCCCCTAAATGACGGTCCTCCTTCCCATACAATCTCTTATAATGTATTTTCACCAAAATCGGTGAGGCCGAGTTTCTTGGCAGCCAGCTACAGGTATCGTATCTCAGCTTCTGGAGTAAGTACAAACACGGGATAAAGTGCGTTTTAAAGTTCATTTCAAATGCTACAACATGGTGAAAATGGAATATTGATAACTAATCCGTGTAACGAGCACTGATTGCATGAACTTTAGTACTCTCTGAGCCGTCTGCTCTAGATTTAGTTGCCTTAGGTCAATACCTTTAAAGTCAAAACTCAATAAGATCGCAAATTACAAACAATCTGATTTTCTGCGTAGATAATGCCCTGTCCTACTTGTACAAATCTGCTAAGGTTTGTAATTGCAAAGATTATCCAAGCCAAGATATCATAGAGTATTTTTAATTTTAGGGGCCCACGCTTTTGTCTGAATTACGCATGCGTACAAAAAAAGAGTCTGATCTTGAATTCTTATTGAAATCGAATCGTTACAATCAAAATTTTCATCGCAAAATAAACTTTACTGCACATCACACTAAAACATGTATAGAAAAGATTCGAAATTATTCTATAACTTAGCCCCCTAAATGACGGTCCTCCTTCCCATACAATCTCTTATAATGTATTTTCACCAAAATCGGTGAGGCCGAGTTTCTTGGCAGCCAGCTACAGGTATCGTATCTCAGCTTCTGGAGTAAGTACAAACACGGGATAAAGTGCGTTTTAAAGTTCATTTCAAATGCTACAACATGGTGAAAATGGAATATTGATAACTAATCCGTGTAATGAGCACTGATTGCATGAACTTTAGTACTCTCTGAGCCGTCTGCTCTAGATTTAGTTGCCTTAGGTCAATACCTTTAAAGTCAAAACTCAATAAGATCGCAAATTACAAACAATCTGATTTTCTGCGTAGATAATGCCCTGTCCTACTTGTACAAATCTGCTAAGGTTTGGAATTGCAAAGATTATCCAAGCCAAGATATCATAGAATAACTTTTATTTTAGGGGCCCACGCTTTTGTCTGAATTACGCATGCGTACAAAAAAAGAGTCTGATCTTGAATTCTTATTGAAATCGAATCGTTACAATCAAAATTTTCATCGCCAAATAAACTTTACTGCACATCACACTAAAACATGTATAGAAAAGATTCGAAATTATTCTATAACTTAGCCCCCTAAATGACGGTCCTCCTTCCCATACAATCTCTTATAATGTATTTTCACCAAAATCGGTGAGGCCGAGTTTCTTGGCAGCCAGCTACAGGTATCGTATCTCAGCTTCTGGAGTAAGTACAAACACGGGATAAAGTGCGTTTTAAAGTTCATTTCAAATGCTACAACATGGTGAAAATGGAATATTGATAACTAATCCGTGTAACGAGCACTGATTGCATGAACTTTAGTACTCTCTGAGCCGTCTGCTCTAGATTTAGTTGCCTTAGGTCAATACCTTTAAAGTCAAAACTCAATAAGATCGCAAATTACAAACAATCTGATTTTCTGCGTAGATAATGCCCTGTCCTACTTGTACAAATCTGCTAACTTTTGGAATTGCAAAGATTATCCAAGCCAAGATATCATAGAGTATTTTTAATTTTAGGGGCCCACGCTTTTGTCTGAATTACGCATGCGTACAAAAAAAGAGTCTGATCTTGAATTCTTATTGAAATCGAATCGTTACAATCAAAATTTTCATCGCAAAATAAACTTTACTGCACATCACACTAAAACATGTATAGAAAAGATTCGAAATTATTCTATAACTTAGCCCCCTAAATGACGGTCCTCCTTCCCATACAATCTCTTATAATGTATTTTCACCAAAATCGGTGAGGCCGAGTTTCTTGGCAGCCAGCTACAGGTATCGTATCTCAGCTTCTGGAGTAAGTACAAACACGGGATAAAGTGCGTTTTAAAGTTCATTTCAAATGCTACAACATGGTGAAAATGGAATATTGATAACTAATCCGTGTAATGAGCACTGATTGCATGAACTTTAGTACTCTCTGAGCCGTCTGCTCTAGATTTAGTTGCCTTAGGTCAATACCTTTAAAGTCAAAACTCAATAAGATCGCAAATTACAAACAATCTGATTTTCTGCGTAGATAATGCCCTGTCCTACTTGTACAAATCTGCTAAGGTTTGTAATTGCAAAGATTATCCAAGCCAAGATATCATAGAATAACTTTTTTTTTAGGGGCCCCAGCTTTTCGTCTTAATTACGCATGCGTACAAAAAAAGAGTCTGATCTTGAATTCTTATTGAAATCGAATCGTTACAATCAAAATTTTCATCGCAAAATAAACTTTACTGCACATCACACTAAAACATGTATCGAAAAGATTTGAAATTATTCTATAACTTAGCCCCCTAAATGACGGTCCTCCTTCCCATACAATCTCTTATAATGTATTTTCACCAAAATCGGTGAGGCCGAGTTTCTTGGCAGCCAGCTACAGGTATCGTATCTCAGCTTCTGGAGTAAGTACAAACACGGGATAAAGTGCGTTTTAAAGTTCATTTCAAATGCTACAACATGGTGAAAATGGAATATTGATAACTAATCCGTGTAATGAGCACTGATTGCATGAACTTTAGTACTCTCTGAGCCGTCTGCTCTAGATTTAGTTGCCTTAAGTCAATACCTTTAAAGTCAAAACTCAATAAGATCGCAAATTACAAACAATCTGATTTTCTGCGTAGATAATGCCCTGTCCTACTTGTACAAATCTGCTAAGGTTTGGAATTGCAAAGATTATCCAAGCCAAGATATCATAGAATAACTTTTATTTTAGGGGCCCACGCTTTTGTCTGAATTACGCATGCGTACAAAAAAAGAGTCTGATCTTGAATTCTTATTGAAATCGAATCGTTACAATCAAAATTTTCATCGCAAAATAAACTTTACTGCACATCACACTAAAACATGTATAGAAAAGATTCGAAATTATTCTATAACTTAGCCCCCTAAATGACGGTCCTCCTTCCCATACAATCTCTTATAATGTATTTTCACCAAAATCGGTGAGGCCGAGTTTCTTGGCAGCCAGCTACAGGTATCGTATCTCAGCTTCTGGAGTAAGTACAAACACGGGATAAAGTGCGTTTTAAAGTTCATTTCAAATGCTACAACATGGTGAAAATGGAATATTGATAACTAATCCGTGTAATGAGCACTGATTGCATGAACTTTACTACTCTCTGAGCCGTCTGCTCTAGATTTAGTTGCCTTAAGTCAATACCTTTAAAGTCAAAACTCAATAAGATCGCAAATTACAAACAATCTGATTTTCTGCGTAGATAATGCCCTGTCCTACTTGTACAAATCTGCTAAGATTTGGAATTGCAAAGATTATCCAAGCCAAGATATCATAGAATAACTTTTATTTTAGGGGCCCACGCTTTTGTCTGAATTACGCATGCGTACAAAAAAAGAGTCTGATCTTGAATTCTTATTGAAATCGAATCGTTACAATCAAAATTTTCATCGCCAAATAAACTTTACTGCACATCACACTAAAACATGTATAGAAAAGATTCGAAATTATTCTATAACTTAGCCCCCTAAATGACGGTCCTCCTTCCCATACAATCTCTTATAATGTATTTTCACCAAAATCGGTGAGGCCGAGTTTCTTGGCAGCCAGCTACAGGTATCGTATCTCAGCTTCTGGAGTAAGTACAAACACGGGATAAAGTGCGTTTTAAAGTTCATTTCAAATGCTACAACATGGTGAAAATGGAATATTGATAACTAATCCGTGTAATGAGCACTGATTGCATGAACTTTAGTACTCTCTGAGCCGTCTGCTCTAGATTTAGTTGCCTTAAGTCAATACCTTTAAAGTCAAAACTCAATAAGATCGCAAATTACAAACAATCTGATTTTCTGCGTAGATAATGCCCTGTCCTACTTGTACAAATCTGCTAAGATTTGGAATTGCAAAGATTATCCAAGCCAAGATATCATAGAGTAACTTTTATTTTAGGGGCCCACGCTTTTGTCTGAATTACGCATGCGTACAAAAAAAGAGTCTGATCTTGAATTCTTATTGAAATCGAATCGTTACAATCAAAATTTTCATCGCAAAATAAACTTTACTGCACATCACACTAAAACATATATAGAAAAGATTCGAGATTATTCTATAACTTAGCCCCCTAAATGACGGTCCTCCTTCCCATACAATCTCTTATAATGTATTTTCACCAAAATCGGTGAGGCCGAGTTTCTTGGCAGCCAGCTACAGGTATCGTATCTCAGCTTCTGGAGTAAGTACAAACACGGGATAAAGTGCGTTTTAAAGTTCATTTCAAATGCTACAACATGGTGAAAATGGAATATTGATAACTAATCCGTGTAATGAGCACTGATTGCATAAACTTTAGTACTCTCTGAGCCGTCTGCTCTAGATTTAGTTGCCTTAGGTCAATACCTTTAAAGTCAAAACTCAATAAGATCGCAAATTACAAACAATCTGATTTTCTGCGTAGATAATGCCCTGTCCTACTTGTACAAATCTGCTAAGGTTTGGAATTGCAAAGATTATCCAAGCCAAGATATCATAGAATAACTTTTATTTTAGGGGCCCACGCTTTTGTCTGAATTACGCATGCGTACAAAAAAAGAGTCTGATCTTGAATTCTTATTGAAATCGAATCGTTACAATCACAATTTTCATCGCAAAATAAACTTTACTGCACATCACACTAAAACATGTATAGAAAAGATTCGAAATTATTCTATAACTTAGCCCCCTAAATGACGGTCCTCCTTCCCATACAATCTCTTATAATGTATTTTCACCAAAATCGGTGAGGCCGAGTTTCTTGGCAGCCAGCTACAGGTATCGTATCTCAGCTTCTGGAGTAAGTACAAACACGGGATAAAGTGCGTTTTAAAGTTCATTTCAAATGCTACAACATGGTGAAAATGGAATATTGATAACTAATCCGTGTAATGAGCACTGATTGCATGAACTTTAATACTCTCTGAGCCGTCTGCTCTAGATTTAGTTGCCTTAGGTCAATACCTTTAAAGTCAAAACTCAATAAGATCGCAAATTACAAACAATCTGATTTTCTGCGTAGATAATGCCCTGTCCTACTTGTACAAATCTGCTAAGGTTTGGAATTGCAAAGATTATCCAAGCCAAGATATCATAGAATAACTTTTATTTTAGGGGCCCACGCTTTTGTCTGAATTACGCATGCGTACAAAAAAAGAGTCTGATCTTGAATTCTTATTGAAATCGAATCGTTACAATCAAAATTTTCATCGCAAAATAAACTTTACTGCACATCACACTAAAACATGTATAGAAAAGATTCGAAATTATTCTATAACTTAGCCCCCTAAATGACGGTCCTCCTTCCCATACAATCTCTTATAATGTATTTTCACCAAAATCGGTGAGGCCGAGTTTCTTGGCAGCCAGCTACAGGTATCGTATCTCAGCTTCTGGAGTAAGTACAAACACGGGATAAAGTGCGTTTTAAAGTTCATTTCAAATGCTACAACATGGTGAAAATGGAATATTGATAACTAATCCGTGTAATGAGCACTGATTGCATGAACTTTAGTACTCTCTGAGCCGTCTGCTCTAGATTTAGTTGCCTTAGGTCAATACCTTTAAAGTCAAAACTCAATAAGATCGCAAATTACAAACAATCTGATTTTCTGCGTAGATAATGCCCTGTCCTACTTGTACAAATCTGCTAAGGTTTGGAATTGCAAAGATTATCCAAGCCAAGATATCATAGAATAACTTTTAGTTTAGGGGCCCACGCTTTTGTCTGAATTACGCATGCGTACAAAAAAAGAGTCTGATCTTGAATTCTTATTGAAATCGAATCGTTACAATCAAAATTTTCATCGCAAAATAAACTTTACTGCACATCACACTAAAACATGTATAGAAAAGATTCGAAATTATTCTATAACTTAGCCCCCTAAATGACGGTCCTCCTTCCCATACAATCTCTTATAATGTATTTTCACCAAAATCGGTGAGGCCGAGTTTCTTGGCAGCCAGCTACAGGTATCGTATCTCAGCTTCTGGAGTAAGTACAAATACGGGATAAAGTGCGTTTTAAAGTTCATTTCAAATGCTACAACATGGTGAAAATGGAATATTGATAACTAATCCGTGTAATGAGCACTGATTGCATGAACTTTAGTACTCTCTGAGCCGTCTGCTCTAGATTTAGTTGCCTTAGGTCAATACCTTTAAAGTCAAAACTCAATAAGATCGCAAATTACAAACAATCTGATTTTCTGCGTAGATAATGCCCTGTCCTACTTGTACAAATCTGCTAAGATTTGGAATTGCAAAGATTATCCAAGCCAAGATATCATAGAATAACTTTTATTTTAGGGGCCCACGCTTTTGTCTGAATTACGCATGCGTACAAAAAAAGAGTCTGATCTTGAATTCTTATTGAAATCGAATCGTTACAATCAAAATTTTCATCGCAAAATAAACTTTACTGCACATCACACTAAAACATGTATAGAAAAGATTCGAAATTATTCTATAACTTAGCCCCCTAAATGACGGTCCTCCTTCCCATACAATCTCTTATAATGTATTTTCACCAAAATCGGTGAGGCCGAGTTTCTTGGCAGCCAGCTACAGGTATCGTATCTCAGCTTCTGGAGTAAGTACAAACACGGGATAAAGTGCGTTTTAAAGTTCATTTCAAATGCTACAACATGGTGAAAATGGAATATTGATAACTAATCCGTGTAATGAGCACTGATTGCATGAACTTTAGTACTCTCTGAGCCGTCTGCTCTAGATTTAGTTGCCTTAAGTCAATACCTTTAAAGTCAAAACTCAATAAGATCGCAAATTACAAACAATCTGATTTTCTGCGTAGATAATGCCCTGTCCTACTTGTACAAATCTGCTAAGATTTGGAATTGCAAAGATTATCCAAGCCAAGATATCATAGAGTAACTTTTATTTTAGGGGCCCACGCTTTTGTCTGAATTACGCATGCGTACAAAAAAAGAGTCTGATCTTGAATTCTTATTGAAATCGAATCGTTACAATCAAAATTTTCATCGCAAAATAAACTTTACTGCACATCACACTAAAACATATATAGAAAAGATTCGAGATTATTCTATAACTTAGCCCCCTAAATGACGGTCCTCCTTCCCATACAATCTCTTATAATGTATTTTCACCAAAATCGGTGAGGCCGAGTTTCTTGGCAGCCAGCTACAGGTATCGTATCTCAGCTTCTGGAGTAAGTACAAACACGGGATAAAGTGCGTTTTAAAGTTCATTTCAAATGCTACAACATGGTGAAAATGGAATATTGATAACTAATCCGTGTAATGAGCACTGATTGCATGAACTTTAGTACTCTCTGAGCCGTCTGCTCTAGATTTAGTTGCCTTAGGTCAATACCTTTAAAGTCAAAACTCAATAAGATCGCAAATTACAAACAATCTGATTTTCTGCGTAGATAATGCCCTGTCCTACTTGTACAAATCTGCTAAGGTTTGGAATTGCAAAGATTATCCAAGCCAAGATATCATAGAATAACTTTTAGTTTAGGGGCCCACGCTTTTGTCTGAATTACGCATGCGTACAAAAAAAGAGTCTGATCTTGAATTCTTATTGAAATCGAATCGTTACAATCAAAATTTTCATCGCAAAATAAACTTTACTGCACATCACACTAAAACATGTATAGAAAAGATTCGAAATTATTCTATAACTTAGCCCCCTAAATGACGGTCCTCCTTCCCATACAATCTCTTATAATGTATTTTCACCAAAATCGGTGAGGCCGAGTTTCTTGGCAGCCAGCTACAGGTATCGTATCTCAGCTTCTGGAGTAAGTACAAATACGGGATAAAGTGCGTTTTAAAGTTCATTTCAAATGCTACAACATGGTGAAAATGGAATATTGATAACTAATCCGTGTAATGAGCACTGATTGCATGAACTTTAGTACTCTCTGAGCCGTCTGCTCTAGATTTAGTTGCCTTAAGTCAATACCTTTAAAGTCAAAACTCAATAAGATCGCAAATTACAAACAATCTGATTTTCTGCGTAGATAATGCCCTGTCCTACTTGTACAAATCTGCTAAGATTTGGAATTGCAAAGATTATCCAAGCCAAGATATCATAGAATAACTTTTATTTTAGGGGCCCACGCTTTTGTCTGAATTACGCATGCGTACAAAAAAAGAGTCTGATCTTGAATTCTTATTGAAATCGAATCGTTACAATCAAAATTTTCATCGCAAAATAAACTTTACTGCACATCACACTAAAACATGTATAGAAAAGATTCGAAATTATTCTATAACTTAGCCCCCTAAATGACGGTCCTCCTTCCCATACAATCTCTTATAATGTATTTTCACCAAAATCGGTGAGGCCGAGTTTCTTGGCAGCCAGCTACAGGTATCGTATCTCAGCTTCTGGAGTAAGTACAAACACGGGATAAAGTGCGTTTTAAAGTTCATTTCAAATGCTACAACATGGTGAAAATGGAATATTGATAACTAATCCGTGTAATGAGCACTGATTGCATGAACTTTAGTACTCTCTGAGCCGTCTGCTCTAGATTTAGTTGCCTTAAGTCAATACCTTTAAAGTCAAAACTCAATAAGATCGCAAATTACAAACAATCTGATTTTCTGCGTAGATAATGCCCTGTCCTACTTGTACAAATCTGCTAAGATTTGGAATTGCAAAGATTATCCAAGCCAAGATATCATAGAGTAACTTTTATTTTAGGGGCCCACGCTTTTGTCTGAATTACGCATGCGTACAAAAAAAGAGTCTGATCTTGAATTCTTATTGAAATGGAATCGTTACAATCAAAATTTTCATCGCAAAATAAACTTTACTGCACATCACACTAAAACATATATAGAAAAGATTCGAGATTATTTTATATATTAGCCCCCTAAATGACGGTCCTCCTTCCCATACAATCTCATAATGTATTTTCACCAAAATCGGTGAGGCCGAGTTTCTTGGCAGCCAGCTACAGGTATCGTATCTCAGCTTCTGGAGTAAGTACAAACACGGGATAAAGTGCGTTTTAAAGTTCATTTCAAATGCTACAACATGGTGAAAATGGAATATTGATAACTAATCCGTGTAATGAGCACTGATTGCATAAACTTTAGTACTCTCTGAGCCGTCTGCTCTAGATTTAGTTGCCTTAGGTCAATACCTTTAAAGTCAAAACTCAATAAGATCGCAAATTACAAACAATCTGATTTTCTGCGTAGATAATGCCCTGTCCTACTTGTACAAATCTGCTAAGGTTTGGAATTGCAAAGATTATCCAAGCCAAGATATCATAGAGTAACTTTTATTTTAGGGGCCCACGCTTTTGTCTGAATTACGCATGCGTACAAAAAAAGAGTCTGATCTTGAATTCTTATTGAAATCGAATCGTTACAATCAAAATTTTCATCGCAAAATAAACTTTACTGCACATCACACTAAAACATGTATAGAAAAGATTCGAAATTATTCTATAACTTAGCCCCCTAAATGACGGTCCTCCTTCCCATACAATCTCTTATAATGTATTTTCACCAAAATCGGTGAGGCCGAGTTTCTTGGCAGCCAGCTACAGGTATCGTATCTCAGCTTCTGGAGTAAGTACAAACACGGGATAAAGTGCGTTTTAAAGTTCATTTCAAATGCTACAACATGGTGAAAATGGAATATTGATAACTAATCCGTGTAATGAGCACTGATTGCATGAAATTTAGTACTCTCTGAGCCGTCTGCTCTAGATTTAGTTGCCTTAGGTCAATACCTTTAAAGTCAAAACTCAATAAGATCGCAAATTACAAACAATCTGATTTTCTGCGTAGATAATGCCCTGTCCTACTTGTACAAATCTGCTAAGGTTTGGAATTGCAAAGATTATCCAAGCCAAGATATCATAGAATAACTTTTAGTTTAGGGGCCCACGCTTTTGTCTGAATTACGCATGCGTACAAAAAAAGAGTCTGATCTTGAATTCTTATTGAAATCGAATCGTTACAATCAAAATTTTCATCGCAAAATAAACTTTACTGCACATCACACTAAAACATGTATAGAAAAGATTCGAGATTATTCTATAACTTAGCCCCCTAAATGACGGTCCTCCTTCCCATACAATCTCTTATAATGTATTTTCACCAAAATCGGTGAGGCCGAGTTTCTTGGCAGCCAGCTACAGGTATCGTATCTCAGCTTCTGGAGTAAGTACAAACACGGGATAAAGTGCGTTTTAAAGTTCATTTCAAATGCTACAACATGGTGAAAATGGAATATTGATAACTAATCCGTGTAATGAGCACTGATTGCATGAACTTTAATACTCTCTGAGCCGTCTGCTCTAGATTTAGTTGCCTTAGGTCAATACCTTTAAAGTCAAAACTCAATAAGATCGCAAATTACAAACAATCTGATTTTCTGCGTAGATAATGCCCTGTCCTACTTGTACAAATCTGCTAAGGTTTGGAATTGCAAAGATTATCCAAGCCAAGATATCATAGAATAACTTTTAGTTTAGGGGCCCACGCTTTTGTCTGAATTACGCATGCGTACAAAAAAAGAGTCTGATATTGAATTCTTATTGAAATCGAATCGTTACAATCAAAATTTTCATCGCAAAATAAACTTTACTGCACATCACACTAAAACATGTATAGAAAAGATTCGAAATTATTCTATAACTTAGCCCCCTAAATGACGGTCCTCCTTCCCATACAATCTCTTATAATGTATTTTCACCAAAATCGGTGAGGCCGAGTTTCTTGGCAGCCAGCTACAGGTATCGTATCTCAGCTTCTGGAGTAAGTACAAACACGGGATAAAGTGCGTTTTAAAGTTCATTTCAAATGCTACAACATGGTGAAAATGGAATATTGATAACTAATCCGTGTAATGAGCACTGATTGCATGAAATTTAGTACTCTCTGAGCCGTCTGCTCTAGATTTAGTTGCCTTAGGTCAATACCTTTAAAGTCAAAACTCAATAAGATCGCAAATTACAAACAATCTGATTTTCTGCGTAGATAATGCCCTGTCCTACTTGTACAAATCTGCTAAGGTTTGGAATTGCAAAGATTATCCAAGCCAAGATATCATAGAATAACTTTTAGTTTAGGGGCCCACGCTTTTGTCTGAATTACGCATGCGTACAAAAAAAGAGTCTGATATTGAATTCTTATTGAAATCGAATCGTTACAATCAAAATTTTCATCGCAAAATAAACTTTACTGCACATCACACTAAAACATGTATAGAAAAGATTCGAAATTATTCTATAACTTAGCCCCCTAAATGACGGTCCTCCTTCCCATACAATCTCTTATAATGTATTTTCACCAAAATCGGTGAGGCCGAGTTTCTTGGCAGCCAGCTACAGGTATCGTATCTCAGCTTCTGGAGTAAGTACAAACACGGGATAAAGTGCGTTTTAAAGTTCATTTCAAATGCTACAACATGGTGAAAATGGAATATTGATAACTAATCCGTGTAATGAGCACTGATTGCATGAAATTTAGTACTCTCTGAGCCGTCTGCTCTAGATTTAGTTGCCTTAGGTCAATACCTTTAAAGTCAAAACTCAATAAGATCGCAAATTACAAACAATCTGATTTTCTGCGTAGATAATGCCCTGTCCTACTTGTACAAATCTGCTAAGGTTTGGAATTGCAAAGATTATCCAAGCCAAGATATCATAGAATAACTTTTAGTTTAGGGGCCCACGCTTTTGTCTGAATTACGCATGCGTACAAAAAAAGAGTCTGATATTGAATTCTTATTGAAATCGAATCGTTACAATCAAAATTTTCATCGCAAAATAAACTTTACTGCACATCACACTAAAACATGTATAGAAAAGATTCGAAATTATTCTATAACTTAGCCCCCTAAATGACGGTCCTCCTTCCCATACAATCTCTTATAATGTATTTTCACCAAAATCGGTGAGGCCGAGTTTCTTGGCAGCCAGCTACAGGTATCGTATCTCAGCTTCTGGAGTAAGTACAAACACGGGATAAAGTGCGTTTTAAAGTTCATTTCAAATGCTACAACATGGTGAAAATGGAATATTGATAACTAATCCGTGTAATGAGCACTGATTGCATGAAATTTAGTACTCTCTGAGCCGTCTGCTCTAGATTTAGTTGCCTTAGGTCAATACCTTTAAAGTCAAAACTCAATAAGATCGCAAATTACAAACAATCTGATTTTCTGCGTAGATAATGCCCTGTCCTACTTGTACAAATCTGCTAAGGTTTGGAATTGCAAAGATTATCCAAGCCAAGATATCATAGAATAACTTTTAGTTTAGGGGCCCACGCTTTTGTCTGAATTACGCATGCGTACAAAAAAAGAGTCTGATATTGAATTCTTATTGAAATCGAATCGTTACAATCAAAATTTTCATCGCAAAATAAACTTTACTGCACATCACACTAAAACATGTATAGAAAAGATTCGAAATTATTCTATAACTTAGCCCCCTAAATGACGGTCCTCCTTCCCATACAATCTCTTATAATGTATTTTCACCAAAATCGGTGAGGCCGAGTTTCTTGGCAGCCAGCTACAGGTATCGTATCTCAGCTTCTGGAGTAAGTACAAACACGGGATAAAGTGCGTTTTAAAGTTCATTTCAAATGCTACAACATGGTGAAAATGGAATATTGATAACTAATCCGTGTAATGAGCACTGATTGCATGAAATTTAGTACTCTCTGAGCCGTCTGCTCTAGATTTAGTTGCCTTAGGTCAATACCTTTAAAGTCAAAACTCAATAAGATCGCAAATTACAAACAATCTGATTTTCTGCGTAGATAATGCCCTGTCCTACTTGTACAAATCTGCTAAGGTTTGGAATTGCAAAGATTATCCAAGCCAAGATATCATAGAATAACTTTTAGTTTAGGGGCCCACGCTTTTGTCTGAATTACGCATGCGTACAAAAAAAGAGTCTGATATTGAATTCTTATTGAAATCGAATCGTTACAATCAAAATTTTCATCGCAAAATAAACTTTACTGCACATCACACTAAAACATGTATAGAAAAGATTCGAAATTATTCTATAACTTAGCCCCCTAAATGACGGTCCTCCTTCCCATACAATCTCTTATAATGTATTTTCACCAAAATCGGTGAGGCCGAGTTTCTTGGCAGCCAGCTACAGGTATCGTATCTCAGCTTCTGGAGTAAGTACAAACACGGGATAAAGTGCGTTTTAAAGTTCATTTCAAATGCTACAACATGGTGAAAATGGAATATTGATAACTAATCCGTGTAATGAGCACTGATTGCATGAAATTTAGTACTCTCTGAGCCGTCTGCTCTAGATTTAGTTGCCTTAGGTCAATACCTTTAAAGTCAAAACTCAATAAGATCGCAAATTACAAACAATCTGATTTTCTGCGTAGATAATGCCCTGTCCTACTTGTACAAATCTGCTAAGGTTTGGAATTGCAAAGATTATCCAAGCCAAGATATCATAGAATAACTTTTAGTTTAGGAGCCCACGCTTTTGTCTGAATTACGCATGCGTACAAAAAAAGAGTCTGATATTGAACTCTTATTGAAATCGAATCGTTACAATCAAAATTTTCATCGCAAAATAAACTTTACTGCACATCACACTAAAACATGTATAGAAAAGATTCGAAATTATTCTATAACTTAGCCCCCTAAATGACGGTCCTCCTTCCCATACAATCTCTTATAATGTATTTTCACCAAAATCGGTGAGGCCGAGTTTCTTGGCAGCCAGCTACAGGTATCGTATCTCAGCTTCTGGAGTAAGTACAAACACGGGATAAAGTGCGTTTTAAAGTTCATTTCAAATGCTACAACATGGTGAAAATGGAATATTGATAACTAATCCGTGTAATGAGCACTGATTGCATGAAATTTAGTACTCTCTGAGCCGTCTGCTCTAGATTTAGTTGCCTTAGGTCAATACCTTTAAAGTCAAAACTCAATAAGATCGCAAATTACAAACAATCTGATTTTCTGCGTAGATAATGCCCTGTCCTACTTGTACAAATCTGCTAAGGTTTGGAATTGCAAAGATTATCCAAGCCAAGATATCATAGAATAACTTTTAGTTTAGGGGCCCACGCTTTTGTCTGAATTACGCATGCGTACAAAAAAAGAGTCTGATATTGAATTCTTATTGAAATCGAATCGTTACAATCAAAATTTTCATCGCAAAATAAACTTTACTGCACATCACACTAAAACATGTATAGAAAAGATTCGAAATTATTCTATAACTTAGCCCCCTAAATGACGGTCCTCCTTCCCATACAATCTCTTATAATGTATTTTCACCAAAATCGGTGAGGCCGAGTTTCTTGGCAGCCAGCTACAGGTATCGTGTCTCAGCTTCTGGAGTAAGTACAAACACGGGATAAAGTGCGTTTTAAAGTTCATTTCAAATGCTACAACATGGTGAAAATGGAATATTGATAACTAATCCGTGTAATGAGCACTGATTGCATGAAATTTAGTACTCTCTGAGCCGTCTGCTCTAGATTTAGTTGCCTTAGGTCAATACCTTTAAAGTCAAAACTCAATAAGATCGCAAATTACAAACAATCTGATTTTCTGCGTAGATAATGCCCTGTCCTACTTGTACAAATCTGCTAAGGTTTGGAATTGCAAAGATTATCCAAGCCAAGATATCATAGAATAACTTTTAGTTTAGGGGCCCACGCTTTTGTCTGAATTACGCATGCGTACAAAAAAAGAGTCTGATATTGAATTCTTATTGAAATCGAATCGTTACAATCAAAATTTTCATCGCAAAATAAACTTTACTGCACATCACACTAAAACATGTATAGAAAAGATTCGAAATTATTCTATAACTTAGCCCCCTAAATGACGGTCCTCCTTCCCATACAATCTCTTATAATGTATTTTCACCAAAATCGGTGAGGCCGAGTTTCTTGGCAGCCAGCTACAGGTATCGTATCTCAGCTTCTGGAGTAAGTACAAACACGGGATAAAGTGCGTTTTAAAGTTCATTTCAAATGCTACAACATGGTGAAAATGGAATATTGATAACTAATCCGTGTAATGAGCACTGATTGCATGAAATTTAGTACTCTCTGAGCCGTCTGCTCTAGATTTAGTTGCCTTAGGTCAATACCTTTAAAGTCAAAACTCAATAAGATCGCAAATTACAAACAATCTGATTTTCTGCGTAGATAATGCCCTGTCCTACTTGTACAAATCTGCTAAGGTTTGGAATTGCAAAGATTATCCAAGCCAAGATATCATAGAATAACTTTTAGTTTAGGGGCCCACGCTTTTGTCTGAATTACGCATGCGTACAAAAAAAGAGTCTGATATTGAATTCTTATTGAAATCGAATCGTTACAATCAAAATTTTCATCGCAAAATAAACTTTACTGCACATCACACTAAAACATGTATAGAAAAGATTCGAAATTATTCTATAACTTAGCCCCCTAAATGACGGTCCTCCTTCCCATACAATCTCTTATAATGTATTTTCACCAAAATCGGTGAGGCCGAGTTTCTTGGCAGCCAGCTACAGGTATCGTATCTCAGCTTCTGGAGTAAGTACAAACACGGGATAAAGTGCGTTTTAAAGTTCATTTCAAATGCTACAACATGGTGAAAATGGAATATTGATAACTAATCCGTGTAATGAGCACTGATTGCATGAAATTTAGTACTCTCTGAGCCGTCTGCTCTAGATTTAGTTGCCTTAGGTCAATACCTTTAAAGTCAAAACTCAATAAGATCGCAAATTACAAACAATCTGATTTTCTGCGTAGATAATGCCCTGTCCTACTTGTACAAATCTGCTAAGGTTTGGAATTGCAAAGATTATCCAAGCCAAGATATCATAGAATAACTTTTAGTTTAGGGGCCCACGCTTTTGTCTGAATTACGCATGCGTACAAAAAAAGAGTCTGATATTGAATTCTTATTGAAATCGAATCGTTACAATCAAAATTTTCATCGCAAAATAAACTTTACTGCACATCACACTAAAACATGTATAGAAAAGATTCGAAATTATTCTATAACTTAGCCCCCTAAATGACGGTCCTCCTTCCCATACAATCTCTTATAATGTATTTTCACCAAAATCGGTGAGGCCGAGTTTCTTGGCAGCCAGCTACAGGTATCGTATCTCAGCTTCTGGAGTAAGTACAAACACGGGATAAAGTGCGTTTTAAAGTTCATTTCAAATGCTACAACATGGTGAAAATGGAATATTGATAACTAATCCGTGTAATGAGCACTGATTGCATGAAATTTAGTACTCTCTGAGCCGTCTGCTCTAGATTTAGTTGCCTTAGGTCAATACCTTTAAAGTCAAAACTCAATAAGATCGCAAATTACAAACAATCTGATTTTCTGCGTAGATAATGCCCTGTCCTACTTGTACAAATCTGCTAAGGTTTGGAATTGCAAAGATTATCCAAGCCAAGATATCATAGAATAACTTTTAGTTTAGGGGCCCACGCTTTTGTCTGAATTACGCATGCGTACAAAAAAAGAGTCTGATATTGAATTCTTATTGAAATCGAATCGTTACAATCAAAATTTTCATCGCAAAATAAACTTTACTGCACATCACACTAAAACATGTATAGAAAAGATTCGAAATTATTCTATAACTTAGCCCCCTAAATGACGGTCCTCCTTCCCATACAATCTCTTATAATGTATTTTCACCAAAATCGGTGAGGCCGAGTTTCTTGGCAGCCAGCTACAGGTATCGTATCTCAGCTTCTGGAGTAAGTACAAACACGGGATAAAGTGCGTTTTAAAGTTCATTTCAAATGCTACAACATGGTGAAAATGGAATATTGATAACTAATCCGTGTAATGAGCACTGATTGCATGAAATTTAGTACTCTCTGAGCCGTCTGCTCTAGATTTAGTTGCCTTAGGTCAATACCTTTAAAGTCAAAACTCAATAAGATCGCAAATTACAAACAATCTGATTTTCTGCGTAGATAATGCCCTGTCCTACTTGTACAAATCTGCTAAGGTTTGGAATTGCAAAGATTATCCAAGCCAAGATATCATAGAATAACTTTTAGTTTAGGGGCCCACGCTTTTGTCTGAATTACGCATGCGTACAAAAAAAGAGTCTGATATTGAATTCTTATTGAAATCGAATCGTTACAATCAAAATTTTCATCGCAAAATAAACTTTACTGCACATCACACTAAAACATGTATAGAAAAGATTCGAAATTATTCTATAACTTAGCCCCCTAAATGACGGTCCTCCTTCCCATACAATCTCTTATAATGTATTTTCACCAAAATCGGTGAGGCCGAGTTTCTTGGCAGCCAGCTACAGGTATCGTATCTCAGCTTCTGGAGTAAGTACAAACACGGGATAAAGTGCGTTTTAAAGTTCATTTCAAATGCTACAACATGGTGAAAATGGAATATTGATAACTAATCCGTGTAATGAGCACTGATTGCATGAAATTTAGTACTCTCTGAGCCGTCTGCTCTAGATTTAGTTGCCTTAGGTCAATACCTTTAAAGTCAAAACTCAATAAGATCGCAAATTACAAACAATCTGATTTTCTGCGTAGATAATGCCCTGTCCTACTTGTACAAATCTGCTAAGGTTTGGAATTGCAAAGATTATCCAAGCCAAGATATCATAGAATAACTTTTAGTTTAGGGGCCCACGCTTTTGTCTGAATTACGCATGCGTACAAAAAAAGAGTCTGATATTGAATTCTTATTGAAATCGAATCGTTACAATCAAAATTTTCATCGCAAAATAAACTTTACTGCACATCACACTAAAACATGTATAGAAAAGATTCGAAATTATTCTATAACTTAGCCCCCTAAATGACGGTCCTCCTTCCCATACAATCTCTTATAATGTATTTTCACCAAAATCGGTGAGGCCGAGTTTCTTGGCAGCCAGCTACAGGTATCGTATCTCAGCTTCTGGAGTAAGTACAAACACGGGATAAAGTGCGTTTTAAAGTTCATTTCAAATGCTACAACATGGTGAAAATGGAATATTGATAACTAATCCGTGTAATGAGCACTGATTGCATGAAATTTAGTACTCTCTGAGCCGTCTGCTCTAGATTTAGTTGCCTTAGGTCAATACCTTTAAAGTCAAAACTCAATAAGATCGCAAATTACAAACAATCTGATTTTCTGCGTAGATAATGCCCTGTCCTACTTGTACAAATCTGCTAAGGTTTGGAATTGCAAAGATTATCCAAGCCAAGATATCATAGAATAACTTTTAGTTTAGGGGCCCACGCTTTTGTCTGAATTACGCATGCGTACAAAAAAAGAGTCTGATATTGAATTCTTATTGAAATCGAATCGTTACAATCAAAATTTTCATCGCAAAATAAACTTTACTGCACATCACACTAAAACATGTATAGAAAAGATTCGAAATTATTCTATAACTTAGCCCCCTAAATGACGGTCCTCCTTCCCATACAATCTCTTATAATGTATTTTCACCAAAATCGGTGAGGCCGAGTTTCTTGGCAGCCAGCTACAGGTATCGTATCTCAGCTTCTGGAGTAAGTACAAACACGGGATAAAGTGCGTTTTAAAGTTCATTTCAAATGCTACAACATGGTGAAAATGGAATATTGATAACTAATCCGTGTAATGAGCACTGATTGCATGAAATTTAGTACTCTCTGAGCCGTCTGCTCTAGATTTAGTTGCCTTAGGTCAATACCTTTAAAGTCAAAACTCAATAAGATCGCAAATTACAAACAATCTGATTTTCTGCGTAGATAATGCCCTGTCCTACTTGTACAAATCTGCTAAGGTTTGGAATTGCAAAGATTATCCAAGCCAAGATATCATAGAATAACTTTTAGTTTAGGGGCCCACGCTTTTGTCTGAATTACGCATGCGTACAAAAAAAGAGTCTGATATTGAATTCTTATTGAAATCGAATCGTTACAATCAAAATTTTCATCGCAAAATAAACTTTACTGCACATCACACTAAAACATGTATAGAAAAGATTCGAAATTATTCTATAACTTAGCCCCCTAAATGACGGTCCTCCTTCCCATACAATCTCTTATAATGTATTTTCACCAAAATCGGTGAGGCCGAGTTTCTTGGCAGCCAGCTACAGGTATCGTATCTCAGCTTCTGGAGTAAGTACAAACACGGGATAAAGTGCGTTTTAAAGTTCATTTCAAATGCTACAACATGGTGAAAATGGAATATTGATAACTAATCCGTGTAATGAGCACTGATTGCATGAAATTTAGTACTCTCTGAGCCGTCTGCTCTAGATTTAGTTGCCTTAGGTCAATACCTTTAAAGTCAAAACTCAATAAGATCGCAAATTACAAACAATCTGATTTTCTGCGTAGATAATGCCCTGTCCTACTTGTACAAATCTGCTAAGGTTTGGAATTGCAAAGATTATCCAAGCCAAGATATCATAGAATAACTTTTAGTTTAGGGGCCCACGCTTTTGTCTGAATTACGCATGCGTACAAAAAAAGAGTCTGATATTGAATTCTTATTGAAATCGAATCGTTACAATCAAAATTTTCATCGCAAAATAAACTTTACTGCACATCACACTAAAACATGTATAGAAAAGATTCGAAATTATTCTATAACTTAGCCCCCTAAATGACGGTCCTCCTTCCCATACAATCTCTTATAATGTATTTTCACCAAAATCGGTGAGGCCGAGTTTCTTGGCAGCCAGCTACAGGTATCGTATCTCAGCTTCTGGAGTAAGTACAAACACGGGATAAAGTGCGTTTTAAAGTTCATTTCAAATGCTACAACATGGTGAAAATGGAATATTGATAACTAATCCGTGTAATGAGCACTGATTGCATGAAATTTAGTACTCTCTGAGCCGTCTGCTCTAGATTTAGTTGCCTTAGGTCAATACCTTTAAAGTCAAAACTCAATAAGATCGCAAATTACAAACAATCTGATTTTCTGCGTAGATAATGCCCTGTCCTACTTGTACAAATCTGCTAAGGTTTGGAATTGCAAAGATTATCCAAGCCAAGATATCATAGAATAACTTTTAGTTTAGGGGCCCACGCTTTTGTCTGAATTACGCATGCGTACAAAAAAAGAGTCTGATATTGAATTCTTATTGAAATCGAATCGTTACAATCAAAATTTTCATCGCAAAATAAACTTTACTGCACATCACACTAAAACATGTATAGAAAAGATTCGAAATTATTCTATAACTTAGCCCCCTAAATGACGGTCCTCCTTCCCATACAATCTCTTATAATGTATTTTCACCAAAATCGGTGAGGCCGAGTTTCTTGGCAGCCAGCTACAGGTATCGTATCTCAGCTTCTGGAGTAAGTACAAACACGGGATAAAGTGCGTTTTAAAGTTCATTTCAAATGCTACAACATGGTGAAAATGGAATATTGATAACTAATCCGTGTAATGAGCACTGATTGCATGAAATTTAGTACTCTCTGAGCCGTCTGCTCTAGATTTAGTTGCCTTAGGTCAATACCTTTAAAGTCAAAACTCAATAAGATCGCAAATTACAAACAATCTGATTTTCTGCGTAGATAATGCCCTGTCCTACTTGTACAAATCTGCTAAGGTTTGGAATTGCAAAGATTATCCAAGCCAAGATATCATAGAATAACTTTTAGTTTAGGGGCCCACGCTTTTGTCTGAATTACGCATGCGTACAAAAAAAGAGTCTGATATTGAATTCTTATTGAAATCGAATCGTTACAATCAAAATTTTCATCGCAAAATAAACTTTACTGCACATCACACTAAAACATGTATAGAAAAGATTCGAAATTATTCTATAACTTAGCCCCCTAAATGACGGTCCTCCTTCCCATACAATCTCTTATAATGTATTTTCACCAAAATCGGTGAGGCCGAGTTTCTTGGCAGCCAGCTACAGGTATCGTATCTCAGCTTCTGGAGTAAGTACAAACACGGGATAAAGTGCGTTTTAAAGTTCATTTCAAATGCTACAACATGGTGAAAATGGAATATTGATAACTAATCCGTGTAATGAGCACTGATTGCATGAAATTTAGTACTCTCTGAGCCGTCTGCTCTAGATTTAGTTGCCTTAGGTCAATACCTTTAAAGTCAAAACTCAATAAGATCGCAAATTACAAACAATCTGATTTTCTGCGTAGATAATGCCCTGTCCTACTTGTACAAATCTGCTAAGGTTTGGAATTGCAAAGATTATCCAAGCCAAGATATCATAGAATAACTTTTAGTTTAGGGGCCCACGCTTTTGTCTGAATTACGCATGCGTACAAAAAAAGAGTCTGATATTGAATTCTTATTGAAATCGAATCGTTACAATCAAAATTTTCATCGCAAAATAAACTTTACTGCACATCACACTAAAACATGTATAGAAAAGATTCGAAATTATTCTATAACTTAGCCCCCTAAATGACGGTCCTCCTTCCCATACAATCTCTTATAATGTATTTTCACCAAAATCGGTGAGGCCGAGTTTCTTGGCAGCCAGCTACAGGTATCGTATCTCAGCTTCTGGAGTAAGTACAAACACGGGATAAAGTGCGTTTTAAAGTTCATTTCAAATGCTACAACATGGTGAAAATGGAATATTGATAACTAATCCGTGTAATGAGCACTGATTGCATGAAATTTAGTACTCTCTGAGCCGTCTGCTCTAGATTTAGTTGCCTTAGGTCAATACCTTTAAAGTCAAAACTCAATAAGATCGCAAATTACAAACAATCTGATTTTCTGCGTAGATAATGCCCTGTCCTACTTGTACAAATCTGCTAAGGTTTGGAATTGCAAAGATTATCCAAGCCAAGATATCATAGAATAACTTTTATTTTAGGGGCCCACGCTTTTGTCTGAATTACGCATGCGTACAAAAAAAGAGTCTGATATTGAATTCTTATTGAAATCGAATCGTTACAATCAAAATTTTCATCGCAAAATAAACTTTACTGCACATCACACTAAAACATGTATAGAAAAGATTCGAAATTATTCTATAACTTAGCCCCCTAAATGACGGTCCTCCTTCCCATACAATCTCTTATAATGTATTTTCACCAAAATCGGTGAGGCCGAGTTTCTTGGCAGCCAGCTACAGGTATCGTATCTCAGCTTCTGGAGTAAGTACAAACACGGGATAAAGTGCGTTTTAAAGTTCATTTCAAATGCTACAACATGGTGAAAATGGAATATTGATAACTAATCCGTGTAATGAGCACTGATTGCATGAAATTTAGTACTCTCTGAGCCGTCTGCTCTAGATTTAGTTGCCTTAGGTCAATACCTTTAAAGTCAAAACTCAATAAGATCGCAAATTACAAACAATCTGATTTTCTGCGTAGATAATGCCCTGTCCTACTTGTACAAATCTGCTAAGGTTTGGAATTGCAAAGATTATCCAAGCCAAGATATCATAGAATAACTTTTAGTTTAGGGGCCCACGCTTTTGTCTGAATTACGCATGCGTACAAAAAAAGAGTCTGATATTGAATTCTTATTGAAATCGAATCGTTACAATCAAAATTTTCATCGCAAAATAAACTTTACTGCACATCACACTAAAACATGTATAGAAAAGATTCGAAATTATTCTATAACTTAGCCCCCTAAATGACGGTCCTCCTTCCCATACAATCTCTTATAATGTATTTTCACCAAAATCGGTGAGGCCGAGTTTCTTGGCAGCCAGCTACAGGTATCGTATCTCAGCTTCTGGAGTAAGTACAAACACGGGATAAAGTGCGTTTTAAAGTTCATTTCAAATGCTACAACATGGTGAAAATGGAATATTGATAACTAATCCGTGTAATGAGCACTGATTGCATGAAATTTAGTACTCTCTGAGCCGTCTGCTCTAGATTTAGTTGCCTTAGGTCAATACCTTTAAAGTCAAAACTCAATAAGATCGCAAATTACAAACAATCTGATTTTCTGCGTAGATAATGCCCTGTCCTACTTGTACAAATCTGCTAAGGTTTGGAATTGCAAAGATTATCCAAGCCAAGATATCATAGAATAACTTTTAGTTTAGGGGCCCACGCTTTTGTCTGAATTACGCATGCGTACAAAAAAAGAGTCTGATATTGAATTCTTATTGAAATCGAATCGTTACAATCAAAATTTTCATCGCAAAATAAACTTTACTGCACATCACACTAAAACATGTATAGAAAAGATTCGAAATTATTCTATAACTTAGCCCCCTAAATGACGGTCCTCCTTCCCATACAATCTCTTATAATGTATTTTCACCAAAATCGGTGAGGCCGAGTTTCTTGGCAGCCAGCTACAGGTATCGTATCTCAGCTTCTGGAGTAAGTACAAACACGGGATAAAGTGCGTTTTAAAGTTCATTTCAAATGCTACAACATGGTGAAAATGGAATATTGATAACTAATCCGTGTAATGAGCACTGATTGCATGAAATTTAGTACTCTCTGAGCCGTCTGCTCTAGATTTAGTTGCCTTAGGTCAATACCTTTAAAGTCAAAACTCAATAAGATCGCAAATTACAAACAATCTGATTTTCTGCGTAGATAATGCCCTGTCCTACTTGTACAAATCTGCTAAGGTTTGGAATTGCAAAGATTATCCAAGCCAAGATATCATAGAATAACTTTTAGTTTAGGGGCCCACGCTTTTGTCTGAATTACGCATGCGTACAAAAAAAGAGTCTGATATTGAATTCTTATTGAAATCGAATCGTTACAATCAAAATTTTCATCGCAAAATAAACTTTACTGCACATCACACTAAAACATGTATAGAAAAGATTCGAAATTATTCTATAACTTAGCCCCCTAAATGACGGTCCTCCTTCCCATACAATCTCTTATAATGTATTTTCACCAAAATCGGTGAGGCCGAGTTTCTTGGCAGCCAGCTACAGGTATCGTATCTCAGCTTCTGGAGTAAGTACAAACACGGGATAAAGTGCGTTTTAAAGTTCATTTCAAATGCTACAACATGGTGAAAATGGAATATTGATAACTAATCCGTGTAATGAGCACTGATTGCATGAAATTTAGTACTCTCTGAGCCGTCTGCTCTAGATTTAGTTGCCTTAGGTCAATACCTTTAAAGTCAAAACTCAATAAGATCGCAAATTACAAACAATCTGATTTTCTGCGTAGATAATGCCCTGTCCTACTTGTACAAATCTGCTAAGGTTTGGAATTGCAAAGATTATCCAAGCCAAGATATCATAGAATAACTTTTAGTTTAGGGGCCCACGCTTTTGTCTGAATTACGCATGCGTACAAAAAAAGAGTCTGATATTGAATTCTTATTGAAATCGAATCGTTACAATCAAAATTTTCATCGCAAAATAAACTTTACTGCACATCACACTAAAACATGTATAGAAAAGATTCGAAATTATTCTATAACTTAGCCCCCTAAATGACGGTCCTCCTTCCCATACAATCTCTTATAATGTATTTTCACCAAAATCGGTGAGGCCGAGTTTCTTGGCAGCCAGCTACAGGTATCGTATCTCAGCTTCTGGAGTAAGTACAAACACGGGATAAAGTGCGTTTTAAAGTTCATTTCAAATGCTACAACATGGTGAAAATGGAATATTGATAACTAATCCGTGTAATGAGCACTGATTGCATGAAATTTAGTACTCTCTGAGCCGTCTGCTCTAGATTTAGTTGCCTTAGGTCAATACCTTTAAAGTCAAAACTCAATAAGATCGCAAATTACAAACAATCTGATTTTCTGCGTAGATAATGCCCTGTCCTACTTGTACAAATCTGCTAAGGTTTGGAATTGCAAAGATTATCCAAGCCAAGATATCATAGAATAACTTTTAGTTTAGGGGCCCACGCTTTTGTCTGAATTACGCATGCGTACAAAAAAAGAGTCTGATATTGAATTCTTATTGAAATCGAATCGTTACAATCAAAATTTTCATCGCAAAATAAACTTTACTGCACATCACACTAAAACATGTATAGAAAAGATTCGAAATTATTCTATAACTTAGCCCCCTAAATGACGGTCCTCCTTCCCATACAATCTCTTATAATGTATTTTCACCAAAATCGGTGAGGCCGAGTTTCTTGGCAGCCAGCTACAGGTATCGTATCTCAGCTTCTGGAGTAAGTACAAACACGGGATAAAGTGCGTTTTAAAGTTCATTTCAAATGCTACAACATGGTGAAAATGGAATATTGATAACTAATCCGTGTAATGAGCACTGATTGCATGAAATTTAGTACTCTCTGAGCCGTCTGCTCTAGATTTAGTTGCCTTAGGTCAATACCTTTAAAGTCAAAACTCAATAAGATCGCAAATTACAAACAATCTGATTTTCTGCGTAGATAATGCCCTGTCCTACTTGTACAAATCTGCTAAGGTTTGGAATTGCAAAGATTATCCAAGCCAAGATATCATAGAATAACTTTTAGTTTAGGGGCCCACGCTTTTGTCTGAATTACGCATGCGTACAAAAAAAGAGTCTGATATTGAATTCTTATTGAAATCGAATCGTTACAATCAAAATTTTCATCGCAAAATAAACTTTACTGCACATCACACTAAAACATGTATAGAAAAGATTCGAAATTATTCTATAACTTAGCCCCCTAAATGACGGTCCTCCTTCCCATACAATCTCTTATAATGTATTTTCACCAAAATCGGTGAGGCCGAGTTTCTTGGCAGCCAGCTACAGGTATCGTATCTCAGCTTCTGGAGTAAGTACAAACACGGGATAAAGTGCGTTTTAAAGTTCATTTCAAATGCTACAACATGGTGAAAATGGAATATTGATAACTAATCCGTGTAATGAGCACTGATTGCATGAAATTTAGTACTCTCTGAGCCGTCTGCTCTAGATTTAGTTGCCTTAGGTCAATACCTTTAAAGTCAAAACTCAATAAGATCGCAAATTACAAACAATCTGATTTTCTGCGTAGATAATGCCCTGTCCTACTTGTACAAATCTGCTAAGGTTTGGAATTGCAAAGATTATCCAAGCCAAGATATCATAGAATAACTTTTAGTTTAGGGGCCCACGCTTTTGTCTGAATTACGCATGCGTACAAAAAAAGAGTCTGATATTGAATTCTTATTGAAATCGAATCGTTACAATCAAAATTTTCATCGCAAAATAAACTTTACTGCACATCACACTAAAACATGTATAGAAAAGATTCGAAATTATTCTATAACTTAGCCCCCTAAATGACGGTCCTCCTTCCCATACAATCTCTTATAATGTATTTTCACCAAAATCGGTGAGGCCGAGTTTCTTGGCAGCCAGCTACAGGTATCGTATCTCAGCTTCTGGAGTAAGTACAAACACGGGATAAAGTGCGTTTTAAAGTTCATTTCAAATGCTACAACATGGTGAAAATGGAATATTGATAACTAATCCGTGTAATGAGCACTGATTGCATGAAATTTAGTACTCTCTGAGCCGTCTGCTCTAGATTTAGTTGCCTTAGGTCAATACCTTTAAAGTCAAAACTCAATAAGATCGCAAATTACAAACAATCTGATTTTCTGCGTAGATAATGCCCTGTCCTACTTGTACAAATCTGCTAAGGTTTGGAATTGCAAAGATTATCCAAGCCAAGATATCATAGAATAACTTTTAGTTTAGGGGCCCACGCTTTTGTCTGAATTACGCATGCGTACAAAAAAAGAGTCTGATATTGAATTCTTATTGAAATCGAATCGTTACAATCAAAATTTTCATCGCAAAATAAACTTTACTGCACATCACACTAAAACATGTATAGAAAAGATTCGAAATTATTCTATAACTTAGCCCCCTAAATGACGGTCCTCCTTCCCATACAATCTCTTATAATGTATTTTCACCAAAATCGGTGAGGCCGAGTTTCTTGGCAGCCAGCTACAGGTATCGTATCTCAGCTTCTGGAGTAAGTACAAACACGGGATAAAGTGCGTTTTAAAGTTCATTTCAAATGCTACAACATGGTGAAAATGGAATATTGATAACTAATCCGTGTAATGAGCACTGATTGCATGAAATTTAGTACTCTCTGAGCCGTCTGCTCTAGATTTAGTTGCCTTAGGTCAATACCTTTAAAGTCAAAACTCAATAAGATCGCAAATTACAAACAATCTGATTTTCTGCGTAGATAATGCCCTGTCCTACTTGTACAAATCTGCTAAGGTTTGGAATTGCAAAGATTATCCAAGCCAAGATATCATAGAATAACTTTTAGTTTAGGGGCCCACGCTTTTGTCTGAATTACGCATGCGTACAAAAAAAGAGTCTGATATTGAATTCTTATTGAAATCGAATCGTTACAATCAAAATTTTCATCGCAAAATAAACTTTACTGCACATCACACTAAAACATGTATAGAAAAGATTCGAAATTATTCTATAACTTAGCCCCCTAAATGACGGTCCTCCTTCCCATACAATCTCTTATAATGTATTTTCACCAAAATCGGTGAGGCCGAGTTTCTTGGCAGCCAGCTACAGGTATCGTATCTCAGCTTCTGGAGTAAGTACAAACACGGGATAAAGTGCGTTTTAAAGTTCATTTCAAATGCTACAACATGGTGAAAATGGAATATTGATAACTAATCCGTGTAATGAGCACTGATTGCATGAAATTTAGTACTCTCTGAGCCGTCTGCTCTAGATTTAGTTGCCTTAGGTCAATACCTTTAAAGTCAAAACTCAATAAGATCGCAAATTACAAACAATCTGATTTTCTGCGTAGATAATGCCCTGTCCTACTTGTACAAATCTGCTAAGGTTTGGAATTGCAAAGATTATCCAAGCCAAGATATCATAGAATAACTTTTAGTTTAGGGGCCCACGCTTTTGTCTGAATTACGCATGCGTACAAAAAAAGAGTCTGATATTGAATTCTTATTGAAATCGAATCGTTACAATCAAAATTTTCATCGCAAAATAAACTTTACTGCACATCACACTAAAACATGTATAGAAAAGATTCGAAATTATTCTATAACTTAGCCCCCTAAATGACGGTCCTCCTTCCCATACAATCTCTTATAATGTATTTTCACCAAAATCGGTGAGGCCGAGTTTCTTGGCAGCCAGCTACAGGTATCGTATCTCAGCTTCTGGAGTAAGTACAAACACGGGATAAAGTGCGTTTTAAAGTTCATTTCAAATGCTACAACATGGTGAAAATGGAATATTGATAACTAATCCGTGTAATGAGCACTGATTGCATGAAATTTAGTACTCTCTGAGCCGTCTGCTCTAGATTTAGTTGCCTTAGGTCAATACCTTTAAAGTCAAAACTCAATAAGATCGCAAATTACAAACAATCTGATTTTCTGCGTAGATAATGCCCTGTCCTACTTGTACAAATCTGCTAAGGTTTGGAATTGCAAAGATTATCCAAGCCAAGATATCATAGAATAACTTTTAGTTTAGGGGCCCACGCTTTTGTCTGAATTACGCATGCGTACAAAAAAAGAGTCTGATATTGAATTCTTATTGAAATCGAATCGTTACAATCAAAATTTTCATCGCAAAATAAACTTTACTGCACATCACACTAAAACATGTATAGAAAAGATTCGAAATTATTCTATAACTTAGCCCCCTAAATGACGGTCCTCCTTCCCATACAATCTCTTATAATGTATTTTCACCAAAATCGGTGAGGCCGAGTTTCTTGGCAGCCAGCTACAGGTATCGTATCTCAGCTTCTGGAGTAAGTACAAACACGGGATAAAGTGCGTTTTAAAGTTCATTTCAAATGCTACAACATGGTGAAAATGGAATATTGATAACTAATCCGTGTAATGAGCACTGATTGCATGAAATTTAGTACTCTCTGAGCCGTCTGCTCTAGATTTAGTTGCCTTAGGTCAATACCTTTAAAGTCAAAACTCAATAAGATCGCAAATTACAAACAATCTGATTTTCTGCGTAGATAATGCCCTGTCCTACTTGTACAAATCTGCTAAGGTTTGGAATTGCAAAGATTATCCAAGCCAAGATATCATAGAATAACTTTTAGTTTAGGGGCCCACGCTTTTGTCTGAATTACGCATGCGTACAAAAAAAGAGTCTGATATTGAATTCTTATTGAAATCGAATCGTTACAATCAAAATTTTCATCGCAAAATAAACTTTACTGCACATCACACTAAAACATGTATAGAAAAGATTCGAAATTATTCTATAACTTAGCCCCCTAAATGACGGTCCTCCTTCCCATACAATCTCTTATAATGTATTTTCACCAAAATCGGTGAGGCCGAGTTTCTTGGCAGCCAGCTACAGGTATCGTATCTCAGCTTCTGGAGTAAGTACAAACACGGGATAAAGTGCGTTTTAAAGTTCATTTCAAATGCTACAACATGGTGAAAATGGAATATTGATAACTAATCCGTGTAATGAGCACTGATTGCATGAAATTTAGTACTCTCTGAGCCGTCTGCTCTAGATTTAGTTGCCTTAGGTCAATACCTTTAAAGTCAAAACTCAATAAGATCGCAAATTACAAACAATCTGATTTTCTGCGTAGATAATGCCCTGTCCTACTTGTACAAATCTGCTAAGGTTTGGAATTGCAAAGATTATCCAAGCCAAGATATCATAGAATAACTTTTAGTTTAGGGGCCCACGCTTTTGTCTGAATTACGCATGCGTACAAAAAAAGAGTCTGATATTGAATTCTTATTGAAATCGAATCGTTACAATCAAAATTTTCATCGCAAAATAAACTTTACTGCACATCACACTAAAACATGTATAGAAAAGATTCGAAATTATTCTATAACTTAGCCCCCTAAATGACGGTCCTCCTTCCCATACAATCTCTTATAATGTATTTTCACCAAAATCGGTGAGGCCGAGTTTCTTGGCAGCCAGCTACAGGTATCGTATCTCAGCTTCTGGAGTAAGTACAAACACGGGATAAAGTGCGTTTTAAAGTTCATTTCAAATGCTACAACATGGTGAAAATGGAATATTGATAACTAATCCGTGTAATGAGCACTGATTGCATGAAATTTAGTACTCTCTGAGCCGTCTGCTCTAGATTTAGTTGCCTTAGGTCAATACCTTTAAAGTCAAAACTCAATAAGATCGCAAATTACAAACAATCTGATTTTCTGCGTAGATAATGCCCTGTCCTACTTGTACAAATCTGCTAAGGTTTGGAATTGCAAAGATTATCCAAGCCAAGATATCATAGAATAACTTTTAGTTTAGGGGCCCACGCTTTTGTCTGAATTACGCATGCGTACAAAAAAAGAGTCTGATATTGAATTCTTATTGAAATCGAATCGTTACAATCAAAATTTTCATCGCAAAATAAACTTTACTGCACATCACACTAAAACATGTATAGAAAAGATTCGAAATTATTCTATAACTTAGCCCCCTAAATGACGGTCCTCCTTCCCATACAATCTCTTATAATGTATTTTCACCAAAATCGGTGAGGCCGAGTTTCTTGGCAGCCAGCTACAGGTATCGTATCTCAGCTTCTGGAGTAAGTACAAACACGGGATAAAGTGCGTTTTAAAGTTCATTTCAAATGCTACAACATGGTGAAAATGGAATATTGATAACTAATCCGTGTAATGAGCACTGATTGCATGAAATTTAGTACTCTCTGAGCCGTCTGCTCTAGATTTAGTTGCCTTAGGTCAATACCTTTAAAGTCAAAACTCAATAAGATCGCAAATTACAAACAATCTGATTTTCTGCGTAGATAATGCCCTGTCCTACTTGTACAAATCTGCTAAGGTTTGGAATTGCAAAGATTATCCAAGCCAAGATATCATAGAATAACTTTTAGTTTAGGGGCCCACGCTTTTGTCTGAATTACGCATGCGTACAAAAAAAGAGTCTGATATTGAATTCTTATTGAAATCGAATCGTTACAATCAAAATTTTCATCGCAAAATAAACTTTACTGCACATCACACTAAAACATGTATAGAAAAGATTCGAAATTATTCTATAACTTAGCCCCCTAAATGACGGTCCTCCTTCCCATACAATCTCTTATAATGTATTTTCACCAAAATCGGTGAGGCCGAGTTTCTTGGCAGCCAGCTACAGGTATCGTATCTCAGCTTCTGGAGTAAGTACAAACACGGGATAAAGTGCGTTTTAAAGTTCATTTCAAATGCTACAACATGGTGAAAATGGAATATTGATAACTAATCCGTGTAATGAGCACTGATTGCATGAAATTTAGTACTCTCTGAGCCGTCTGCTCTAGATTTAGTTGCCTTAGGTCAATACCTTTAAAGTCAAAACTCAATAAGATCGCAAATTACAAACAATCTGATTTTCTGCGTAGATAATGCCCTGTCCTACTTGTACAAATCTGCTAAGGTTTGGAATTGCAAAGATTATCCAAGCCAAGATATCATAGAATAACTTTTAGTTTAGGGGCCCACGCTTTTGTCTGAATTACGCATGCGTACAAAAAAAGAGTCTGATATTGAATTCTTATTGAAATCGAATCGTTACAATCAAAATTTTCATCGCAAAATAAACTTTACTGCACATCACACTAAAACATGTATAGAAAAGATTCGAAATTATTCTATAACTTAGCCCCCTAAATGACGGTCCTCCTTCCCATACAATCTCTTATAATGTATTTTCACCAAAATCGGTGAGGCCGAGTTTCTTGGCAGCCAGCTACAGGTATCGTATCTCAGCTTCTGGAGTAAGTACAAACACGGGATAAAGTGCGTTTTAAAGTTCATTTCAAATGCTACAACATGGTGAAAATGGAATATTGATAACTAATCCGTGTAATGAGCACTGATTGCATGAAATTTAGTACTCTCTGAGCCGTCTGCTCTAGATTTAGTTGCCTTAGGTCAATACCTTTAAAGTCAAAACTCAATAAGATCGCAAATTACAAACAATCTGTTGATCGTGTACGAATCACGAAATTGAAAGTCGATTTTTATTGCGCAAACTAAATATCTAGCCTTGGCCGGCTGACCATTCTTTAGGAAGGCCAATAAACAAAACCCTTGTTACTGTTATAACGACTTCTTTACACGCAAAACCTACAAACTCCTAGTGCGCTAGGTCCCCGATGCATTATGGGTAATTATAACTACACTTGTGAACGACAAGACGGCCTTCATTAAAGATACTTTCTAAGGTAACTCTTTAACAGCTATGCCTAGGCACTGTCAAACCCACCACTCATCCCATTTTGGACTTCAAAACACCCAGTGTTTAAACTAATTTTGCGAAGGCATGCTTTCTGTTGAACAGTTATCCTTAATTCATCTCTTACTTCTGTGGATCGACACGCTGCAATACGGTCCCACGATGTTTTCTCTTTTCTATTTGATTGGGCCGCTCTTACCGCGCTGCACTCCAAAAGTTCTTTTGGGAGCGCTGTCGTATTGACGACAAGTCTAGCTTGATGATGCTAGCCTTGTTTCCACAGAATATGCTTACGCATCAATGAACACGCAAAGCATTCCCACCTGCATTTACACACGCCCATACCACCATGCACGCTCCTATTCTCAGCAAGAATACCTCACGTACGCCACGGGTAATTCATCTTCCTGCCCTCTTAAGGGGACAGTCTGGTTGAAATTTTGAGTCGAATTGTGAACTCGGTCAATTTTTTGTTTTAGTCTCCATTAGACAGAAAAATTATTAAACAATAAATTCTGAACAATTTTTTTGCTAAAAGTTACACCGAAAAGAGATTCAGGAAGAATTAAGAAAGCAGAGAATAGGATCCAGGAGCAGCATAAGTACAGAGTTGCTCGAAGGCAGGCAAGACAAAGAGATGAGGAACAGCAGCGACAAAGGGAAGGCACAACATACAGCGCTGGTGCATTCAATGAACTTACTGTCACAACAGAGCCGGCTAGGAAAAGAAAAAAGAAATAGAAATTGTGACATTTTACAAAAAAATGATTTGTTGATACTGTAATGAGGCTACTTGTATGAATTTCTTAGTGGTGGTTTTCTTTATTGATGGTTTCACCACTGATTTTGCTTTGCAAATGTTCAACCGCATTTTACCCAAAATAGCATTTTTGCGTAGAATTTAGCTGCCCGCCCTATGTTTTTTTCCTTTATATTTATCCTTTTGCTATCAAATTTGGCTCGGTTACTCATGGGAGGCTTCTCTACAAACCTATTGAGGCCTTCCTTATTTTGATAAATATTGCTGAAGTTATTCCAAGTTAAACTTTTTGTAGAATCATTTTCTTGCTATGACAACGTAATTTGCCAAAAACAAAAATTGCCCAATAGGTTTGTAGATGTGTGTATGTAGTATCATTGCATGAAGTATTAGGCATCCAATGTAAATAGAATTGAAAAAAAAAGCATGGGGGCGTTAAATTAGTACAAGAAAAGCAGTTCAAATCATTTTGTTAATAATTAACCAGGATTTACATATTATGGTATGTTACCCATTGTCATGATGGCTTATGTTCTACTTTAAGGTTACTTCCCATCTTTGCGGATGCCCTTCAGGAAAAAAATCGCACGCGCGCCAGTTTCAATAAATTCCTAACAAACCTAGTAGTTGTAAAGTACCGATTCTGGGCCAAATCCCATTTCTCATTTTTCACATTCCTTAAATACCCATTTCACATTTCACATTTTTTCATTTCTCGTTTTTTCACCCGATAAAAAAATTTGAAAAACGAACCAGGCATAATCAAGACTAAACTTACTTAAAAGCAACGGAGCGATTATTAATCTAAGGATATGGAAAACTTGCCAGTGAAAGAGCTGAGAGCAATCGCTAAGAATAAACTTCTTGAATGTTGGATAACACCCCAATAAATATTCTCGATGACCTGTTAATTAAAATTGAAAGGCTTATCAGACACGCAAATAAATGTCCTCATGGTAGAAAAAAAAATACCAATGTAAAGATTGCGGGGGTTCACAAATATGTCATCACGGGAAACAAAAAGCATTTTGTAGAGATTGTAAAGGCAGCGGTATATGTATCCACAGTAAAGTAAAATATTATTGCAAAGATTGTGGAGGTTCACAAATATGCCCTCACGGTAAATGTAGATATCGATGTAAAGCGTGTGGAGGTAAGGGTATATGTATTCATAATAAACATAGAAGATACTGCAAAGAATGCTGTAAACCTAGAGAGGAATAATATATTATTATATCATAGGTTTGTAACGTGACTCGCGTTACAAAATTTGATCTAGTGATTACCGAAATAGAAACCATGCTAATCCACCAACACCAATTGTCAATGCTATTAGATTGTTTTCATGCTGGGTAGTAGTAACGGGTGGAGGCTCTTTGATTTTAGGTTTAACATCCATTTTTGGAGGGGGCACTTGCACAATTGTAGGTTTAATAGCCGCATATGGTAACTTAACTTTTGAAGAACCTAAATTATGTTATCCCCACAGTTTTAGTTTTTAGGTTTATATTCATATTAACACCAAACTTCATATCACCTGTAGCTTTCATCAGATCATTATTATATCCAACTACACTATTTGTATTTATAATCATATTACTGGGCATTAACCAAACGCCAGGCGCAATAGCCAGATCAAGCCTTAACTTTGATTCTTGAGTAGCGAGCTGATATCTCTGAACTGAGCTTGTTATATCATTCTCAATCACAGTACTCTCAAACAAAGATAAGAACTCTTGTTGAGTCTCAATCGCACCACCACCAGTGCCCACAATAGAATTTCTAGTGTTAAGTTGTGACCCTAATACACAATAAAAGAAACCTTCTACAGAGCGATTCAATCTACCCAATCCAGCCCTGGTCAACCCATGACTACTTGTAGGTATGAACCAGGCATATTTATATCCAGCGAAATCATCATTTCTAATGAATGAGATAAGATCACCCTTATTTTTCTTACCTCCATCCGAAGAGAATTTATTATCACCACCTGGCCATTGATTAGCCTCTTCATCATAATTTCTAATCAGATGAACATTCTTAACTCCATCTCCATATTCTAAAAAGATATCACCAAGACCATGATTTCTTCCACCTTTCCATCTGAAATCAGAATTGTTTGATATCCCAAACTCCCTACATAATCTTTGATAGCTAATCTTACTATAGGGATTGTTTGATATATTAAATGGCTGTTCATCTGGCAGCGGTACACTTAATTCGTACAATATTCTCCTTATGGTGAAATAGATGTGGAATTCAATAAAACTATTCATAACTTTTGGATAATTCAGGCTATCAAAAGGGCTAATTCCACAGCCAGAGGTTGCACACCACACTGCAAAGTTCAATTGCTGAGGCCAATAGTTCATATTGGGAGATGCCAACCATTTTCTACTTTGATCACCAAACTTGAAAGTGACTACTTGAGATATAAATACATTACGCACGTTGGCAGTAAACTTCTTAGTATTAGATACATAGACATCTAACACAGTTAGTAATCTTGTGACATTAGTTGCAAATTCATCAAAATCGACGGCTGGTATTGGATATGTTTAATCAGTTAGAGTTAGACTATCTGGAAATGAGTTTACTTTTTTACCACTCAAACCTAAATCGGACCACAATTCTTCTTTCAAACCCATTGGAAGATCTTCAGTCCATGTCTTTCCAGTAGGATCATCATAGGACATGATTGTAGAACCATTCCTTTTCCATTTCATATATCCACCATAAACATCAGTTATATATGTAAATTGACTTTGATCAGCTTTTGGATATCTATTCCTAAAATCTTCAAACAATCCCATCTTCTATCCAGAATATAGATAGAAGAATTGTTAGTTTTAAGTTAGTAATTTACCTTCTCAAATGATATGGTTAGTAGTCTCCTCTTAATTCCTTTAGAAGTTCTTCTCGCACCCTCCGCTTCATCGAATTGGGATCGTACTCTTTTGGAGGGTTTTTTTGAGCCTTGAGTCGTAACTCATCCTTCATCTTTTCAAATTTATTAAGTTCTTCTATTACCAAGGAGAACTCTTCATCAGACATCTTATTATCGCGAAGTGATTTCGATACCAAGCCCTCTATTGTATTTATTTTAGCTTTGGCCAAGGTAACGGTATTTTGGTGTTTGACCGCTTTCTTTGATAAGCTTTTGGAGATCTGTTCACATGCAATGGATGTAGCAACCAGGATACCACTTCCTATACCCAAGGGTATAGCGATTGCAATTCCCACCCCACTCAAAGAGCTGCCTAAGCCGCCTGTTGCTAAAATACCAGATAAAATACCACAGGTTGAACTTACATCGATGCGATTTCCTTTTAATCGATTGTACTTTTTCAGAACCTTCTCATAATGACTCAATTCGTTTTTTAGTTTATCCAATGTTTCACAACATCTCTGTAACCTAAAAGTCGCACCATCAGTAAGAGGAGGAGGAGGCGCTGTTGGATTTAAGTCAGGATATAGTTTTTTATCCATATTTAGTTATAAGTTTTAATTTCTTTTAAATTACTATCTGAATCTTAAAAGAACAGTAATCGTTGATCCTTTCAGATCTAACTTTTTCCCATCACTATCCAGAATACTGAGAGTAAAATAATTTATAGGAACCTTCAATTTCTGAGTTGGTAAAGCTGCATAATTCTCAGATGGTATATTAGCAAGTAGATACGAAGGAGACATTTTTACTGATTTATCAAATCTACCCATACTCATATAGGATGATCTATTATCAACCAGACTGCAGATAAGTTTTAGAGGCTCTTTGATCTGTACATTTATTGGATATAACTTACCAGGTAATATAACTTCAGGCACACCAATACCAACTAGCAGTCCTCTCGAAAGTTTAAGTTTATAACTTTTATTAGAGTATAGATAATCGACAGTATCAGTCTCAGTGATTGATAGCTTCGCATTCTCTGTATCATTAAGAAAGATCGCATGAATATTGCGCAATGAATATGTACCAGGCTCGATTATTATAAATGGACGATTATCTTCCTTGAGTAATACTTGGCGATCCTTGAAATTTACCAATCTTTTAGGTATCTTACAGTCCAGAAGTTGTATCTCACGAATCTTATCTAGCGGGGGATCTAAATAAACCCTAGTTTCAGAGTCGTACATTGTAACAGTAAGCATCTTGGTTTATAATAAACGATTCTTCTTCTTTAAATTTTCTACGAAATATACATTAACAGCAACGATCAATAACCATGCATTTTTACCAAGAAATGAGATGACTTCTCCCGCAGTTTTGAAAAGGAAGCTAACGATTGCTCCCACCATACCAGGTAATATTTCACCAAGTTTCTTACCAATCGTCTTCAAGCCATCTCCAACACCTTTACCCAATTTCGACAGGCCTTTGAAAAGATTAGAAACGATAACGCCAATGACTACACTAACAGCACTTACAACAGCAAAGACTGTGAACCCATATTTCTTGAAGATGGCTTTTACTCTATCTCGCAATGACATTCGTTCCCGTATCGACTCATTTTTTTTCTCAAGATCGTTTATTTTCTCTTCGTTTGAATTTCTTTGTTTATTAGCCAATTCTTCCAATTCACTAACTCTTTTGAGTAAACGATCCCTACTTTGTTCTACCCTTTTTAAACTGGATAAGCCTTTCTTACTTTTATCAAGCTCATCCTTGTATTGCCGTAATTCATTAAGAAGTCTCTCAGCTTCTGTTTTTGCTTCTATTTTCTGCTGAACAGCAGCATCTAAATAGCTCTCACCTTCAGCGATTCTTTGCTGGTGTTGATCTATTATTCTACGTAGCTCCTTTTCATTAGTAATATATCGTTGGATCTCAAGATCATTTGTATCTGCGAATGCTTGTAATCCCGCGAGGGCGCTACGTAATTCCCTATTCTCTTCATTAGATTCTTTCAATTGTGATACAAGATCATCATTTCTTGTAAGTACTGTTTCCGAATCAACCCCCAGAGCTGTTTTAATCGAATCTGGTAAGCGATCATATTTAGTTCTCCCAAAATTATCAATCAATAAATGTTCTTTGTTATCTTTCCTACTAGTCAATCTGACCCATACATTCCCATCCTCGTCTAGTCTTGCTGTAAAGGGAGAATTTAAAGGATCGAATTCATAAAATTTACTTTGAATTATTTGCAACGCTTCTCTCCTATTTTCGCTTTGCACAAGTAGCGGGGTTGTTTCGCCTATATCGTACTCTTTGGACTTGATTGGGCTAAGATAAATCGTATCATCACCCCCATCATCACCACCACTGGCACCTGCTTCATTTAATTTAGTCGGATCAAGCTCAGGATCATAGTCCATATTATATTCCTTATTTGATATTCAATAAGGAAATTTCTAAGTTAGTTTTATCATAACCATTTACTTGCGACATATCCCAAAGCTATCATTCCACCCGAAACATAAGCCATTTCACCAAGTTTTTGCTCATCATTGGGCCGATAATAGTCAGAGAATCTAGGAGGATTGACTTGACTGTACATTTTCAGCGCTTCATCTGTATTTGAAATATCTTCAGAGGCTTGATTTTCATCCTCTTTTTTCTTATTCATAAAATCAATGAAAGCCAACCTCTTTTCCTGATAATCAGCATAATCTTTCTGATATTTTTCTAACGCTTTATCATGTCTTTCTTCAGTTCTCAAGTTGGAGATTGGTGGATGATGATCCACTGATAGTGTTCGCTATGTAATTTCCACCGATAAATGCCGTTGCATTAAGAACTGCACCACCAAGCATAATCGCTATACTTGCCATTTACAAGCTACTGGGTAATATCTTCCGATCCTCTAAGTAAGTTTTAAGATACATGCTTAACGCTAAAACACCGACCCATTTTCCATAATTCGTGAAACTAGATGATGGATCCTCAATGAATGATTCTTTCAGAGCCTTTCTCCCCACATAAGCAACACCGGTGGAGAGCAACATGAGAATACCAGAACTGGTAACCGTCTTCACAAGCTTATTGTCTGACATTTTATACGTTACCATACACTAATCTTTTAAACTTTTTTTTTCGGACCTTCCCCATGATCCACCATTATCCAAACCATTTACGGCATTCTCCATGATCTCATCGATGTTTTTGATAAGAGCGGGGGCTGTGGCTGGGGTGGTGGTGGTGGTGGTGGTGGTGGTGGTGGTGGTTGGAGTAGGAGTGGGAGGATTTAAGTCACTTTTCCTCTTAGCATTATAGCTATAGTTACCGGGTAATATATTCCGATCTTCTAAGTAAGTTTTAAGATACATGCTTGTCGCTAAAAAACCAACCAATTTTCCATAATTCATGATACTAGTTGATGGTTCTTTCATAGCTTCTTTCCACACATGACCCAAAGCGGTGGAGAGCGCTATGAGAGTTGCAGAATCAGTAATCGTCTTTACAAGCTTATTGTCTGACATTTTATACTTTGCATCCATCCATCCTTTAAACTATTTTTTTTGGGCATTCTCATCATCAATGTTTTTGATAGGAGGAGGATTGAAGGTGGGAGCTGGTACTTGTAAGTCAGCTATGTTACTTTTATATCTCGTGAATAAGGCATATGCAACAAGTCCGATGGAACCGAGTGTTAACACAGTTTGAAAGGATAAACTTGGTATCCAAGCATTAATATCCATCGAAGTGCCCTCCTTATCCTCTTTTTGGTGATTTATCAATGCCTCATCCTCTTGCTGCTTTTTCAATGGCTCCTTTGCTTTCTTGTGGTAAGCAGCTAATTTCGTTCCAGCTTCTACTTTCTTAGGGTCCTTCACTTTATTTTTAACAGTAGGCTCCTTTGTGATTTGCTCAACAACTTCTTCAGTCATGTTTATACACATTGGTATGGTAACCTTTAAGTCTCCTAATAGGCATACCATTAGGAGTTTTTATTGGCTGCTAAATCTACTTTTTTTTTGTTAAGTCCAAAGGATTCAAGAATCATTGATACTTTATGTTCAAATTCCTTGTTAACTTCTTTAATAATCTCTGATTTTAAATCATAATCATATCCAAGTTCTTTTGTAACATGTTTGTTAATGTCCTCATATGTCTTAGTAATAAATTCTTCTTTTGTTTCCAAATCCAAATTTTTATTAATAATACGTATTACTGCCACTAAATCTCTAACTTTAATAAGTTGATATTTTTGTTCAACCACCCCAAGGAATTCTTCAAATACCTGATTAAATTCTTTTTTATCCATCTTATAATTTATATATTACTAGTCTTTAAGACTCTTAACTGGTTTAGTATTTGGAATAAAATGAACTCTTAATTAGCGTACAGTGTCAAATTCAATTGGTGTCATATTAGGACCTAGCATACGGGGAGTACGGAAGTTGTTGTTGTCCTCTGGAGAGAAGTTCATCTCAGAAACACGAAGACGAACTGAAGCTCCATAACTAGCCTTTTGCCCATGGGAACCCCAGAATATACCATCCCAATGAACAACAGGATGACCATTACCATTTACATAATTATCAGGTCGCCACATGTATTCAAAGGGGGAGACTTTTCTATCACCCGGACCATAAATATCAGTTTTACATCTTATACCTTGACCCTTACCCATAGTCATAAACTTTAGGTATGCGCGCTGTGGCTTACTTTTGTCTATTGATTTTTCGCCTGTGATCGTATTAGTAACAAAAGGCCAATCATATATAGGTTTTACTGCATAAGACCAATCGTCTTCAGTCTTGGCGGTCATATATGCATTGTAAGTGGGGGCTGGGACTAAGCGCTTCGACTTAGATTTTATACCCCAAAATCGTTTGAGTGCATCTACTGTGATATTCCACATATTATCGAGGGCATCACTTGTCTGTATTTCATCAATTGTAGGGTTATTCATCGTCTCAAAAGAGGTAATGGGGTAATAAATTTGGAATCCTTCTACGGTTTCAGTACTACGTTCTTCTTTTTTAGTTCCAATGGGCCATATACCAGATATGCCTGAAAAGGTTTGTTCAGTCAGTTCATAAATATAGGAAGTTTTTCACCGTTTTTACCTTCCACATAAACATCTGAAGTTATCCATTCAATTGTAGAGTCTGCTTTGTTGAAATAATTCTTTTTGGGTTCGGATACAACAACGGTGCTCCAGTCAAAGTCAGAATCAAGGGAAACAAAGATGGGTTTCTGTTCAACAACTTCTTCAGTCATGTTCAACAAGTTTTCTTTTGGTGTATAATACACTTATTAGTAATCTTTAAGTTTCTTAATAGGCGTGCTATTAAGAATTCCCAAGAGTGTTTATATTAAGTTATCAACTCCATAGGTGTTCTGCATCTCCTTTTTGTTCGTTATCAAAACACCAATCCCATGCAAGATCAGGATGCCACGCTATAGGCATTAACTCATCATATAGATCTTTGTAAAACTTGCTTTTATGTATACGTTTATACACATTGAAAAATTGGATATTAATGTATTTCACCCCTCCAGAGTTTAACCATCCCATAAAATCTTCAAATTCATCATCAATATTAAATTCCTCTTGTAAATGAAATGCTGCGTATTTAAAATTAAATTCCAAGATTTCTAATAGATGTCCCTTAGCATCTTCGATTAACATACATGAAAAGTTTTTATTATTTTGTATTTTACAAGCTTTTACATATATACCAACGTTAAGTCTTTCAAAGTTAAATTCAAAACAAACATCAGTAGGGTTAATTCGTTGAATACAATCCATAACCTCTGGCTTGATTCTTTCGAAAAACTTATCAAGGTCAAAATCATTTTCACCATATATCCTGAGGGTTTTTTCAGGGTTAATTTGGTTATCTTCAACACATTCTTGCGCCATGTTCATCTACTCTATTTATTTGGTACTCAACTATTTATCTCATTTTTTTTCATAAATAAATACAAGTCTCCTAATAGGTGTCTTATTAGGAGTTTTTAAGTAGTCTTATGTTTACTGTTCAGGCTGTTGGAGGATTGTTGACTATCTGTTCAGGCTGTGTTGGAAGATTGTTGACTATCTGTTCAGGTTCACTTAATTTGAAGTGTTTTGCAATATGAATAAGTGCTGAGAGTATTGCTGTCAGTCTTCCACCTCTTAGTACAAGTAAACCAGATAGCTCTGAGATCTCTTTCAGTATCAACTGATCATTCTTCCAATCATTTACAAGACCATTCTGATCATCTATATTTACAAACTTGCTTACCACCTGAGCTATTAATTGAAAAGAAGAATCCACCAAACCGTCAGCAATCTTCCTACCAGACAAGACTTGGTATCTCTTGTAAAACTTTTCAACATCTTTTCCTGATAGTTTATACGTATCTTTGAGGTCCATCTCCGTACCACAATATTCTTTTGTTAATCCTAAACACGCTAAAATTGACAGGGATTCCCTCTTAAATTCCATATCATCATCTGTGGTGGTGGTGTTCGGTGGGGGGTTATCCACTAGCACTTCACAATTTAATATCTCTTCAGGGTTAGACATGATTTATCCACTAATTGCAGGTATCTCTAAATAAATTTGAAAGGGGTGACGTAAGCAAAAACATAACCTGGCATACTTTTCTTTTTTGAGTAATGCCTCGAACTTCTTACGAGTGTCAGCCTCCAAATTACCACCATAGTCTTCAAATAACATTTTCATTGCAACTTGAGATGGGCTATAAAATGATATCACACAGGCGACATTCTCTCGGAAAGGTTTCGCAATAGAAGTAAGCTGCTGGGTGAGAGCCCACACCGATATATTATTATGCCTCCCTGAAAATGCAAGATCAATAAATTTGTTTGACCTTTTCTTCAGATCTTTCGATACGGCGCAGTCATCTAACATTATAAGCATATTCTCACCTGAGAAGAATGATGAGCAAAGTGTCAATAAATAATCAATTTCATCATGATAACTTGCATCTGGCGAGAATACAAAGAATCTTTTATCGCCCTTTGCGAAATTTTTGTATGTCTTGTTCTTTACATAAGTCGGACAGATCAAGACAATATACTCAAATGCTTTTCTGAAATCCCCCCGAAGCTGATCAACTAGATATTGAGTTTTTCCACAATTTGTTGGTCCGGTAATGATACAGTTGAATGGGATTTTATCTCTTAATTCATTCATCTTTCGATTCTATTTAATAGACTATTTCTTTTAAATTTGAATTCATGATACCCATAACCGCATCAGCAACTATAAACATGTAACAGGTAATAACTCCAGTACCACCCTTTTGTCGCTTGATTTCAAGTGTAATACCATCACGAGTGGTACTAAGCTCGAACCCGTTTCCATGGATAGCGTTATCAGGGTAAGTTCTCAAATCAATCCACAAGGCAAACTCATTTGTGTAAAAATCACCCTCTGTGATGGAATCACTTACCCCAAATCGTTTAATTATAGATTGCCATAAATCGGTCGCCATCATCCCCTTTGAATATAGGCGGTTTGACACCCCATCAATTTTAATTTCGATTGATGTTATCTTTGGGTTTGTGAAATCCTCGGAATCTCTTTCTCCTGCTGCATAGCCATCCGTGAAAAGACATAGAATTCCAGTCATAGACTTCCTGGGTATATTTATATTCATTAATCACACCATCATTAGGTTTGGAGATTGTAAAAGTTTTGTGAAGAATTATTTTTTCATACATGAACCCTTTTCCAGTTCGATAGGAAGCCGCAGTATCATTCGCTAATGTATTACTTGATATGTAATAATATTTGTTAGTGTATAATCTGGTGGTTTTTCAGTGTTTGAATAAACAACAACATCAGAAACTGGAGCTAGAGTGATTTCAAATTTTAGAGGATTTGGTAACGCTCTTGGATAGAAAACTCCATGGTCTCTAAGGATGGGATGATCGAGCGGTATTGCATACTTTGTGCTATGAATTGCCGCTAAAACATTCTCCGTTGCATTTGAAGTGTCTTTATCTCCAGCATTGGTTCGAAGTTTCCTCACATTTTCAGATGAGATGCCTTGTCTCAATCTATTTCCTCGATCCCTCTTTTCCAGGAATAAATTCATGATACGTTTTGAATAAATCAAATCTAGTAAGATCCTGAATAGTTTCTCCTCCGAAAAGAACTTTAAATCTTGAAATGAGATTCCTTCCCACGTTATTAACAAGAGTGTTATTCTCATGACCTGTGACATTTAAATCAAAGATAAGGTATACACTACCTGGTACAATAACCAAGTTATCTGGTAGGTTTGGAATGTTGATATACAATGTTTCCCCAGGCTTGGCAGATGAAGGATTGAATGTGGTTCGATCCAATAAAAGTTCCGCTTTCAAACCGAAACTTTCTCTAGGTTCACGTCTCGGATTAATAGTTTGTGATATAGTTGTCATTTTAAATGCAAACAATCTTATTTATAAATGAGTAACGATAATATTTTAAGTCAGTTATATTACTCAACTTATGGATATTGGAAAGGATATTCGGCTATACCCAAATTGGCAAGTGCAGCTAAAGTTGGTGAGGATACCACAAGAAAGTGGTTGGAGAAGCAAACCTTGTGGCAAATATATCTTCCACCCCCTAGGTATATACCCAGACCACATTGGGTCGTTGATAAGCCAAATCAAATTCATCAGGCGGATCTATTATTTCTTCCTGATGATACATTGAGAAGAAAAACATATCGTTATGCGCTAGTTGTAATTGATGTTGCTTCAAGATATAAGGATGCTGAAGCATTAACTTCGAAGGATAGTGGTGAAGTGGCCAAGGCTTTTGAGAGGATTTATGCTCGTAAATTGAGGTGGCCTCGTACATTAATGGTGGATCCTGGTACAGAATTCAAAGGTAATGTGAAAAATTTGATGAATAGGCATCGAGTAACTATACAACTAAGTGACGCTGGAAATCATCGAGCTCAGGCTTTTGTCGAGAGAGCTAATCGAACTATTGGTGAGAAGTTATTTAGTCATCAATATGCGCAGGAGATGGTAAGTGGTGGTAGGTCTAGAGGGTGAAAAGCTAGGTTGCCTGCTATTATGAAGACTTTGAATAGCGAGCCAACCCGTATCACAGGTAAAGAACCTGAGAAAGCTTTGGAAATGAAAGGGGTTGATATTAAGCCTCAAGAATACAAACGACCTGTGGGCTTGAATGAGAAAAAATTACCTCCAGACGTTGAAGTCAGGTATTTATATTCCCCTGGTCAGGATGAAGATGGAGATAAACGAAGGGATCCAATCTGGAGCCTTGAAGTTTATGATATAGCAAGAAGTGTGGTATCACCAGATCAGACAGTTTTATACTATTTAGATGGAGTATCAAAGCGAGGATTTGTCCGCGAGGAACTTCAAGTTGTGCCAGAAGATACTGAATTACCACCTGATAGCGTTCTTAAGTAAAATTGCTATATTGAGATGGTTTCACAAGAGATGTATGCCATTTCACGAACTGTTTTGATTAAGGTAATATCTGAAATTTTAGCTTTATTGGCAAAGACATACTTTGTGATGCCCATTTGGTTTTTATACTCCTGATTTAGACACAAATAAAAGAAGATAATACCCGCTGCAATGGTATGGGGATTACTACGCTCAAGAATCTTTGATGCTGAATCTAAGTACTGACTAATGGCCAAAATACGTCTGTAATGAGATCCATCAACTCCAGTAAGTCTCATCATCCAGGGAATAAGTTTCTCTGATCCAGATAAGTTGTGAAGTATGACTGGGAAGAATTTAGGGATCTTGAATTCTAAATTACATTTCTTGTGAGCCGCCCCTCTATACTTTCCTGTAAGGTGGCAATGGTCTAACACTTTGTCTTTTCCCAATTCACCTTCACAAATGTGGCAGTGAGTCGCATTTTTATGTTCTTTTTCCTCTCTCCTTCTCATCCTAACACTCTTACGTAATTTGAATTTATTATAAATCTCCTTAATATCTGACTCTAACTTTTCTTGAAATATTCTGGAGATATCTTCCTCTGAGGATTCAGCTGTGTGTAGTACTAGCTTGGGTTGAAATATGTCATCGTCAAAACATTTAATAAGATAACAGAACCCTGATGGCTTGTGCTTCTGATATTGATTCGTAAAGCTTTTTCTTTCATCTGGTGAACAGGTGTCTATTTTCTCTGTAAAGCATTCAAAGTCTGCATAAACTACAAAGGGAACTTGCATCTTCCTGTTATAATTTTGAAAAGTAATGTACTTTGGACTTCCATCCTCATTCACAGGCATTTCTACCTTCACTGCTTCGTGATTAAGGCAATATTCCATGTGTCTTTCTAATGATTTTTCTGAATGGAATGAGTTGAGACAATTATCACAATAGAAACGAGTGTGACCGTCTTTATTATAATTAATCAGTCTTGACATGTTCTTGATCCAGCAATAATGATTTGTTTCATCGTTTGATATAAGAAGTAAGTTTATCTTTATGGTTTTTAATTTATTACTGCGTCTAATTAAAGTTGGCTCATTATTCTCATAACCAATGACGTTGATACCATATGGATTTTGCCTTTCAAACTTGTCAATTTGGTTTGTTCCAACTGCTGCCACTGGGAACTCTATTCCTGACCAGTCAAATTTCTCAGAGTTCTCTCTCATTTCTTCATTCAGTCTTTCAGGATGATTCTCTCTAGGAAACACAGCAGACGTTACCGCCCACTTAAAACATTCCTCGTCTTTCTCGTTCTTGACATTGATGACTGCTTTCTTAGTTGCTAATTTTGGCGGTAATTTAATATAAGAACTTCCAGAAAACGGTTCAAAAGGGTTAATGTGGATAAGAAGGTCCACCACATAATCAAACTTCCAAGGAGATGCCTCTACTGCTTCAAATTGATGAGCCTTTTCAATTTGTAAGGCTGACATTTTATCTAATAGATCAGCCAGGTCTGTTGCCTCTGTGACTGTTTCTACATATGTATGAAAATGTGAATCATCTTCATCTATAACATCGTCGGTTTCAGGATCAATTCTTAAAAAATGACATGTAAAGATAGATTTTATCTTGATAGGTTTCTTTTGTTCCTCTATTAGATCCAATAATTTTGGCTTTACTGCCTCGAAAAATGATGTAGGATCATGTCCTTTCTTCCCCTTTACCCTATATGTTTTCAAAAAGCCTCGCATCGCTGTTTCCATTTCTTCTGGAGTGAAATCATTATCTTCTTCTTCATCCTCTTCTGCAGTAAAATACTCTTCTTCTTGTTCTTCTTGTTCTTGTGTGAGCTCCTTAGGTCCATTAATAATACGGTTTATTCTTTTCTTAAGTGCTTTTACTCTTTTATTTACACTATTTTTGATAGGTGCTGGTATATAAGATAGAATCCAATCTGTGAATTTGCTAATCTCTTTCTTTAGTGCGTCTTTTGTTGATTGAATACGGCTCTAGGTGCTGGGATGGGTCTTTGAGTGTTAATTCTGGTTCTAGGTGTTGGAATTGGTCTTTGAGTGTTAGTTCTAGTTCTAGGTGCTGGAATGGGTCTTTGCGTGTTAATTCTGGTTCTGGGTGCTGGGATGGGTCTTTCCAAAAGTTGAATAAGTTCTGTTTTACGCATTCTAGAAGAACCTTGAGCACCAAGTTTTTTGGCGATCATTCTTAGCACCCTCACTGGTAAAATATCTGGCTTAACATCAGCTAATACTTCGAGAAGTTCGGCTTTTCTAAGTTGAGAATATCTCTGTACTCCAACCTTTTTGGCAATTACTCTCAGCTCTTTCACTGGCAAGTTTTCCATATCCTTAGATTAATAATCTCTCCGTTGCCTTTAAGTAAGTTTAGTCTTGATTATGCCTGGTTCGTTTTTCAAATTTTTTTATCGGGTGAAAAAACGAGAAATGAAAAAATGTGAAATGTGAAATGGGTATTTGAGGAATGTGAAAAATGAGAAATGGGATTTGGCCCAGAATCGGTACTTGACAACCACTAACTTACTAACAAACAAACTAAGAAAGCTTAATAAATGTAGTTTTCGATAAAAATACAATTTCAGCAATGTTATCTTTTAGGAAGTGTCTAATGGCGGTAAGGCGTGAAACGACCGAGGGTTCTTCTATTGAATTTATCGGGTATCGGATTCCGCAGTATGAGCTAAATTACTGCACAATCTTATTTACAAGGCATCAATCAAGAAAACTGTGTCTGGCTTTTTCGATATTTTGATTGGCTGTTTAGATATCCACTAAAGTTGGAGTAGGTAGAAATATGCGACGCGTGTTGCGTAAATGGACGCCACGGGAAAAATATATTGAATATTAAAATCTCCCGACACACTTTGGTTTGTCATTATCTCTGGAATGTTCTGGCGAAATTTCACGGCAATCCGTCAAATCTACATACCCTATAAATTCGCTCAAAGTGGATGCATGATTTGAAAATTACGCTTCGAGGCGATTTGGTTATGTTTTTGTATCAAGGCGAGCAAATGCACAATGAAAGGAAACCTCGTTTTAACCTTATGTATGACAAATTTAGGTTTGACGAAACCTGGATGCTTGCGTGGAACGGAGTACGAGACAAAAGCTGCAATTGACTCGACCAGCAAGCTGTCGATTGAGCTCATCTCTATCCACAATGCTCCAGTGTGTGGGGCCGTTAGTGTCGCATTCTTCTTTTTCTTCATCGCTTTCGCCAGATTCCGACGAAGAATCTTGTTCGCAACCTGCACTGGCGTTGAATTTGATTTTTAACCTACTTGCTCTAAGGATATTCGAACGCGCAGGATCTTCAGCGGATGCCGACATTTTCGAAGGCGTTTGCCCAAACCAAAAGCCTTTGTCGTTCTCGGCAAGGTTTTTTTTTCTGGACAAAATGGAGTTATTTCTTTCCTCTTTAGGCCGGTTTTTTTCGTTTTCTTTACCCAAGGACTTTCTTCTGCTTTTCCTTTTCCATCAGAGTTAGCGTAAAGTGCTTCCACGAGGGAATTTTGTCGATGTGATTTGTCAAGTACGTGATGTAAATAAAAAATATGCAAATAACATGAAATACGAGCGATAAGCGTTTGCCACGAAAATTGGCACAGGGGTCTTGCCCCTTGACAAGATTATAGTTCCTAGTTTATTAACTTGATTTGAAAATACCTTTTTTTTTATAAATAACTCGGACGCGTTTTGAGATTTTTAACATTTTTTTTTAAACACTACATAAAATGAATAACTTCAATTTTGTTAAATAAAAGGAAAAACGATATTTTGGCCTCTGAAGGTGGGAAGTAACCTTAACTTCATGCAAAATTCTGTATCGATACATTACATAGCTAACGTTTTATGAGCTTTACAATTTGATACACATTTGGGTCAAAATCTAACCAGACTCCCCCCTTAAACCAACCGCGATTAGTGATATTGCTGTTGTTAAACTGATATCTACGATTTTGTTAGGTTTTGCTTCCATTTCTGCTTCACGTTTGGTTTCTCGATCCAAAGCCTCTTTTGCTCGTTTATTGTATTCCTGGACTCGTTGTCCCGCTTTGACTTTATTGGGATCATTTTTCTTTTCTAGCTTTACGTCTTTAGGTTCTTTAGTAGTTTGCTCAGTTGATTCAGCATTTTCAGACATTGATAACTTAGGTTATCTGACAATCTTTAATTATATTTTCAACAGTGTCCTCCAGTTTTTTGCAGGTTCTTCTTCAGTAAATTTTATATGTTTTGCAACTTTAAATATACCACTAGCAAGTGCTAAGAGTCCAACAATATTGCTTAATTCTCGTCTTACCAAATCGTCTTTCTGTAGATCATCACTCAAACTCGCACAATCATCAATTATTAATAGCAGTAGTGGGGATTTGGGCGTTCGAGGACACTTTTCTAAGACGACGTTTCTCGCTATTTTTATCGGCTTGCAGAGGGGTCCCTTTCTTACGAACCAGAGGGGTACTTTTCTTGCGAATATTGCGAATATGTTGAGGATGTTGCGAATATGCTGAGAGATTTTTAGTACTTGCGAATGTCTGGAGTTTCCAATCACGATTTTGGAGATTTATGATTGGAAGGTTTCTGGAGAAGACAAGATTTACGGAGAATTATTTTTTCGAGCTTCAAGCTTTTTCTGAAGACGGTCTCTTACTGGGGTTGGTTTGGAACAGGAAGAAATAAATAAATCGTCTACATTACTAAATGCTTTTTTATTTAGTAATTCCTGAATAAGTAGATTTTTTTCATGTTTTGTAGCTCTGTTGCAATTTATTTTATATTTATGAAGACTTTTTGGTATTGTTCGTGTTTAAATGTTTCTTGATCTTTTTTAAAATAAGAAATTTCATTTTTATTTACCAACTATATCCAGAACCGACCAACACCCACAATTGGAATGTTTGGAATTCAGATGTATTAAATTTCCAATCACATAAAAATATGGGATGTAAAAGTTTTAAAGTTTTGGGGTGTTAAAATTATAATCATGAAAAAATCATATTGTTGCGTTCACAATATCAGTAAGTATCAATGCAGAACATGTTGCGGATCATCTTTCTGCAAACATAATATTATAAGATTCCGTTGTAGGAAGTGTGGTAGTGGGAAAGCTTATTGCATACACAACAAGTTATTATATCGTTGTAGATAGTGTGGAGATGGAAGAGCATATTGTAAACATGATAGACGGAAAGATGCATGTAGGATTTGTAAAAGGGAAAGGGAACAGTAAAAAAACAGAAAGTGGTAAATTAATCGTCTTAAAAACAAGATATCCATTTAATAAAGCATGAATTTTTTTTGGCAACTCTAGCGAGATGTATTCAAAAATTAATTACAAATCAAGTCAAAGATGAATCAGCTAATCTCTTACGACAAACAACAGAAGTTGGCGAGAGAGTTGTGGGATATTTACCAACCGCAATCAGAAGACGATTTATCGAGAGGTTGAAGAAATAACAGAAAAAATACCGAAAGCACCTCCTCCACCACCACTACCACCCCCTAGAAGACAAAGGAGAAAGCATGAATTCAAATTCAAACTTCATGATCAAGCATTGAAAGGATATCTCAATATATACATCATTGAAGGTAAACCTCGATATGGTCCAACAAAATTTCTTAGAATAATCAAGAAAGAAGTTATTGATTTTATTAAAAAGGAAAAGAAATCATTCAAGCTTAAATTCATACTCACATGTGATTTTATGAAGGAGAATCTGGCCACAGGTCAGATTGATACAAGCACAGCCTATTTTCACAGTGATGTGATAACCATAACGGAAGCTGACGATGTGAATAAAATTTTTGACGATCAGAGTAAGATAATGCTTGAGAAGATTCAAAAGTATCAGAATAAAGGATCTGGCTGGGTGTTTGATCGCGTTTTTTCTTTTAAAATTCATATGGATCCATTCGAGCCTTTACGCGGCAGCTCATATTTACCACTACATGGGGAAATAGCTAGAAAAGAAGCGATAATAAATGTAAACAATAAAAACGATCATGAGTGTTTCAAATGGGCTGTGACCACCGCTGTTTATCTTGAAAAAACACATCCAGAAAGATTAAGCAAAGAAAAGAGATCCAATTCAGAAAAATTAGACTGGACTTGCATCGACTTCCCCACCCCTCTACCGCAGATTGACAGATTCGAAAGCCGGTAACAATACTGAATATGCGATCAATGTTTATGCGTATAATGATGAGGTCAAGCTGGAGAATAGACTCATATTCCCATTGACACATAGTAAAAAGGCCTATCGTGAAAACATGGGCGTCGTTGACTTATTTCTCATATCGAATGATACGAGTCATTACTGTTGGATCAAGAACTTCAATAGGTTGATGGATTCCTTCCTGAGTAAACACCATGGAAGGCGCCATTTCTGCCGCAGATGCCTCAGCTCATTCAACTCCTCAAAATCATTAACAAAGCATCACGAATTCTGTAAATCTCATGAAGCAGTCAGAGTGGAAATGCCCTCAAATCCAGATGGAAGTCCGAAATTCATCACGTTTGAAAACTACAACAGAAGGATGCGGGTCCCATTCGTGGTTTATGCAGATTTTGAGTGCTATAATCAGACAATCAGCGGCTGTTTACCAGATGAAAGAAAAAGTTTCACGAATCAATACCAGAAACACAAACCATCTGGATACACCTTTCTAATCAAATGCTTTCGCAATTTTTTATTCAAACCGAAAATAGTATCATATACAAATCACCAGAAGAAGATGTAGAGAAACATTTTATAGATTCTCTGGAGGCAGACATTAAAGAGATTTACAAAAAGTTCAAGTTTAAAAAGGATATCAGGATGACTCAAGTGGGATAAAATAAACTTCAAAAAGGCTACACATTGTCACATCTGCGAACTCGAATTGGGTGGTGATCAAAGGACGGTAAGCCGGGGATCATTGTCATCTTACGGGAAAATATAGAGGTGCAGCTCATGAATCATGCAACTTAAATTATAAGATTCCTAAATTCTTTCCAGTGATATTCCACAACCTTTCCGGATATGACTCACATCTATTCGTGTAGAATCTTGGCGCATCAGAAGGAAGGATAAAATGTATACCGAACAATGAGGAGAAATATGTATCTTTTAGCAAACAGATTGTTGTGGATACATTCAAAAACAAGCAAGGTGAACTTATTGAAGTTAAACGAGACATTAGGTTCATAGATTCATTCAAATTTATGGCCACTAGTCTCAGTAACCTGGTGAATAACCTTCCAAAAGATTCATTCAATAACATGGACCGTTTTTTTGAAGAAGTTCAATTGAAATTCTTATTACGAAAAGGCGTCTTCCCAAATGATTGGTTTGATGGTTTCGATAAACTCGATGCCGCAGAACTTCCCCCGAAAGAAGAATTGTATTCGATGCTTTACGATTCCCGCATATCAGACGAGGATTATGAACATGCGCAAAAGGTTTGGAAACACTTCAAGATGAAGAGCATAAGGGATTATCACAATCTCTATCTCAAGACGGATGTCATTCTGCTAGCCGATGTATTTGAGAATTTCAGAAATGTCTGCTTTAAGAATTATGGATTAGATCCCGCTTGGTATTTCACAGCTGAAAAAGACTGGTGTGAAGCTTGAACTTCTGAGAGATCCTGAGATGCTTCTCATGTTTGAGAAAGGAGTTCGCGGAGGTGTCTCGATGATCACTACTCGACATGCTGAAGCGAACAATCCATACATGAAAGATCACGGTCCTCAGAAGCCGACGACATACATCACGTATCTCGATGCAAACAATCTCTATGGTTGGGCGATGATCAAGCCGCTGCCGACTCACGGATTCTGATGGATGGAGGATGAGGAGTTAAAGGATTTGCAGAAATATCCATGCGTACTCGAGGTTGATTTGGAATATCCAGAGCATCTTCACGATCTCCACAACGATTATCCTCTCGCACCCGAACTATTCAAGATCGATAAGGTAGAGAAGCTCATCCCTACATTATCCGAGAAGAAAAATTGTCATCCATCATGAATCTCTGAAACTGTATGAGTCTTGGATTGAAACTTTTGAATATACATAGGGGGATCACATTTGAAGAGTCACCATTCTTGAAGCCCTACATCGACATGAATACAGAATTAAGAACGAAAGGGACCAATGATTTCGAGAAGGATTTCTTTAAGCTCATGAATAATTCTGTATTTGGAAAGACGATTATATCAAGCCTAAATATGGTGAGAGAGCTCAACTTCTATTCACGGACACGGATTCTTTCATGTATAATATAGAGACAGAAGATTTCTACCGAGATATAGCGCCCGACGTCAGAGACGTATTCGACACGAGCAACTTCCCCAAGGATCATTCTTCAGGTATCTTCTATAGCGCAAACAAGAAAGTGATCGGTAAGATGAAAGACGAAACCGGTGGGAAGCAGATCTCTGAATTTGTCGGCCTTCGAGCAAAGCTATATTCTTTCAAGATGGATGAAGGTAATGACGAAAAGAAGTGCAAGGGAATCACGAAACCTGTTGTTAAGAAGACCATAAGTTTCGACGATTACAAGAGATGCCTCTTCGAGAAACAACCTCAGATGCGTAAGATGAATGTGATTAGAAGCCACCTGCATGAGATATATTCTGAAACGATAAATAAAGTCGCCTTATCTTGCGAGGATGACAAACGAATCATCAGAGAAGATGGGATCCACACATACGCATACGCTCATTTCCGAACATTCTCAGGCGGTAATTCCGTATCCTCCGGCACAACTTGAAGCTCCTCGCGAACAAATCCGCTCCTGGGCCCGCCATCCAGATAGTACAAGACCGGCTGATTCGGCGATACCACACTTCTGGATAAATAATAAACCTCCAGACTCCAGATCGGATCTGTGGCTCTTCTTCTCTCTCCACCCTCATCCTCTCCTGGCGCGTATAAATATCGAACCGCGACCTCCGAAGGCAATCTCTTCTCATCAATCCCCAATGGTCTTTCATATCTCTTAGGCTTGATCTCAACTCCTTTCAATCTCCCCGTTATTTTAGTTGACTCTCTATTCAACGTTCTGATGATATCAGGTAATCTCTTCACCCAAACTCGGGCTCTCTCATCTGATATCATCTCCTGCGCATATTGATGGCTGAATAATTTCTCACCTATCGTTCTATTCGCCCGCTCCACGAATGCCTGAGCTTGATGATTCCCAGCTGAACTTCGCTGCATAATCACCTCATGCTTCTCCATGAGTTTTGAGACATTGCCCATGAATTCTCTCCCAGGATCCACCATCAGAGTATTCGGCCATTTCAACTTACGCGCATAAATCTTCGCAAAGGCTCTCGCGACTTCCCCGCTATCTTTTGAGGTTAGCGCCTCAGCATCCTTGTATCTTGAAGCGACATCCACCACGACGAGAGCATAACGATATGTCTTCCCTCTAAAATTATGATGAGGGAGGAACAATAAATCAGCCTGGCGTATATAATTCAGCTTGTCAACCACCCAATGCGGCCTCGGAATGTAGCTCGGTGGTGGGAGATAGATCTGCCATAAAGCTTGCTTCTGCAGCCATTCTCGAGCCTCATTCTCACTCACTTTCGCCGCATCCGCCAATTTGGGAATCGCTGCGTAGCCCTTCCAGTATCTTGAAGTCGAGTAATATATCTCTTCCATTTTAAACATAAGATGCCTCCCATTTAAAATGACTACTGTATCGGAAATTCTCGAACCAAACCGAACTCCTCGTGAACGAATGGGTCTGAAAGCGGAGGCATCATTGAATCGAGTCACGTTCACACCTTCCTCAGCCAATCCTGGTGAAACCCTGTACATCCACATTCCGAAATTATCAGAGAATGTTGTGATCGTTCCAGGCAGCGTATATCTCATCTTCGATCTGAATGTATCGGTGCACAAGGGTAATACTCTGGTCAATAATGTGGGGACGAATCTCGTCTCTAGACTCAGAGTTGTTTTCGGTGGGGAGACCCTACAAGATACTCAGGGATTCGATCTATTCCAGACGTATCATGATCTTTATCTGTCGAAGAAGAAGCGTAGAGATATGTTGAGTGAGGGCATCTCTTCTGAGAACGTTCGCAAACTCAGAACGAATGCGGATGATAAGAATACTTCAAACGCAAAGGATGTTTCCCTCGCAGCCCTTCATAACACCAAATATGCGATCCCTCTAGATCATCCTATTCTTAAGGATCATGGCGTCTTCTATCCGAAATCTCTGGCGCATCAGCTGACATTCGAGACTCTGGCTCCCGTCTCTGATATCGTCGTCTATTCGAACGCCGAGACCCCTCCAAATTATACAATCACGAACATTCAGCTGGAGTATTCATGCATCTCGAGTAAATTTCTGGCGGAAGGCGCGATGAGCTCTTATCAATCTGGCAAAGGATTCCTGTATGAGAACATTCTACTGTACAAGACATTCACAATATCCAGTCCCAAGGATGATGTGATTAATGAGCATATAAATCTACCAAGGAGATCCATAACGGGAATCTTGTGCCTCTTCACGGATGGCTATCCAGCGGGAGAGAGAGATTCTGAGAATTTCGTGAACCCTAAAATCACATCGATCAATATCAACGTGGATGGGATGCCGAATCGCCTTTATTCAAAAGGGATGATGCCCACCGACCTCTGGAGATCTGTGATTAAGCGCTTCGGGTTGGATGATTCTGTGAGAGAGGAAGATTTCTACACGGATAAATTCGCGCTTTGGATCGATCTCAGGACTTATCCCGATAACGGAATTCACGGCGGCGGCTTCGAGCTGAACAGTATTCGCGATGGGATCAAGCTGGAGATTAAGCGGCAGAAGGGCGGCTCCGGAGTTATCACCTGCCACATGTTCGTCGTTGCGGATGCGTTAATGGGGATTATGAATTTAAATCTAAAGGAAATAGCCTATTAAGATAAACATGAATGAATTGCGCGCTAAGATTCCTTTCAACTGCATCATTAACGGCCCGACGAACTGCGGAAAGACTCTATCTGGTGGATCAGCCTCGAGGCTCTTTCAGAAACGTTTTTGAATACATCATCCTGATCTGTCCGACCTACGCGAGGAATAAGACTTATAAGAATTTTGCGAAGGGCGATCCGAGATTCTTCGTGCTCTCGCCAGATTCAAGCAACCGAGATGAGATCGATGAGCTATTGCGCCTTTGCCACTTCATCTTCTCAGGCACGAATTCGCTCATTATTCTGGATGATTGCGCCGTCTCCAAAGATCTGAAGAATCGATCGAATAAGTTCATAGACTTGGCATTCTCCGGCCGGCATGATGGCATCTCGGTATGGGTATTGACTCAGCAGCTCACCTCCATTGCGAAACCATTCCGAGAGAATGTTGCTTGCGTCATCTCCTTCTACAATCCATCACAAGTCACGGTGAAAACTCTCTTCGAAGATTACGGAGGGGGTTTGAGCGCTGATGATCGCAAATATTTTGAGAAGGCTCTGAAGGAGGAGAAGTATTCCCGATTGTGCTTGCGCCTTCGATACCCCTTCGTAAATTATTTAGAGATACCAGGAGCGAGAATATAAACATATGGCGAAGCTTGAAGAAATTCTCAACAGAGATAGCAGAATAGTCTCTCAGGATGATGACGATGGAGCGGAGAGTGAAGAATGATTTGGAGGATAAGAGGGAGTCTTTGGCCATTCTTGCGTGCTTGGGATCGACGAAAGAACATCTTGGGAAGGAGATGGATCATGCCGCGATTCGCAAACTATCGGATAAGGATGTCGAGAAACTCTACCAAAGATATCAAGTCGTGTCCGGCAGTAAGATCGCGGATGGGCTGGTGAGCTCATCATTTGGTTTGATCTCCAAAGTCGTGAGTAGGTTAGTGAATATAGATGATGAGGGCGAGCTCGTGAAGGATTGGAAGAATGATCAGCTGATTTACAAGGAGATATCGGAACTCTCGGGATTATTAGTGCTTAAGGGCGGTCGGCTTGTGGCGCTTCTATCGGCGGTCCTGCACGTCGCTAGACACTTCCAGATAGCGGGAGATCAAGAGAAGGCAGCAGAATCTTAAGAGGCTTAAAGGGAGTTTTAGGAGAATTATAAATGACTGTTGATGTGACTGTTGATAATACGGATATAAAATTATTTTTGACGATGGCTGTTTTGGGATTTTTAACGGCTATCTTGCTGCCTCATCACTGCCCCCATCATTGTACCTGTGATTGAGCTTCTTTTTTCTGTGAATTTCTTAATATGAATCTTATTAAGAAGCTTGAAGACAAATACACTAGTCTATAAACATGACTGAGGAAGAGAATAAGAACGCGACAGAAGAACAGATCACGAGGGAGCCCGCCGCCCCACAGAAGATAAAAGATCCCAAGAAGGTCGCGGCTGGAAAGAAATTGGCCCAGTATAATAAGAAGGCTAAAGAGGCCTTGATGAGGCGGCAAGAGGAGGAGGAGAGAGAGAGAGAAGAGAGAGAGAGGGCGAGGGGTAGGGTCGTCTACCTGGCTTCCAGGATTATCTTTCCAAACCGTCCTATCTCTGGCTGGAATCGGCCTTGCCGCGGCTGATATGTTCATGAGATATCGAGCTCAGCAGAAAGATGATTTTAAGGCGCCAGAACCGCGAGTGATTCAAGAGCCTCCAAAAAATAATTTAAACGATAGCTGGATGTAATTTAAAATGTCTGAAAATAATCAAATGCCTCAAAATAAGCTTGTGAAAACCGTTACTGATTCTATGGCTCTCGTTGGCCTCTCCGCCGGTGTGGGATGGGTCGCGAAGAAAGCACTGAAAGAAAATTTCCTCATGGACCCATCATCGAGCGTCATGATTTATGTGAAATGGGTCGCCGTTCTGGGAGGGAGCATGTATCTCAAAACCTGTTTAGAGGATCAGAAGATATTACCTAAAAGCATATAAATCATGGCGACCATAGCGATCATGCTCGGAGGGGCGATTCTCAATGCCACGGCGTTCATTGGCGGCGATTATATCGCGAAGACTTTCAGCGGCGACGCCTCGGCATCTGATCTCGAGAGGGAGAGAGAGAGACACGACAAAGCTCTGGAGAAATATCAGAAGGATTATACGGAATTTCAGGAGAAGAGATTGTCGTTCATCGACTGGGTGAATAAGAAGGCGGGTGATGAGAATAAGGCTTATAAGAATATCTCAGATACTGATGCGGCCTTGAGATTGTACAATCAGACTCATCCGGAAAATACTCCGAGCCGAAATTCTCAATTATTATGAACCCAGTGATGATCAGAAGGCTGGCGAGATGATGTATGTGGGCGGTGGAATGTTGGCGATAGGCTGTGCGGCTAGCAGGCTATTTTAAAATTAATTTAGAGAGTGAATAAACATGTTTGTAAATGAGAGAGGAAGTCTGGAATGAAATTATTAGCGAATTTCCTGACGCAAAACCCGAATTTGATTATGCGTATGATCCTTGGGGGTGAAATCATCGTCTCAATTAAAAATTCAGGACATAAAAAGAAAACAAGTAGATTTGTTGCTGGAAAAGTAGCAACAAATGGGGATGCTGCTGGTAATACGTACATACATACATACATACATACATACATACATACATACATACATACATACATACATACATACATACATATCCTTTATTTAAACACGATATGGTTTAAAGCTCAAAGCTTGTGGGGTCGTGTAATTAAAAACCTTAGTGTAAAGTTATCGTACTATTGCCATTGTCGTGTGTTTACTGAGTTCAGAATGCCTTTGTATGATCAAGAGACTATAAGCAGGGGCACCCAACGAGAATATAGTTCAAAACCACTTAAACATAGCATTGTTTAAGTGTTTTAGTATTTAAAAGGTAGATATAAGCATATTTTTATCCCCTAAAATTGTTTAATCTGTTCGGATTTCCTAGCTGAAAGTCTTGTGATCCGAAAATTATAGCGATCAAAACTTACCTTTTCGAAAATTTCAGCCAGAAAAAAGGCTCCCGAAAATTCTAGGTGACCTTTTTACGTTAAAAATCCGTTAAAAATGGGCAATAATACCATTTTTTAGATGTTCGAAAATCCTAGGAGAGGCAAACAAGCAAGAAATTTTTTTAACAAATGTTCCGAAAATTCTAGATCTCAATCGTCTTCCGAACAGATATTTTCCGAAAATTGTCGTTGGGTTCCCCCTGTATAAGGTTACTTGGTATGATATGTTTCACAAATTGACGTCAGTTTTGCGTACGTCTGTTCTGTTATTTATTATGAATTTCGTCATAACATTGTGTAGTTGTGGATGTTAAAGTAGTTGTGGATCCACGAAGCGATAGGCGGCCCAGTGGTTTACACACTACTTTGGCAATGTTATGACGAAATTCACTGTCAGTAACAGGTCAGACGCGTGAAAAACTGACGTCAATATGTTTTTTACAATAAATTGTCTGCTCTCGCTCGTTGCATCAATACCGTATAAATTATGAATTTATGTGTTTGTGCGCTTATTGTCAATGACAATTAGGCAATGAATAAAACACTGCACTCTTGGAAATGCCACTGTAATTCTGTAACATTACCTCCAGTTTTTTTCCCTTTTCTTGTGGATTTAATATGAGGGACTGCATCAATTTGACTTCGACCATAATTGAGTCATATTGGGTGCTATACTCTTAAAATTAGTTTGGGAAAAGTTATTGCGGTCAACGGTTTAAGGACTACTCCCAGCCGTACAAAGAAAATGAATGAACAAAAAATTCATGGTCAGCGACGGGAAAAACCTGACTCGGACAATATAATTCTTTGAATTGCAATTTCTGTAATGCAGCGTACGCGTCAAAAGAAGGCGTAATGTAATGTATGCACCTATTAATGTTAAGCCGGCGGGGGGTGGGGAGTCAGGGCATGGGGTGGGGATTTTATTGTCTTTGTTGCCCTGGGGTAGGGCATTTGACTGACCTTGTTCCCCCGGGGTAGGGAATAATTGAATCTTTCTTTGTGTCCAGCCTTGGGATATTTGACAGCGATGTGCAGCCCGGTGTGGGGAAATTTGGTTGCATTTGACTGGAATGATTTGCCCGTGGGCAGGGAATTCGAGGGCAAATTTTTCAAAAATGTCAAATCCCCACCCCATGCCCTGCCTCCCTCCCCCCCCCCCCCATGCCCTGCCTCCCTTCCCCCCCTCCCTTTGGGCCTACTATTTTCAGCCTGTTGAACAAGTACAACGAGTAGGAAGTCTGGTGATAAATGGAGTCGCTTGTTCCCATACCTCGCGCAGATCGGCACTGGCAAAGATTTCGAAGCACGGTTACGTCAAAAAGCGAGCGCTGGTCATAGACAACTGTTTATAAACGAAGCAAGACAAGCACCACAGCTGAAGTTCATTAGCGGGAAAGTTAAAAGGTACATTTGATGTTTCTATTTGCCTTTTGGTGCATATTTCTAAGCTTAAGTTAAAAATGAAATGTAGCTTACTTGGCTGCCATGTCTGGCATTAGATCTCAGATCTAAGTGGTCAGGCAATTTCTACAGGTTGTAGGTAAAAAGTAAGCTTACGTTTTTCAAGACCGCTTATAATTTAACACACTACCAGGTAAACCTGGAAATTATGAAAATAACAATTAGGCAGTGTCTCCGTGTCCGACAGTCGGCTGGCATTTCATGGAAACTCCGTGTCCGACAGTCGATAAATTTCTGAAAATTACAGCAAATGTATACAGTCCTTTCCAACTTAAACATAATAGTATTAATAAGAAGGTCCAGTTGCACAAGATGACCGCCTCAAATCTTCATGTAAATTATCTAGTAGAGCCCGGCACTCTATAGCGAAGTTGAAATCTACATGAGAATTTTCACTCTTTACTAGTACTGGGGCTGTCGGACGCATAACTTTAAAATACTCCGTGTCCGACAGCCAAAGAGAGGTATGAAAAATATTAAAAAATAAAAAAAAGATTATATAGAATATTCGAAAGAGGCAGTGCAAAATAGTAATGTAATCATTATTATCTGCATAGAACACATTTGCTGGAAATAACCATGAGTTATAAGCAAAGTAACTCGTAACTGTCGGACAGGAAATGCAAAGTACTCCGTGTCCGAAAGTCGTTTATTTGTTATTGTCACACCAGTCGCCCGAAGATCGCGAAAGTGTTTTAAACCGCAGTCATTAAGGCCTAAAGAGTAAAGTAGGACGAAGTAACGTTTTGTTTTCACGAGAGGAAAGCATACGAATGAAGATTGTTCTTTGTTGACAACTGATCGATCGGCGCCAGATCAATAAAGGAGTTAAGATTATTACAGTCCTTCTTGTGTCCCGAGTTTTCTCGGTAAGTATGATTATTCGCAAGAACATAGATAAGCGTAGTCGAACGAGCTTATTTATCCATAAAATATAGACAAGATCATCTAATATGATGATTTCTCGATTGTCTGACACGGAGTATTTTAATGTTATGCGTCCGACAGCTCCAGTGAAGAGCGAAAATAAAGTCCCATGTAGATTTCAACTTCCCTATAGACTGCCGGGCTCTACTAGATAATTCACATGAAGATTTGTGGCGGTAATGTTGTGCAACTGGACCTTCTTATTAATACTATTATGTTTAAGTTGGAAAGGACTGTATACATTTGCTGTAATTTTCAGAAATTTATCGACTGTCGGACACGGAGTTTCCATGAAATCCCAGCCGACTGTCGGACACGGAGACACTTCGTAACAATTATACACTAGACTAAACAACAATAATTAGTAGTTTTGTTCGGGTTAGTGTCGCTGGTGTAGTGTACTAACTCATACAGGTATGCTTACAACTAAAGAGAAGCTCTTTAGGTTACACAGGGTCAGGGTTATCAGTTATCACCTAGAGGTGAGTTTATTTGAAATGAGAAATTCCAGTAGACAGCAGGTTGGTTTACAACAAACTGAACTTTAATCAGTAATCTTACAGAATAGTTCTAAACACATGACTATCTTGAAAAAGATAGTACCAGAATTTTAAAACTGAGTGCTCCTTTTGGAGAGAGATGGCAATGGCAACTATAGTTCAGTGGAGTCTGCACAACCAGGCCTCTTTGTGTCCCACGTCTTCCGAGGATGTAGTATTTCTGATTCAGAGTTTATCAAGTTGTTCCTTTGTCCTTCTAGGCAATGGTTTTTTTTTTCGGTTAAGTTTGCAATTGCAACAAATTCAAGTCCCAGTAAACATCAAGATAAAATGTTCAAGAAACAGAGGCATGACTTGTTTTTAACTGATAAAAACAAAAACAAAACAAAAAGCAAAAGCTACAAATGAAATATTCAGTGATTTCTCCAAATTGTACATATTAAAACTCTGAGAAACATTAACTTACTAGCAAGCTTGCAGTACGCAACCACGATGCAGCTTAAATGCTGCTGAAACGTCAACACAACCTTTGAGTAATGCCACCCTAATTTTGTTTTCATACTCCTTTTCTATGCAGAGCAAAGAAATGATATTCTTAGGTTCTAAATCAAACCTAATATTGAATACAACCATGTACATTAATTTACAGTATGTAAATTACATAACACAAGAAAATTATTTTTTGGTGAGTTCTTCATTGTGCCTTGAATTTTTCTCAAAGAATCAAGTGTAGTCTGTATGCATTGCATCTTATTTTGGATGCTGGAAAATGAGCTTACTTTTGGCTAGTTTTGGTTCTGCATGATTTAAAATAGACACATGCACACTCCGGCCGGACCAACACTCATGGTCTTAAAATAATTGAGTAGAAAGTGCTGCCTTTGTAATGACATCTGCAAATGGTTAGACTTTCTAGTCTTCTCGGATAAGGACGATAAACCGCAGGCCCCGTCTCATCACTCTATCTGTAATGTGGGACGTAAAAGAACCCATGGCACTGTTCGAAAAGAGTAGGGCATGTTCCCGGTGTCATGGTCTGTTGGTCTCATTGTAATGCGCATATGATTATTTATATAGAATATGCGCAATAAAAATGGAGTATATTATTATTATTATTATGCTGAAGGCAATTTATAGTTTATGTATTGACATCATCCTGTTTCTCATTGTCAATAGTCCCATTTCAATATCACGTGACTTTTCTGCTAATGGCGCACCAAATGTACTGAAGGCTCGCTTTCGAAGGACAGAAAATCAACATGGCTGCGTCGTGTGAGCAGTCTTCACGCATTGTCACTTTAAGGAAGATATTCCTGGGGCAAAATTGCCGAAAGACACCCCCGAAGAATGCAATTGTTGGGTGTTACGTCGCTGGCTACAATGTAGAGGTGCTCGGACAACCGGAAAAAGGGTGCCCTTGTTCAAAGGTGAGTTTACATGGGATGTAGATTTGAGATAAATAAGTCCGAGTTGTCTTCTTCGCTGTCTGTAAAGACTAAAACCTGTTTGTGTTGTTTTCTTTTTGTATAAAGAATATAATAATTTGACAGGCTTTCGATAATTTTTCCTTTTTAGAGTGAAAGATTATATCAAGTTGAAGGCCGGTAAACTACTAGACCCAGACGGTGTAATATAGATAGCAAAGAAGAAAGCTCAACTTGAATTATACGAAAACATCAGCCCAGAATCTTTAAAAGAATTTCCTAGCGAAGGGTATACAGATGAGCTTTCTGATGTTCCACACGTAGACTGCAACATGATTTGGAAGTTCATGGTCCAAAATGTGGCTGGGAAAGGAACATCAACAGCGAAACCATTAGTAAAAGGGTATAATTTCTTCAGATCCGGTCATGTTGTTAAACTGGAAAAAATTTTCCAAGCTAAATGATGATGGATTGTGTCATATCCGAGGGAGGATTTTGCCATCAATGAAGAACACTACTGTGTACTGAGCCTTCATTACTTATAGTTAGTGCAACTCATGGTTTCTTGGGATCAAGTCCAGATGGTTTGGTACATGATCCTTTGGAATCTTCTTCAGATGGACCTGGATATGTTGAAGCAAAATATATCACAGTAAATAGTGGGGAAACACTAAGAGATGCTTTACTTAGAAAGGGTATCTACAAACTTGTTGGTGGTCAAAAAAATGACAATCAAAAGAAATCATCAGTATTTTTACCAAGTACACCAGAAAATGTTCTGCACTAAGAAATGCTGGACTGACTTTGTTGTTAATGGTGGTTCTGAAATTTACATAGACTATATTTTGATGACATCTTCTGGAATAACGTGTTACCCAAACTGGAAAGTTTTTTCAATAATGTTATGTTGCCTAAGCTTACTTATCCAAGGGTTAAGTATGGACTCTGTTGCCTTAATCTCAGGCATGAATTGTAATGGTAGAGAAACCAAGGGCCAAGTTACATACATGCAGGACTTAGAGAAATCCATTTGAACCTTGTTAATCTCTGTGGTTGACATAAGATGTAAAATCGAGTGGCTTCTAACTTCACTGTCTGCAAGCTAAATCTCAATTATTTTGCAGTCTTGGTTGACATTTGAAAATTTCCTTTCTTAATATTATTGTTATATTGTAAGTGAAGCAAACAGACACAATTTTCTTGATTCAGTGACTTTTATATTATGTTCTTGCAATATTTTAGAAGACAAGTGGAGTGTGTATGGAGGGAGAGAGAGCCCTCTATGGGTTCTGTTCCTTTTCAGGAATTGTTCACATTCCTTTGCACAGAATGAAGAACACATTTTACCCTTGTATTTGCATAATCCTGATGCATTCGCAAAATGCTCAGTGTCATGAAGAAAGTGCTGATAATCAGTTTATTTAATTTAAGGGGGAAGGAAGTTAACCGAAGCACACGCAATGAAAAAAATATCACTTGCACTTTTCACCATACTTATAGGGAATGCAATCAAAAATGTGGTAGTTTTTTATCCTTTCCATAAACCTTTCAACATGGATTTGTAAGTTTGCAATGGATCTAGTTTGATCAAGTTCCATCTCAGTGAATTGTGGTTTCTGTTTCAGTAAGGGAGGTATGACAAGATGTGCTTGTCTGACAGCTAATTCATCTTGATCAAAAGTCCTTTATCCGCCATCACCCCATCTCCAGGTGAGAGCTTGTAAAGAAAACCTGACTTTACTATTATTTCTTTATCGGAAATAGATCCAGTGTATAGATCACTGACAAAAGAACGCACGCCTGATGATGTAATACCTACAAGACCTTTCATGCTTGTATTGGACTTGTAATGTGAATAGCATGCTGACTGGTTACCCAGTGCAGAAGGGGTTTCCATTTTGATTTCTGTACAACATCCGGCTACTTGGCCTTGAATGTTGGTGGCATGTGACCCACTATCTGTTCTTTTGTTGGCCAACAAACTAAAGGTGCCAATTCTTCTCTTAACAGTCGTATCCAGCTGGTAAGAATCCTTGAGACTGTGCTCTGTGAAACTCCAAATCTGTCAGATAAGTCCCTTTCTAAAAGTCCAAGTCTTATCCGTACAAGGAGAAGAAAAAACTCGTCAAGTAGTGATAATGACCTTAGGGCACCTGGAGACTCCAGAGTTGAGGTGTTAAATTGTTTCCTGTGATATTTACCATGGCTCATGTTCCTTGCTTTATCTACTACCAATGAAAAACAGGCTAGAAGTGTCTCAGTTAGAAAAACCAGTATAGAAGGAAATACTGCTGTCACCGTTTACTTGTTCTTCGAGTGATTTAACATATGTTTCGTTTTCTTTCAACGTTTCCGCCCCCGCTTTATATTGTGTCGTGATCTCGCATGTTTGCGTTTCTTTTGACTCGGTGCAAGTTTCATCAGAAAAAATACTTAGACTCAGAGGGTAAGAACCCAACATCAGTGTCCTCAATAACAACTGTAGCAGCCTCGACTGTTTTAACTTCCATGTAGTCAAATGTCGAACTTTGTGTTGAGGCACTAGCAACATCCAGCCTCCTCCTTACAGGTGGTTTCTTCAAATTTACGGGCTTACTCCAAGGGAAGATCAATGGCAAATGATGTCTGTTCCTCTTTTTGCCTCCATCGAAATGAGCAGAACAAATTCGGGTGTGAGAAGATTGCAATTTCAGCGTCTTGTTCCAAACGAACCTACTGTATTCCTTACGAACACGCTCATCCTTTGGTATACGGTAAAATGATAAGTTTCGATTTTTCCTTTTGTGATTTGTACACAAGGGTACGCAGCAGTTGTAATGATATGGCATACAATGAGTCGTTTCGCAAACGAGTAGGACTTTTCAGTGTAGACAAACCGTAGATTTTTTTAAACTATCGATCGCGGTACAAGAAATCAAAACATACAAAAAGCTTCAGATCTTGATACACAGTCTCTTGTTCAAGTGTACGCTGAGCTAAACAGAAAACGTCAAAACCACCGCCATCGCCGCCATGTTGAATTTTGTCCTTCCAAAAGGAGCCCTCGCTACATCTGACGTGCGGTAACCAACAAAGTCATGTGATCTTGAAGTTGGACTATCAGCCCAACATAATATGTTCAACTCAACTGTTTTCTTACTGGTCCTTACTTATTTGTTGCCAATATAGGTTTAGTTTCTCTGTAATTTTGAGAACTGCTCCTTCTCAAAATCTAGGGCAATAACATACTCTGTTTCTTTCAGTCGATTTTGTCTCTTCATCACTAAGATGGTATAAGTGGCACAAAGAGATTGCATAGCACTTTCCTGGTCATGAATGAAATCTTTCAAGTTGAGCAAGTTTGGCACATTGTCATGATACAGTTTAAGGGAATCTGCAAAATTGGACAGTGACAATGTAAATAAAACTTTTTGTGCCATGGGAACATTAGTTTTGCTGCATTTAGGGCAAAAGTTGTCACTACCCATTTGAACAACACCTGTCTTGCATTTACCACAGGCATCATACTCTGTAAACTCAAGAGATCTGATCTTATCCCTTATTTTAACACAGGTTCCATCTTCAATGGAAGACAGGGCTGAAACATTTTCAAGCAATGGATGGTCATTAGTCGCTAAGCGGTATTTATGGGTAGCACACAACTACTCAATTTCATCATCTCCATGTTCATACCACAATTCAAGGTCTTGGCTATGGGGGTCATGGCAATATACTATCTTGTCTACAGAGGCTGTAACATTCTGCAGGTATGACTTAATTAGAGCATTTTCAATCATGACTGCTTGTCCTAATTGCGGTGTAAAGGTATCCTGTTACACCCCATAGAGTGGCTTGTATTTTAAACCCTGTGTTGTCTGCTATAGTTAACTCTCTCTTAGTTGCAACTGACCCACTTTGCAGTGACACATTTGACACAGATTCATCATAATCTATAATTATGGCTCTGAGGTTTGTTCTCCGATTGATCATTGAATGCAGGGTGTCAAGCTTGGTAAAATTTGGCTTGGGTATCTGGATGTTTGCTTTCTTGGGAGAAACGGTGGCTCCAGAATTTAAAGTTATATCAAATGGTATCATGTCTGCTTTTAAATATCTTTTGGGGGTGGCTTTTACCAGAGTATTTTCAAACAGATATGTTTCTTTCTCTTTGATTTTAGTATGGAAAAAATTGGCAATGCTTCCCCAGTCAAGTAACCTTGCCTTAGCTTGTCCATCAGTGGCAGTTATCTCCAGGAGTTTGGTGGCAGCTGTATCTTTCAGTTCTGTTTTCAATACTGGAAGTAGCAATGGCGGTGATGGTTCATTATTCTTGATGTTATTCAGGCCTAAAGTTACCAAGAAATAACTATTTTTAGGATGAGATACATGTTTATGTACCAGACTACAATACAATGGAGTATATTGGGAAAAAATAACTTCTAGTGGATAAATATGACATACCACAATACAGACAATATTAGGAAAAGAAACAGCAGCTATAAATAGCATGCAGCTTATTGACTTTATATACATGATTGGGAGGTGCTCATACAGTAGCTGGTGGACCCATATTCTCAGTGCCAGCTGTAGTATCTGGTAAAAATTTATGCAATGTTCAGTACTATATTTAAATGACTGTATAGGAAATGTTTCGTTGCTTATACCTGAGGATGTCAAATATCGAGGTTTCAGTATAAAGCAAGTACTGT